>JAANYP010009399.1:0-211381 GCA_020465985.1 Centrapalus pauciflorus | reverse complement strand
AGGACTGTGGAGTCTCACTACAGACCGGGTGATGTTCCTGATATGTCACCGATACTGTATCCTGAAATTGAGAATGAACCGGAAATAAAGACTCACTTATTCAGCATCATTCCTCATTTTCATGGAACAAAGAGCGAGGAACCATACGATCACCTAGCAGAATTTTCAGCAATATGCAAAGCTAACAGAGTGCAAAGACTACCCGTAGATACTCTCAAACTACGATTGTTCCCGTTCTCTCTTAAAGACAAAGCAAAGCACTGGTTCACGTCTCTACCTGCTAACAGTATTCGTAACTGGGAGGAGATGAAGAGGGCTTTCCTCAACGAGTTTTATTCGATTAGTAAGACCACTGAAAAGAGGAATAGCATTACCAGTTTCAAGCAAAAGCCGGGGGAACAATTTCATGAGGCTTTCGAGCGACTGAATGAGATGTTACGGGCATGTCCACATCATGAGGTACCCAAGTGGATGTTGGTGAAGAACTTTTTCGATGGTATCAGCCAAGAGAGCAGAAATATGATTATCGCAGCCTCGGGGGGTACATTCTTGGCCAAAGAGCATGATGAGGCATGGGATTTGTTGGCACAGTTAGCTAAGGGGTCAAAGGTGCAAGCCGGGTCTGAAACGCCAATTGGAGTTCAAGTATTGGGAATTGACAATTCTTGGAAAAGGGACGTCACAACGAATATGGAAGCTCTTAGCAAGAAGTTGGATGTTTTGATGAAAAAGGAGCAGATGGAACAGCGTTTACCGGTGATGTGTGTCACTTGTGGGGAGTACACTCACACTTCAGAATTTTGCTATCATGTGCAAGGCGAGCAAGCAAGTGAGATCTCGGGTTTTCGACCAAGGCAAGATAGGTTTGACCCTCATTCAGAAACTTATAATCCTGGATGGAGGCGTCATCCTAACTTTCGTTGGAGAGATGATCAAAGAGCAGAGGAGTATCCAAAACCCAGATTTGATCAAGGGAACCGGTACCCACAGGGTAGGAATTTTTATGGTGGTACATCATCGGGTACTAAGGAAGAAAAGGAACCAGTTGTTCATGAAGCTCCTAAGGATTCAAAGATGGATCAGCTTATGGATTACCTAAAGCAACAATCTTATGTGCAGACGAAGTCAATGGCCAGTCTAGAGAAGCAAATGGGGCAGATCGCAGATCAGCTTACGAAAAGAGATGAAGGAAGATTACCGAGCAATACCCAAATCAATCCGTCTCATTCAAAAGGCAAAGAAAAGCAATCGGTACATGAGGTGGAAGAGTTGAACGAAGTGAGTGAGTTGCAGAAAGTTACTACCTTGCGAAGTGGGAAGAAGGTTGATAACAAAGTTGTGATGCCGGAAATGGAGGATGAAGATAGTGATGTTGAGGAAACTATAGATAATGGGAAGGAAGTTCCACATTCAGAATCTGAGAAGGAGGTAAAGTTGAAGAAGCAAGTTCAGTTTGAGGAGGTTGTGGTACAAAAAGAAGAGCAGCCAAAGCCTGAACCGACACCTCCATACCCATCAGCTCTAGAGGACCCGAATAGACCAATGTATGGGAAGAAAGGGCCACAGCTAGAGGATCTATGGGACACATTCAATCAGGTAAGGATCAACATTCCACTGGTGAAAGCATTGCAGCAAATTCCGGCATATGCAAAGTTCTTGAAAGATTTGTGCACTCAGAAGCGCAAGTATCCTACGGTATTGCCGAAGCAAATTCACCTCACGGAGCAGGTAAGTGCAGTAGTTTCAAGTTCATTGCCACCCAAGCTTAAGGATCCAGGTTCACCTCTTATCTCTGTTACTATAGGTGATATCAGAATTAAAAAAGCATTGCTAGATTTGGGAGCAAGTGTTAACATACTCCCTGGAAACTTATTCGATCAGCACGATTTAGGAAGCTTAACACCCACAGATGTGGTGTTACAATTAGCTGATCGATCCACTAAGATTCCAAGGGGCATGTTAACCGATGTGATTGTAAAAGTTGAGGATTTCTATTACCCGGTGGACTTTCTTGTGTTAGATTCAGATCAAAGAAGTCGGGATAACCAGCCCGCAATTATTTTGGGTAGGCCATTTTTGGCCACTGTTAATGCCCAAATTAATTGTAGGACCGGTGCCTTGGACTTAGCCTTCGGGAATAGAAAGTTGAAGTTAAATGTTTTCAATGCTGTTTCTAATGTTTCTGATGATTCAGAGTGCTATTTTATAGATTATCTTGATGAGTTAGCAGGATCACAGACATCGCTCATGACTAGCAGGGATGAGTTGGGATATGCATTGTCATGCCAAGAGAATGAAAAGGTTGGTTTGGGTTGGTTGATGAGCTTAGAAGAGATGTTTGGAGGAACAAAGCCGAGTAAGCAACCTCCATGGTCAATCAAGTTTGAGAAGCTACCAGAAAATCTACCGGAGTCGAACAAACCATCTTTGGAGCAGGCTCCTACACTGGAACTCAAGGCCTTACCCACACATCTCAAATATGTATTTCTGGGGGCACAAGAGAGTTTCCCAGTGATTATAGCTTCGGATTTGACAAAAGAGGAAGAGGAGGCACTGATTGAAGTTTTGGGAAAGCATAAGGCAGCTATGGGTTGGACAATCTCTGATCTAAAAGGGATAAGTCCTACCATTTGCATGCACAGAATTATCACGGAGGCTGATAGTAAACCATCAAGGGATGCACAACGGAGACTCAACCCAAACCTGAGAGAAGTGGTAAAAAAGGAGGTGTTGAAGTGGTTAGATGCGGGTATCATTTACCCCATTTCTGATAGTCAGTGGGTCAGTCCTACACAGACCGTGCCCAAGAAGTCGGGGGTAACAGTGATAAACACCGAAGATGGGCAGATTGCAACCAGACCAGTAACAGGTTGGAGGGTCTGCATAGACTATAGGAAGTTGAATGCAGCCACATCAAAGGATCACTTCCCGTTACCTTTCATAGATCAGATAGTTGAGAAGCTGGCAGGCCAGAAGTACTATTGTTTTCTAGATGGATATTCAGGGTACAATCAGATTCCTATCCACCCTGATGACCAGGAAAAGACCACGTTCACGTGCCCTTACGGGACATTCGCCTATAGACGGATGCCATTTGGGTTGTGTAACGCTCCTGCCACGTTTCAACGTTGCATGATGGCGATATTCTCAGATATGGTAGGAGGCTCGCTAGAGATTTTTATGGATGATTTCTCTATCTTTGATAAGACGTTTGAGGGTTGTTTGTACCATTTGGAGCAAGTCTTGAAAAGATGCACCGAAACGAATTTGGTGCTGAGTTGGGAGAAGAGCCACTTCATGGTCAAGGAGGGTATTGTCTTAGGCCACGTAGTTTCTGAGAAAGGTATGGAAGTGGACAAGGCAAAAATTCAGCTTATTTCATCTTTGCCACCACCAACCAGTGTTAAAGGGGTGAGATCGTTCTTGGGGCACGCGGGATTCTATAGAAGATTTATCAAGGATTTCAGCACCATTTCCAAGCCGTTGTGTAATCTTTTAGCTAAGGATGCTGAATTTGTGTTTGATGAAGCATGCCTAAAAGCATTTGAGCTATTAAAGGCTAAGCTTACGGATGCTCCCATTTTGCAGTCACCTGATTGGACGAAGCCATTCGAAATTATGTGTGATGCAAGTGACTTCGCGGTGGGAGCAGTGCTGGGACAGAGGGTTGATAAGAAGCCGGTTGTGATTTATTATGCCAGCAAAACGTTTTCTGAGGCTCAGCAGAATTACACTACCACAGAAAAGGAGTTATTAGCGGTTGTGTATGCCTTGGACAAGTTTCGTGCTTATGTATGGGGTGCCAAAGTGATAATCTACTCGGACCATAGTGCATTGAAATACCTCTTGAGTAAAAAGGATGCCAAACCAAGACTGATCAGGTGGATTTTATTATTGCAAGAGTTTGATCTGGAGATACGGGATAAAAAGGGGTCGGAGAATGTGGTGGCTGATCATTTGTCAAGGCTGCCCACGTTGGTTCCAAATTCTATTGAAGTGATCAAGGAATCTTTTCCTGACGAACAACTGTTATTTGTGTCTAAATTGCCGTGGTTTGCTAATTTGGTTAATTATTTTGTGACAGGTAAGACACCGAGCCATTGGACGTCACATCAGCGGAAAAGTTTCTACGCTCAAGCCAAGTATTACATCTGGGACGATCCTGGCATTTTCAAGATTGGTGCTGATCAGTTGATTAGAAGATGTGTTCCGGAGACGGACCAACTTGATATCCTTACTCATTGTCACAGTTTAGCATGTGGGGGGCATTTTAGTGCCAAGAAAACAGCCCATAAAGTGTTAGACTGTGGGTTCTTTTGGCCTTCATTGTTTAAAGATGCATATGAGTATGTTAAGTCCTGTCTGAGATGCCAACAGGTTGGGGGGATACATAAGAGAGATCAAATGCCCATGGTTCCCATATTAGAAGTAGAAATTTTTGATGTTTGGGGAATAGATTTTATGGGTCCCTTTCCTGTCTCTTTTGGCTTTGAATATATTTTGGTAGCCGTAGATTATGTCTCAAAGTGGGTCGAGGCTGAGGCAACACGATACAATGATAACAAGGTGGTGTGCAAATTTGTGAAAAAGAACATTTTCTCACGCCATGGGATTCCCCGAGCTATTATTAGTGACGGGGGAACTCATTTTAAAAATTTTCAGTTTTACACCTTGTTGAAGCATTATGGGGTAACCCATCGCGTTGCCACTCCTTATCACCCACAGACAAGCGGCCAAGTTGAGGTGTCCAATAGGGAAGTCAAAAGAATCTTAGAAAAGACTGTTAAGCCTAATCGCAAGGATTGGTCATTGAGATTAGATGACGCATTATGGGCTTATAGGACTGCATACAAGACCCCTATTGGAATGTCACCTTATAGGCTAGTCTATGGGAAACTTTGTCATCTACCTGTAGAGTTAGAGCATAGAGCTACATGGGCAATTAGAAATGCTAACTTTGACATTTCTGATGCAGGAAGGATGAGGAAGTTTCAATTGGCAGAATTGGAAGAGATCAGATTGGAGGCATACGAAAGTGCAAGGATTTACAAGGAAAAGACGAAGCATTTCCATGATAAATGCTTGAGAAGGAAGACTTTTGCAGTCGGCAATAAGGTTTGGCTCTATAACTCACGCATTAAATTGTTTCCAGGAAAGCTGAGGAGTAAATGGACAGGACCTTATGAGGTAATTCACGTATATGACAATGGAGCTGTGGAAGTCAATGATCTTAAGCATGGGCATTTGTTTACAGTGAATGGCCATAGGCTTAAGATGTACGTTGAAGGTCCGGTAAGCACTGATAGTAATCAAGCAACCTTGATAGAGGTAGTGGCTCTCAAAGAGCCAATCGACTCATCTCTGTAAGTAGAACGACTACGAATTTTGTGGGTATATTCACTGCAAACCCTCACGAGACTAAACTCGTCCATCTAAGTAATTAGGTGGTTTAAAGGCTTGCTATACGTGCTAAGTATAGTCGTGTTCCCTACGAAAATGGTTGTTTTTGTGTTTGTTTAAAGTTGTGTTGGTTAATTTAAAGTGTGTTTTAATTCGGAAATGAGCGGGAGTGGCCGTTATTGAGCAAATGGGAGTTGGAAAGTTTTTAGAAAGAGTGTTGAGTGAATTTGACGCACCAGCGTCAAAGTGAGCGTCTTAGACGCTGAAATAAATTACAAAACAGAGCGTGAGCGTTCCCAAGACGCCCTGAAGGAGGTTCAGACGCTTGAGTAGCGTTTGGGACGCCAGGTGGGACGCTGGGGACGCGGGGACATATGAGCTTAAGTGGGCGGCGTCTAAGTGAGCGTCTTAGACGCTGGAATAAATTGTAAACCCGAGGGATAGCGTCTTTAGGACGCCGAAAATAGCCGCACGGACGCCAGGGCTGCGTCTTAGACGCTGGGTCGGACGCTTAGGCGATTTTCGTCATTTAAACCCCCTCCCACCTCATTTATTTCGCACCTACCGTCCTCCCTCTCTCTCTAAAACGCTCTCATATCTCTCTCTTGCGAAGCCGACGGTTTCCACCATTGTCGATCGCATCTCTCACGCATTTCCTTCTCTCCATCGATCAGGTAACGATTTCAAGTTCATCTCTAGCATTTATGCTTCTCTTGTGGTTTTCATGAACCGATTAGGGCTTTTTGTGGATTTGTGTGTGACTTTTGAAATTCTATGTTGCTCATGTATGTATGTGGTTGTATTTCTCGTATCTTGCATGTACATCACGCACATTTGCGGTTTTATGAAGTTAGGGGTCCGATTTTAGAAGCTAGGGTTGTGTGAACTTGTTTGCTATGGGTTGTATGTGATTAAGTGGCATGATGCGTGTATATGTTCTTTGTGGTCATTGTGAGTGTGTGATAGCGTTGATGGTGTATGCTCCAGCCTATGAGTGTGTTGGGTACTCTCACCCATAGAATTTCAGTAACAGTGGTAGCAACCTCCCCCTTTGCAACTAAGTTGGGGAGGGGTGAGTTGTTGCACAGGGTGTCGCTACACTAACCATGTGGGTACATGTTTTTAAGGTCAAACCACACAAACCCATAGTGGTCATGGTGTTTAGTAAGCACAGGATTTCATTGACCTAGGGTTCGAGTGCATTGTCCATCATCACTTCCAGTAGGCATTCATCATATGCATTCGATCCATCACGTGGGGCATAGCATCTGATATGATTTGTGTCACTGTCTATAGCCATGACTAGGGCTTCAGCGAGGAAGCAGAAACAAACTGCAACATCCAGCACACGAAAGCGTTCCCGCCAAACCGTGTCCCCAACACCTTCTCCAGTACGAGAAGTAGAACAACCAGTGGAGGTGCTGGAGATTGATTCGAATTTTAAGTTCCTTTTGGAAAAAGGTGTGCATAGGGACGAATTTAAAGACTACGGAGTTTTCGACGCTTTTGGGCGCTTAGGTTGGTCAGTGGCTCTAGACTGGACCAAGGATGTGATATACCAAGATGCATTGGAGGAGTTCTGCACTACGGTCACAAGGAAGAGAGGTGATCTGTTAGCACCTCTAACTCTTCAGGCAACAATAGCTGGTCATGAAGTTGAGATTTCTGCGGAGACGTTAAAGCAACTCTTGGGTTTTGATGCACCTACTGCAGCTGATGGAAGCATCCTGGAACATGAGATATGGGATGAGGACAGTCTAAAGGAAATCCCTCTCGTGTCCCCGGGAATTTGGCAGACATATTTGACGACCGTGTTTGAACTCACTCCCACTCAGGCTAGAACATATAATGCCCACGCACGTAAAGATCTTAGGCCTTTAGCTAAGGTGTTATGGAAGCTTGTGTTGTATAATGTGCTGCCCCGAAACGTTGACACTACAAGCGTGAAAGTGAAAGAAATCGTGGTTGTGAATGCTTTGTTGACTGGATCACCGTGTATTTCGTTGAGTCATTTGGTACTAGCAAACATCTGGAACTCTATACTCTCCTCTAGCCGCACTGAACTTGTACACGTCCGAATGATATCGGAACTTCTGGAACGTATGCGCACACTTCCCTCCACTCCACGTTTTGCTTTGATCCCTGATCGGGAAAAATACTTCACAAAGCAACTTTTTAGCCGTACTCAATTCATCCGAGCAGGTGATGTGTCTATTATTCGGGATTTGATGAGTGGCTTCGAGACTACTTTGGACCGCCCTCGTTCTCCAGCTGTTTCCCCCGCTCAGGCACTTGGTGAATCATCATCCACTACCACCACCTTGGAAAGCATGCAGAAGAGCATTCAGGACCTCACTGCTGTAGTAGGAAGAATGCATGAGCAGTTGCAACACCAGGTAATGATCACTCTGGAACTCGTGGAGAAGAAAGTGGATCGTCTATACGAAATGGCTGAAGCAATAAATGATGCTGCCAAATATGAAGCTGAGTTGCGGGAGCAACAGGTGTTAGCAAGGAGGGAACCCGCACGGAAAGACAAAGCTCCAATTCGTGAGGAGGATAAGGATGTGGTGTAGTTATGTGTGGTTCACCAAGGTCATGGATTTGGTTTCGTAGGTTGTTGACATGATAACATTTTGTTTCTTTTGGAGTTGATGATTACTTCCGCCGTGTGTGGCGATGAACAATATTATGTGTACTTAACTTTGACACCGGCTCTTTCTTTTGCTATGGCCTATAATATGCTTAGGTGCCGGTTGCTATTTCTATATCTGCTTGTGTGAATTTTGTACCCCTATGTGTTGCTTATCTGTGTTATTTGTGATGAGGACATCACTTTCCTCTAAGTTGGGGAGGGGGTGTCCAATTTTTTGATTTTGGTGCCCTTTTTGCATATGTGAGATGAATGTGTAACAGGAAACCGTGTTGTGAGCAGCAGGCTATATGTGGATACACTAGTATTTTGATACTAACAGTTCATTACCATGGTTGCGTGTATTGTTGTGCATTTCAGGATTCACTATGTCGGGGGCATCATCATCTCAGAGGCAAAAGAGCATTGCAAAGCGAAAGAAAACAGCTTCAACCACGCCAGATGTGCGTCCTCCTGCTGTATGGGATTCAACCAAGCTTCTGTCTGAGCATGATGAGAGAATTAGGGCAGAATTGTTTATGGAGAAATGGGGGGAGGACACGAAGTTCGTTTATGAGAAGAAGTTAGATAGGAATGAATTCGGCAATTATGGTGTGGTCGAGTTGTTTCAAGCCTTGGGTTGGGAGAGAGTGTTGGACTTAGGCGGAGAGGAGTTGTACCCCTTTGTGGTAGCTGAATGGATGTCAAACCTACGACTCGGGAGAGGGGTCGATAACTGTAATTACACCCTAATTGGCATAGTGGGCAATACAGAGATTAGGATGTCAGCCGCAGAGTTGAGGGAAGTTTTTGCAGTAGACACTGGATGCATGAGAGACGGTGAGAGACAGCCTTACGTGTATAGAACCGAGGGATATTTAGCCGGTACAGGGATGATGTACTCCGAGGTCTGGTTGAGGAAGGTTATGGCAGCTTTTGATCTTCCCAGGGATCGGGTATCCAAGTATAGGGACTTCAAACGAGGTGATTTGCAGCCGATGGCTAAGGTACTTCACAAGATCGTGATCACGAATATCTTACCAAGGTCAGGAGATCTGAGCAAGGTGAGATTGAAGGATGTTAGTATTATGCATGCCCTGCTGACCGGAGAGGAACCTCTATCCTTTGCTTGGGTTGTAATGGACGACTTGTGGAATATGTACAACACCCGGGAGAGACGGGTTATACCTCATATGTGGTTGTTGTCCAGATACCTGAAGGTAAAAGGTGCTATGGCTGAAAATACCCTTGCTAAGTTCATCAAGGAGAGTAGTTTATGGATCAAGGTCAGCTCTATGAAAGATATTGTACTGAGGGAAGCCGAGGACGGGTACGAAATCTATGACACTGAGACGAAGAAAAGTGTGGTGACACCATATCCGGAAGAGGAGAGAATGGAGAGACAACAAAGCAGAGCAGTTCGAAGGGGTGAGGCAGGAGATTTAAGCAACATTGTACAAATGTTATCGAGTTTGAGCACGGAAGTCACTGCCATGAGAGTTGAGCAACGAGAGAGGTCAGAGAGACAAGATAGGGTAATGGAGGAGCAGCAAAGGCAAATTAATTGGTTGCAGTCTGAAGTAGGAGCGCAGAGGAGGCAGTTAGATGATATCTACTTAGGTGTAAGGGCCGGTGCATTCCTGAATGCATATATGTATAGCCAGCAGTGGCAGTACGAGGACGAGTTGAGGCACTACAGTGATTATAGGGCCAGCCTGCCCTACACACCACTCGATAGGTACCAGGCACCAAGTTATGAGACTATTGACAGGAGCACGGGTAACCCGGTGCCACATCCTGCTTTGGCACCATTCCATCAGCCTCCATCTGCACCCCAAACACGAGATCAGCATGGTTTTGCGGCTTTCTTCAGTGGCATCTTTGGGCCACCATCCTAGATGAGAGGCGACTCTAATATCGGGTACTTTCGTTTCATTTCTGTCATTTAATTTATTGCATTTTTCAGTTCAGTAGTTTTCTTAGGTGTTTAGTTTATGGTTGCAACTGTTGTTATGGTGGTAGTATCATGATCACTCCTTTACTGCTTATACATGATTGGTTTGTGCAAAGTGTGAAGATGAGAGTTTAAGAGGGGTGAGCACCCTAGTTTGATAATTTTAAAAGAAAGTAGCTTTTGGGTTGATGAAAAGGAAGTATGATTGAGTATAAGTGTTTAGCATGGGAGATAGTGGTTGATTCCTTCGTTAATAAATCTTTGGCATTGATGGCAATAAGGGGGAGAGTAAGGTATACATTGCACGGAAAATCTAAAAATATAAAAAGAAAAGAAAAGAAAAGGAGAGTTGAATAAGCTAGCACGTGGCCTAGTAAGTTCGGGAAATTAAGTCCGTGGGGTACCGTCATGCCTAATCACCTAAGACCGTCTGGTTTGGGATTGATTGACCCAAATCCCGTTACATGAACTTGCTAGAAAGCCATGGCTGTAAGTGTTAGCATTGAATCAAAAGAAAAAGAGCAGAAAAGTGCTCTAAAATGAATGTGCAATTGGGTGTTAAGTGAATAACTCGTAACCTTGAGCTAAAAAAATCAATGCCTACGGATTCGTTAGGAAGGAAAACCCATAGCTTGAACATGTTAGCATTTGATTTGATCATTCACTGTTTTATCATGCCACAAGTTCATGCTTTTAAAGTTGGAAAACTCAATCGTTTCATCCTTTTTGTCTCTGTTTTGATGCCTTGTTCGGGACGATCAAGGTGTAAGTTGGGGAGGTTTGATCAGTGATATAATCAATGTTATTTTCATGTGTTTTTGTTATGTTTTAGTGTGTAAATATGAGATAATTGGTACTGCTAATGTAGGTTTTTGTGTTTTCAGTTGCTTGGCAAGAAAGTAAAGGAAATAGCAGCTTAAAAGGGGAATTTCGTGTAGGGCGTCCTAGCCAGCGTCCCAGACGCCCAGGAAACGCCCAAAACTCCCTGAAACAGAGTCTGAGCGTCCTAGCCAGCGTCCTAGACGCTGGGGGCGACGCTGGTGCGGAAATGTGGCGAAACCTACAGTTTTTGAGGGAGGCAGTTACCATTTTGAAGAGAGTTCGCATTTTGGCAGTTTCACACACACAAAGGTGCGATTTTGGGAGAAAAATCAGAGGAGGAAAGCAACCGGAATCAAACGAAGATCAAGCATTGGCATCCGATCGATTGTATTTACACATTATCGGTAGTTTTAATGTTTTCATCTGTGTTTGACATTGTTAGTAAGTTAACCCAAGCTATGCTTGGCTAAATACTTAGTGGTGTTTGTTCTTTAGTTTGCACACTATGGTTTGAATGAATGTTTAATTAATTTCAGTTCCCAATTGCGCTTAAAGGGGTTGTGGATCTTATTTGTGAATGAATGGTTGTAATCAATGGATATTGTATGTAACGAGGTATAGCGATATCATTAGTTGTGCCGGCTCATTCATATGGGGAAGACAATTAATAGACGGCGCATACTTCGTCTTAAGAGTATTTGTTGTGAAAACCAATTCATTTATATGGAAACTGTAAAAAGGGGATTATATTTGTATGAGTAAATGTGAATGAATAGTAAGTGTATCTAGAATGGTTGATGTCCATGTCATTGATTGTGCCCACTCTCTATAGGGGAGGAAGACAGTCAATAGAGTGGTATACGTTGTTTTGGAGCATAAGTTGCAAATTCGTATCAATTCGTGTAAATGGAATCCATAACATTCTGAATCACCATAGTGTGTAAAGCAAGAGAGCAAACACCCTCTTTCCTCTAGTGACACTTCGTAATTTCAATTCTTGTGTGTGACATCGCCATAATAGTATTTTACAGTAAGAAATTAGTTCAAAACAAATGATTTCAATCCTAATCCAAACAGTCTCTGGACTAGTTTAGCAACCTATCATTCCCTGTGGATTCGATCCCACTTACCCTATCTATATAGTGTTTTTGGGTTATATTTTTGATACTCATACGACTGGGAACATCACCCGGGGTGGATAGACAATCTCGAACGGTGCGACTCATCTAAAATCAGCTGCCGCAGATTACCGACTCTTGGAACCCAAACACGATCACGAAACGCCCACAAACCTCTGCTATCTCTGCTCAATGCCTCTAGCTGTCCCGCAAGCCGCTCTCTTTTCACATTCTCCGCCCGCAAACCCTCTAACTGAGCATGCCTCAGACTCTCCACAAGAGTCGAGGTGACCTCGAGCCTCGCTGCTCGGGAAACCACTGTCTGACCGCACGCCTTACGGCTCAACGCATCGGCCACCACATTGGCCCTACCAGGATGGTACTGGATCTCGCAGTCATAATCTTTCAGTAACTCGAGGCTGCGCCGCTGTCTCATATTTAGCTCTTTCTGACTGAACAGATACTGAAGACTCTTATGATCGGTATACACTACAAATCGCGAACCGTACAGATAATGACGCCATATCTTCAACGCGAACACTATCGCGTCCAACTCAAGGTCGTGCACGGTATGATTTTCCTCGTAGGTCTTCAGCTGTCGCGACGCATACGCAATCACCTTGCCTCGCTGCATCAGAACACAACCCAAACCGGTACCTGACGCATCACAGTAGACCACAAAATCCTCTGTACCCTCGGGCAATGCTAACACTGGTGCCTGGCATAACCGGGATTTCAATTCTCTGAAAGCCGACTCCTGCTCATCAGACCACACGAAAGGAACGGACTGCCGTGTCAATCTCGTCAACGGCCTGGCAATCCTCGAAAAGTCCTGAATGAAGCGGCGATAATACCCGGCTAGGCCCAAAAAGCTACGGATCTCGGGCACAGTCTTCGGCGGCTCCCAACTCATTACTGCCTCTATCTTCGCCGGGTCCACTGAAATACCCTCGGCGCTCACAACATGCCCCAAAAACTGGACCTCGCGCAACCAGAACTCACACTTGGAGAACTTCGCATAAAGTCGCTCCTCTCGCAGCACAGATAAAACCTCTCGCAAGTGCTGCTCGTGGTCCTCGGCACTCCTCGAATAGATCAGGATGTCGTCGATGAACACTATCACGAACCGATCCAACATAGATCTACACACCCTGTTCATCAAATCCATGAATGCCGCGGGTGCGTTAGTCAGTCCGAAAGGCATGACTAGGAACTCGTAATGGCCGTATCTCGTCCGAAACGCAGTCTTCGGCACATCCTCATCTCTAACTCTCAGCTGATGATAACCCGATCTCAGATCTATCTTCGAAAAGAAGCTCGAACCCTGTAGCTGATCAAACAGATCGTCGATACGTGGAAGCGGATAACGGTTCTTCACCGTCACTTTATTCAACTCTCGATAGTCAATACACATCCGCATGGAACCGTCCTTCTTCTTCACAAATAGCACGGGAGCTCCCCACGGGGACGAACTCGGACGGATAAATCCACGATCCAGCAACTCCTGAAGCTGCGACATCATCTCTCTCATCTCAGTAGGTGCCAGCCTATAAGGCGTCTTCGCAATAGGCACCGCTCCAGGGATAAGGTCGATACGGAAGTCGACCTGACGATCTGGCGGTAACCCAGGCAACTCCTCTGGGAATACCTCAGGGAACTCTCGAACTACAGGTATATCCGCTAGGGTCTTCTTCTCTAATCTGGCGTCAACAACATAAGCCAGAAAGGTCTCGCACCCCTTCACAACATATCTCTGAGCTTGGGCCATCGAAACAATACCGATCTCGCCTCGGCGCCTCTCGCCATATACTGTCACCGTCTCACTGTCTGAAATGGGTATCCGGATCATCTTCTTCGCGCACAGAATATCGGCCTGCCTGGCTGTCATCCAGTCCATACCCACTATCACATCGAAACTGCTAATCTCTATCGGTAGTAGATCAATCAGAAACCGGTGAGCATCAATCTCTAGGACACAATCTCTGTACACCCGACTCACTAGCGCTGTACTACCGTCTACCCTCTCAACAACTAACGGCACAGATAACACAGTAGCAGGCACAGAAAAGTAGGCACAGAATACAACAGATACATACGAGCGATCTGCTCCAGAATCAAACAAAATACGAGCACTAAACCCGTTCAGAATGTACGTACCAGATACCACATCGGTAGACTCGCGGGCCTCATCTGTCGTAGCCTGAAATACTCTACCCCTGCCTCTGGGCGCTGACTCACGGCGGCTCGAAGACGATGGCTCAGCTCTAGTCCCGCTAGTACTCACTCCCTGTACTGCAGGTGGTGCGTCCGGACAGTCCCTCACAATATGACCTGGCCTCCCACAGCGGAAGCACAAGGAATCCCTCGATGTACAAGTAAAAGATGTATGGCCATACTGACCACAGCGGTAGCAACGGGGCTGCTCTGATGTACAAGGACCAGAATGGCGACGGCGACACCTCGGACAGTCTCTCTCTCCAGCTGAACTGTCTGCCCGACTCCCGGATGGCTGGGACCCCTGTCCCACGCTGCTCTGACTCTGACTGGGAGCGCTATATCGGGAAGTCTGCCCCTGACTCTGACTGGCTGTCCCCGACCCCTGATACTGCCCAGACCTCCTGGACCTCCGGTCTCTGCCTCTGTCTCTGTCTCGACGAAATCCCGAACCCTGCCCCTGAACCTGCTGCTGCTCAGGCTGTCTCTCTCTCTGAAAATCCTGGGGCTCTCGATAGTAACTCTGGGAGTGCTCAGACGTCCCTGTCCTCTGTCTCTGGGATGGAGGCTGACCCCTCTGTCTCTCAATCTCTCTCTCTCTCTGACACGAGCCAACTCCAAGGCTCTCGCAAACGTCGGGGTGTCGTGAAGCCCAACGAACTCCCGAATATCAGATCTCAATCCATCGATAAAGGCATCGGCCTTACGAACCTCTGTATCCACGTGCTGAGGCGCAAACTGAGCATACTCATTAAATCGGTCTACATACTGCTGGACTGACATGCTGCCCTGCTGAAGATGTAGAAAACGACGCTCCATTTCCCGGCGCTCATCCCGGGGAATATACTGTAACTCGAAGATAGCACGAAACTGATCCCATGTCACAGCATACGCTGCAGCTGTAGTCATGGATGACTCAATGGACTTCCACCACTGTGAAGCCCCTCCCTTTAGCTGATAAGCCGCATAGCCGACCATATCACGAGGATCGACATGGGCAACGCGGAATGCAGCCTCTATCTCTCTCTCCCAAGCCATAGCCGCACCCGGCTCACCACCGCCTCGAAACTGAGGTGGGGCTCCCGCCATAAAGTCCTTAAAGGACCCACCTCGAGGAGCAGAAGAAGAAGATGCCCCAACCACTGTCTCAACACTAGTAACTGGCGGCAGATCAGCTCTCTGTCGCTGCTGCTCTCTCTCTCTATCCCTCTCTCTGTAGAACTCGGTCAATACTGATAACATCTCTGACCGGCGGACATACTCGTCTCCCGCTGGTCTCTCCGGCCCTGAACCCTCGCCATGATCTGCCATAACTACCTGCACATATCACAAAGGTAAGATAACAGATCGATCACCCAGCGTTATACAATAAGCTAGGTCAGTTAATTCCGCTAAACTCAGTCTCAGGGAAGAATCCCACGGATCTGAACACGGTAAGAGCACAAGCATCCACTGATACTCAATACTGAAACCTCAAGCTCTGATACCAAGCTGTAACACCCACAATTCTCACACAAATGCCACGTCAATACAATACACAGGTGGCAATATCGCAATCATCTCATAATGCACATGTCACAGGATTAGCGGAAAACACTCTTAATTAAAACTTTAACACAGGAGTCATACATCATGTCATATTCTGATACAACACATACACACTGAATCATCTGATAAACACGGATTACTGGAAGCTAACATAGTACTGATCAAGCACAAAATACGGATAACAACTCTAAAGTTCGGTATCAAAATACAGTCAGCATACACGACTCTAAACTGCTCCGATCCCTACTTCGGCTGTTGCGGTTGTGACTGCGATCCCACAGTATGACTGCCTGACACACAGAAGACTCGAAAACATAAGCTGGACAGCTCGTGAGTACGCGAGGGTTAGACTCTGCAGGTAAGCACACATAACATACACAACACATATATCTCAGCACACATATGCAACTCGATGCATAGCACATATCTCTGCTCAAAAAGGGGACCACGTTCCCCAGCTAACAGGCCGCACACAGCAGCGGTTAGCTACTCAATAGGCACAGGAGCGACCTGGCAATATCACTGCCGTATATATACAGCCTCATATCTCGTGACTGGTTAGGGACAGTCAGCCTGCGCGATCACATATCGCGGACACCTGCAATTCAAACACATATAGCACGTATAGGGTAGAGAAGCTCATACCTGCGCGCTATCACAGTCTCATACACATATATATCACAACCACACAGATGACTCGAAAGAATGCACGTGCGTTTGAAAAGAACTCGAGTACTCACCGACACCCGAAAGCAATCGAAACCCGAACTCTCAATGCGGCTCGGCACGTGATCGACTAGCACCTGAACACATCACGGGTCTCACATGTTATCACAAACTCGATAGCCACGCAATTCAATCAAACATAACTCAATCCAACACAATTATCACAATTAAACTAATCCCGAAACATATTCCCGAACGGACAATCGATCCCCGAAACCCTTTTTCGGAACTCCTATCGAGACCCAAAATCCCAAATAATTCAATTCTATAATATCCCGAAGGAATCCGACCAATTAACGACCCACAACTCTTTTATAAAACTAAACCAAGATTCTCTAGCAGACTGATTTACGCGCCGCGCTTTTCCCATTTGCGCGCCGTGCTTTTGCCAGACAGCAGAATCTGCCCTTCGAACTCCATAGCTGAACCAGAGGTTTTAACCTCCTCCTCACCCGATTTCCAGCATCAAAATACACATAATTCATATACATATATCTCCTAAAACTCAGAATCAAACTCCTCTACATAACATATACATATCTCAAGGATTTTAGCTACCATAATCATAGAATCTTACCTCAAATCCTTCAAGAATTCAATAGAGGAAGAAGAAGATGTTCAAATTCAGCAATCTCCACACCCAACTCTTGGATTTGCAAGGATTCTGCTGGAGCTTTGCACAAATACACACACTCACACCTTTAGGGGTTTCTCTCATAAAATGGATAAGAGGATGAAAGGGATAAGGGAAGCTATACATATACGTCTCTATCTCTAGTCCGGTTCCGAACCCATTAAATCCGACCCGATATCACTTTTTTCACAATTTATATCATTAGGACCCAATTAAATCCACGATCTCAAGGAGATAATTAATCCACTAATTATTAGCTCGGAGACACGTATCACTCCATCTTGACACGTTAAATCCACGAAATGGAATTTAATTGGAACACGCAATAATTATTAAAATAAATGAGCCAATAAATTAAATCCACGTACCAGGCTCAAATCCGGGATGTTACACCCATAATGTTAAATTCGAATATACACTCGAATTTAGTGCAAAAATCGACTTTGTTCTTGCATTTCGACTATGTTCATGGTATTTTCGAGTTTGTTCATATCCACAACTTAAATCCTTCATTTCTAAGCCTAAAATCATGAATATGTTATGTATTATGCCTAGGTTTGATTATATTACGCATACTCTATCATATTCTAGCTAAAACTCAAGCAAAATCGGCTTTATTCATGCAAGAAATGCTAAATTCGAATTTCATGTTTTCAAAACCGAGATATATAAACTTAAAAGGGTCGATTCTTACCTCAATCCGTATGAAATCAAGAATCCAACCGTAGATTGTTGTAGTACTCCTCGAGATCTTTCCGATGACGTATAAATCTCGATAATCGGCCGGTCGGTTTGTGAGATAATCTAGAGTGAAGTAGAGAGCGTTTCTAGAGAGAGAAAGTAGAAAGAGAGAGTGAAATGAAAATGAATAGCTTTTAGCCTTTTTATTCAACTTTCATCATTTTTTGCACATTTCACCCCTCAACTTAACCGGTTCTATAAAATACTGATTTATTCTTAAATTTATCATTACTAACTTTTATCATTCATAATACTCCATAATAATAATTATTAATTCTCAAACTTCGTAACTTCTTAAAATAGCAACAAACTTTTAAACATCCCAAATACATAATAATTGCTCATAATTCAACTTATTTATAAATTACCCGACTAAATAATTCTTAAATCACAGTAATTGAATTCGAGGATGTTACAACATGGGGTTCACCACGCTCAAACTTCGTCCTCGAAGTTTATTTGGATTCGAATACATACTTATACTTTTTCAACATCGACTTTTGTCTCCCAAATGTGATTTACTTCTTTGTTATGCTTCCAACATATCATTACCATTTTAATGTCTTTGTTTCTTATCTTCATTAATTTCATATCTGTAATATACTCCGACTTCTTTACATATACTAACTTTTCATGAATTCCAATTCGGTATAATCATCCCAATCTTCATTACCAGTTGTGAAGATTACATAAAGCTTTCCACATAAAACACCAAGTGCTATTTCGATATTTCCTTAGATAATTCCAAATGAGATAACAGATTCCTAACTTTTCTGTTATTCTAAATGAACCAATACACCATAGTGCTAACTTGTTCTTTTTTTTTTTGTTGATACTTAAATCCAAAATACATGATCTCATCATGTATTCAAATATGAAAATAGTTCATTCATTTTGACCATTTGTCGAGGTCGGTAAGCTGTACTCATAGCTATATGAGTGCATAATCCTACTTGTAAAGCAAACCAAAAGTTGAACATGAAACAACTCCTCTAATAAGACATAATCAATTCTAGAATACCATGGAAATAATGTTAACCTTACTCATGCACATCTGTGCAATTCTTTCTAGCAATAACCTTCTTGAGTCCGTATATATAATATACCGAATTAATCAAGTTGTCTACAATCTACCAATCGTAGAAAACTTCTTAATTCTTGCAATACTGCGAGACAACTTTCAAATTCTCAATCACTCCCCTTTTTAGCAGAATCCTCCGAGATCCACTTCCAGAAATCACATATCCCAAAATATAATCTATTATAATCATAACTCACGATTTGACATATTCAACTTTAAACTTATACCAACATATCATCGATAATTACGATTACAGATTTCCCCCAACATTGATATACAAATCTTTATTCGTAACATCCATAAAACAGTTGGGGTGTTGGCTATCCCAAATGGCATAACAAAATACTCGTAACTATCCCTGAAATCCATTTTTAGTATTTTCTCCTTACAAATCTTTCAACTAGTGATATCCTGAACATAAATCAATCTTTGAATGATAACCAACCCCTTGCAACTTATCAATAATCATCAATTCCTGGCAGCGAATACTTACTTGTTATAGTCAATTTGTTCAAATCATGTTAATCTATGCACATTCTCATTATGACATCCTTTGTTTCATAAACAATATCAGGCTCCCCATGACAAAGAACTCAATCTAACGAAGCCCTTATCTGATAACTCCTAAAGTTGTTTCATCATCTCTTACCTTTCAGTAGATGCATAACGATACGAACAACAAGCTATTGGAGAAGCTCCAGGGATCAAGTCAACACAAAATTTTACTTGTCTTTCAAGTGGCACATCAGACAAGTCTTCCAGAAAAACATATGGAAACATTTGGGACAACAGGCGCATCGGCCACAGTTTTCTCTTCAGTCTTGGTATCAATAGCATATACCAAACAAAACTCACAGCCCTAAGCAATCAGCTTTCGGGACCTAACAATCATCATTAGACATTGATCCCCACTTCTCCAATACTCTTATATACAAATCTCTCGTCTCCTTCCGGCGTAGTTATCTTTATTATTCCTTCATTGCAAACTACATGCGTCTTATCACATATATGTAATAAGTTCTTTCTAATTATCGTATCAAATCACCGATCTCTATTGAAATCAAGTCAGGATTGAGTACTACCTCCTCAATCACTAAAGTACAATCATGATACACATGATCTACGCTAACTAATGTGTTACTTAGCAATTCAACATCAATCACAATAGACAACTTAGATCAAGGTATTTACACTTGTTGAACAAAAGCAGTAGATACAAATAATTAATCGACACCCAAAATCAAACAGAACTCATGATCACCTCCGAATCTTCCTTAGATTCCGAATCGTAGTACTAGACTTTTCTTAGCTGTATAAGCAATTTCCCTAGTGTCCAACGTCTCTTTAAACTTTTTATGTTTAATCAAATCTCCATTTCATTAAATATTATATCCCTCTTCCGATCAATTATAATTCGCATATATTTCTTAATTTATACTTCGCATTGCATATTCCAAATCCCATTCAATATTAACACAAGTCACTTATTCTCATACCTTCGTTCGCTTTCTCAGAAATGCTTGAATTATTTTCCATTCTGTTATAAAATTTACATATTTCAAATATTGAAATAGCCTCTTTGACTTCAACTACATCAAATTCTCATGAACAGTTCGTGTCATACGTTCTCAACCACAAACTTTGTAAGCTTAAAATATTCAATACAATGTACCTTACCGCTTCCTTTTAATACAAGTTGATGCTATTTTGTTTTATGATAAACACTACAAGTTGTTATCATTCCCTCAAACATATCACATATGATACTAATACCATTAGTTCCAATTCTTTTAACCCATCATGGTCAAACTTAAACTTCATTACAATTTCTAAACTCATTCATAAATTTCCAAGAAGTCTATGACATCTTTTCCAATTCAAAGCTTCCAAGTCCATCTTGGCTATTCATCTACTGCCTATTTATATCCTCGAATATTCTCATTCACAAACAAGATTATACTTATATTAGTAATAAAACTTTATATCACTCGATTTCATGTTAACTTCAGCATCATAGAACTTCGATGAAATATTACATATGGAATCTTTAAAGTACACTTCTAACTCTATGGATTAACGTCCAAAAGTTATAACTACAATCTCAGAGATCTCATCTCTTTGTTGAACCTTTCATTCATAGTTTCATCATATAATATCATTACATGCTAATTCTTTGGTCGAAATTTGCAATTTCTGCTAAAATGGCCCACTTTTCCACAATTATAACAAGCATAGGCCTTCATTGGACATTTGTTAGCCTTATGTCCAAATTGATTACAATGGCAACATCTCTTACTTCTATCACGTTTATTTGTTCTCGACCTCAAATATAGTCCATTTAGTTCATCTTCTCCAGACTTTACAATCTTTCCAATAGCTCTTTCTACATGATTAACATGTGGTACGATATCAGGCTCAACATATTGCCTACTAAACAACAACTTGAATTGTTCCCAACTAAAGGAAGCAATCAACTTGGATCCCAATTCTTTTTCCCAACAGTTCCACCATTCCTTAGCTTGTCCAATCAATTGATCCTTAGCCAAAAATACCTTGTACTCATCCTTACAATTCATCTCCTTAAAGATTTGTTCCATAATTGTAATCCACATTTCTGCTTCCTCAATTCTCAGAGATCCAGAGAATGTGGGTGGTTGCCAGTCCTTGAATGATCTAATTACATAGTTCATGTAATTCTCATCTATTCCGGTTTCATAATCAATCTTTTCCTTGCCCTTGTCTTTACGTTTCGCTTTATTCCTAAGGTTTATGTTATCCACAACATAATTCCTTTCATGTTCCCTCTTTTCTTTTCTCTTGTCTTCTTTTCTTTTAGCTTTGGCCTCGTCTCGAGCCCGAAACTGATCTTGAATCATTCTGTTTTGTTCTGCCATCATTGATAGCATCATTTCCCTCGTTTCTCGTGGCGTCATTCCTCCTCCAGACATGTTCTGAAAATTTAAACATGTAAATCATTTAGTGATTCCATCACATAGTTAACTACAACATATGTTGTCCCGTATGAAAATCACTTTCCTATAAGCACTAGATCATATCCTATCTCAGTTCAGATCATTACTTACAATCACTACATATCGTCACTTAATGTTTGAGACCAAGACCTCACGGACACTTGAATCTCAAACTACTGCTCTGATACCATCTCGTGTGACACCCTTGTCACAATAACGATCATTTAAATAACACCCAGGATTAATCACCATCATACAATAACATAATGATCTGATAACCTAGTTTAAGTGCGGAAGCATATAAATAAGGTAACGCAACAGTGTCATACACCCTACGGTGCTACAAGGTACCATATCTAAGTCTACATACCCAATACAATTATTACAACATCCAGAATATAATACAATATTAACCCAAAGCATGATTACCGATTAAATAGTACCAAATCTTCCGAATCTTCACAAATGACCTAACTAGAAGGTCCGACGGCAGACTTCCCTTTTTCCTGTAAAAAAAAAAAAACAACTGAGAGGGTAAGCGAATGCTTAGTGAATACCAATGATTTTACACATTCCACAAATCCTTATGATGCCCCCTGAAGTAACACCGGTAACGCATACCGTATACTTCCACACGTACACATAGTACGCAAACCCGAGCCGCAACTCCTTCGAGATGACGCTCGGCATAAGAAAAACAATCCATCTGAGGCAAACGTACGATCGGGGATGACCTACTGCCTATCCTGACCACAGAGGTGTCAACTCTTGGTCATATAGCACAGTAACACCGGAGTACAGATGCGACACTCAGGTCCATCAATAAGATGCACAACAAAGAAACAGATATGCAACAAGTATGAATGTGCATCAACATATACGCAAGTTAGTAGAGTGTCAAACGAAAGTGAAACAACATGCCTCAGCAGGCGAAGCAAAACACAAAGCAGATGCAGACATGTTAAAATCCGAGGTACTCATAGTGGGTGCGTTATTAACTTTATCCAAATTTTATTTCTCCTCGGGCTTTCAACCGGATCACAAAGTACCCCACTGTGGGTTAAACAACACCACAAGGGACCTGTAATTATTTGTAACAACACATCATGTCAATAATTGTTTAAATCCATAAAACCAAGTTTTACAAGTTCTGCAATATTTTTCCCCATTTTGGATCCATATCCAAATTCGAACCACAACTAAGTTTGAACCCAACTCAAGTTCAAACCTTATTCTTTGAATAACTTTTGTTATTTTATGTATTGCCTATGGGTTTCATTCATAATATTCGAGTTTAGAGAGTGGGTTTTCAATTTTAGGCATTAAACTCGAATTTAAGGGGTTAAA
Source organism: Centrapalus pauciflorus (assembly GCA_020465985.1). Taxonomy (NCBI): domain Eukaryota; kingdom Viridiplantae; phylum Streptophyta; class Magnoliopsida; order Asterales; family Asteraceae; genus Centrapalus; species Centrapalus pauciflorus. The sequence goes on along the minus strand of JAANYP010009399.1, from coordinate 188,192 downwards.
TTCGAATTTCCATTCGAATTTAATGCTAAACTCGAACTCCATATGGTAAATTCGAACCATATTCGAATTTAAGGACCCAAATTCGAATTTAGGGACCTAAATTCGAATCCCTTAATGTTAAATTCGAATATACACTCGAATTTAGTGCAAAAATCGACTTTGTTCTTGCATTTCGACTATGTTCTTGGTATTTTCGAGTTTGTTCATATCCACAACTTAAATCCTTCATTTCTAAGCCTAAAATCATGAATATGTTATGTATTATGCCTAGGTTTGATTATATTACGCATACTCTATCATATTCTAGCTAAAACTCAAGCAAAATCGGCTTTATTCATGCAAGAAATGCTAAATTCGAATTTCATGTTTTCAAAACCGAGATATATAAACTTAAAAGGGTCGATTCTTACCTCAATACGTATGAAATCAAGAATCCAACCGTAGATTGTTGTAGTACTCCTCGAGATCTTTCCGATGACGTATAAATCTGGATAATCGGCCGGTCGGTTTGTGAGATAATCTAGAGAGAAGTAGAGAGCGTTTCTAGAGGGAGAAAGTAGAGAGAGAGAGAGAGTGAAATGAAAATTAATAGCTTTTAGCCTTTTTATTCAACTTTCATCATTTTTTGCACATTTCACCCCTCAACTTAACCGGTTCTATAAAATACTGATTTATTCTTAAATTTATCATTACTAACTTTTATCATTCATAATACTCCATAATAATAATTATTAATTCTCAAACTTCGTAACTTCTTAAAATAGCAACAAACTTTTAAACATCCCAAATACATAATAATTGCTCATAATTCAACTTATTTATAAATTACTCGACTAAATAATTCTTAAATCACAGTAATTGAATTCGAGGATGTTACAATAGAGTTGGATGATGTCCAGGCCATGCTCACGCTTTTAGTGGAAGCTATCCACTTATACTGGGCTAGCTACCAGCAATCATCGTGGGGGGAGCATCATAATAATCAATACCAAGTTCAATAGAACTGGTGACATAGAAAGGTCTAGAACAATAGACCGACAAGGCTAATCATGCTAAGCTGAATCAATACACCAAAGATGCGAGCAATGATGGAAGCATAAATAATCAAGGTCATGATAGCAATATCAACTTATAACAAAATCTGAAATAAACTGTAAGTACAATGTATGCAAATGATAAGTTAAATAGCCATCATGATCCACAGGGCATCACCGAACCATGGTGAGCACATGTCACAATCCAACTGAGCATAAATGAATGCCAAGATAAACTATCACCAACAATATGTCTCAACCGGAATCTAGCATGTAAAATTGAATATCTGTAACTCACAAGTTCTGGTTTATGCTGAACTGTTGTCTTATCAAGCAGATTTCTCCGCCACCTGAGTTATCTCAGGATTTAAATATTTAATCTTTGTCTTTTTGGACTCTGGCTTTGCTTTACAATTCTTTGACCCACTTTCAATAACTTAATCTTTAATACTTTAATTCTTTATTCAGAATTTATCTGAATCTATCCATAATTTTATCATAGCAAGAACATTAGGTTTTAAACTTTAATTGATCTAATTCTGGTAACTCATTAACTCATATAAAGTCATTTTACACTTTCTTTGTTCATTTGAAGTCTCAAAAGATATATATATATATATATATATATATATATATATATATATATATATATATATATATATATATATATATATATATATATATATATATATATACACACACACATATATATATGTATATTACACTTTTTCCATCAGCTTTCTCACAAATGTGTCAAGATCAAATTCACCTAAGATTAACTGGTTTGAATATATCAGAATTAAACCAATAACCTTGTTTTGAATCTAAGTCCAATTAGAAAGTTTGCAGAATAACAATTAATTGTTTTAAGAAAACTTTCAGAACAATAAAGAACAGACAATCAAATAAACACAATTAATATCGAAACCTTTATATTACCAAACTCTGATTACAATCACCTCTAATCTGTTTGATTAGACAAAGAACACAAACTGTTCTTAGGGTTTTTCAACCTTAGAGGCTTTAGAAACTTAATCAGAAGGCCATTACAATATGAATTCTTAGACAACGAGATTACATGAGAAAGACCTAGTCTATCTCTATATATAGCCTTCTGATTTGTTTCCTTTCCTTGACAAACTGTGATTTCTCTGGAAGTGGATATCTTTGGAAGATCTTCAAATCTTGAAATATTTATAACTTCCTGATTTGTAGCACTTTCTGTTATCTTTCTGTTGAGCAGCTTGAACTTTAACTCTGGCAGCTTGAACTTTTGAACTAGCAGCTCGAGTTTCTTGAACTAGCTCGAACTTTGTAATTACACTGAAATACTACTAATAGTTTGAGAAATCCTAACTAACAGCTTGACATACTTAGATTATTTCTTAACAAAATGCTATAACAGTTTTGGCAGTTTTAGACTTTGAATTACTTAGAGCAACTGCAAGTTCAACCCATTCCTTGTATCCCATTTTTGCTACATCTGAAGCTTCATATGACTCCAATTCATGGCCATCAGCACCAAATCTAGTAATCTATAGCCTCCAAGGCTGGTTTTTTCTTGAAGTGGGAACAACTTTTATAATTGTCTCCCTGGCAATCCTTCTTTCAGCAACATCATGAAATTTCTTTCTAGCTAGGTTGTCAAAATGGAATTGAGTTTTTATTGATGAAGGGGTGGTGGATACAGGCTTCTCCTTGGTCACAAAGACCATTGACTTCCTCTTTTTTGTCCTCTTCTCATTGTCAGCTTCTTTGACAACTTCCTTTAACTTTCTTTGCACTGTCAAATATGACATTTACTTTCTTTGCCTCTTTGGCAGCTAAAGCTTGAGCAGCTTTCACAGAGGCTGCTTCCTCCCTTGCTCTTTCCAAGAGCTCAGCTTGCCCTTGTTTCCACTCATAATAGGTTTCAAGTGGAATTTTCATTTCTTTAGCTTGGGCTTTGTCATATTTTATTTGAAGCCCCTTTTCAACCTCTGTATCCGCAACAACCTTGCCTTTTCCTTTGGCTGAAGTGGATGGAGCAATCTCAATTTCCTCCTCTTCTGATGATTTCAAGACGAGTTGTCTTCTTTTGCTAGGTCAGTCGTTAGTTTTAATTTCCTCCCCCATAGATGGTGCTAGGATTGGAGACTTAGCCTGAGTAGGCTCAGCAGTCCTGGAATCATGAGATGTACCAGCAAAAACACCATTGGTTAGTTGGCCTGTTGCTTGCCCAACTGAAGCTGACTTCTCCCTAGATGGGGATGAGAATTTCTTCGCCTTAGACTTAGAGGAGGATTTTTCTCCCTTTGTCTTTTAGGCAGGCTTCTTCTCCCCCTTTGAAGGAGATGACACAGAGCCTTCAATAGAAGTACTTCCCGAAGGAACAGAATCTGAGGTTTTGGCAGCAGCAGGCTTGGTATAGGTTTAGGGCCAACCAGGCTGTGCACTAAGAAAGGCAGGTTGTCCTTCACCTCAGCTAACTTGGTAAGGCATCTTTCAAAAGAGGATGATTGAGAGTTGGTAGTGGCTGAAAGAATGGAAATGGCAGCCCTATTAGCATCACTAAACATAGGGATGTAAACGAGCCTAGCCGAGCCCGAGCCCGTTTAAGCTCGAGCTCAGCTCAATATAAAAGTACCACGATCGAGATCAAGGTCGGCTCGTTTCGAGCTTCGTATGTAGAGCTCAAGCTCGGCTCGTGAATAATTTTCCAAGCTCGAGCACGGCTCGGGCTCGACTCGTTTATTATATATATTATTTTTTAAATTAAGTTTTAATTAATCTTTTTATATGATTTATATAACTTGTTATTTTAATATATTTATATTTATTTAATCTATATATTATATATTTATTAATTTAAAATATTTATTTATAGGCTCGTTTAGGCTCGCGAGCTTGATATGTGAAGCTCGGGCTCGTTTATCAAACGAGCTCGAATTTAGGCTCGGGCTCGTTTAGTTCGAGCTTTCTTTGAGCTTTTAACAAGTCGAGCTTGAGTAGCTCACGAGTAGCTCGACTCATTTACACCCCTAACTATACATAAGACTTTTAAGTTGTGCAAGAGCAATATTGATGGATTCTTGCACATCCTCAAAACCTGATGCTACAGTGTTGGACAGAGATACCACCAAGGTATTTAAAGAGGCTAAAGTAGAGGGTAGAGAAGTAAAACATGCTTCAGCAATACCTGACAGCTGGTTAGAGACAACTTTCAAGCTGGATACAGAGTCCTACTGATGGGAAAGAAGAGAGGAGAGATAAGTGGAGAGTTGTTGTAGATGTGTAGTGAGTGCAGTCAACCGAGAAGAATTATAAGGTTGTGGAGAGGTTTGTGAAAAGGATGACTTGAACAAATCAAGAACAACCTGCAAGCTGTGCAGACACAGAGTCTACAATAGTAGATGGTAGGGTGAACATGGATTTTTCCAAAGAGCCAACCTTGTTAGACAACACATTAAGCTGTTCTTTCATGGAAAGATCTTTTGGATATAAAGGAGTGTGGGTGGACTATTTGGATTGTGTAGAGGGGGATGAAGGTGAAGATGGGGTTGAACCTTGGGGAGGTGAAGTAGGTTCGCTTGGTGATGGTAGAGGCACAATGGAGAGAAGCTCCATAGCCTGTGCAAATGATAAATGACCCAGTTTAGAGGGGTCAATGATACCCCCAGCAGCGGCTAAACTTGCATCCTGGGGTGAGGTTGTAGAAGTGGCTGGCTTCTCAAGAACCAGTGGGATTATGATTCCTTCATCAAAGACATGGGTAGGACCCTCAGTGGTGCTTTGGTCTAAATGCACCTCTTCATGGGGTGAAAGTGTTTGCATTTCAACATCATCAGTGGTGAAAATTGGTGATGAAATTTGCATATGGGGAAGGCTTTCTCTAAAGGGTTGGTTTGTACCCTGTGGATCATCAGGCTGGGGACCGGGTCCTTCAACAATGATGGGGTTGGATCAGTTGCATCATGAGGAGCAGAAGATGCAGGCTGATCAGTTGGTGGGCTAGAACCAACTGTTTTGACACCATATGGAGACTCAGAAGGTGTAGGAGAAATATGGGGGGGGGGGGGTTGACTTTGTGGACAAAGTGTGGAGTGGAGAGAACTCCTGTCTTTCAATGTCCTCACTTGTTGAGAGGGTGGGACAGTGTATGTGGTAGTCTCCATGTGTACAACTGGTTCCTGGTGGGAGAAACCAGAGGGCTCAGACTGACTCTGGGTGGAACCATAGTAGGTGCATCACTATCCAAGAAATGTGGAGAGGATGCAGCAGGGGTGACCTTTTTTACAACTGACTTCTGTTGGGAGGAACCAGAGGCACTTTGGGAGGTAGGAAGGCTCTTTGTCCTTTTCTTTGTTAAGGATTTTTTTCTTAGCCTGGAGGAGGATGATGGGGAAGTAGCAGGGTCATGAGCTTGGACTGGTGAGTAGACTGGGCTGGAAACAGGTGGTGTAAGCTATTTCCTGGTCTCAGGTGGCACAGAGCCACTGGCCACAAAGGCCTTTGGTTCAACATATGAAGTTGGGATTTCATCTTACTCCCCTTCAGGCACAGAGACTGAGGGAGCAAACTTAGTCTTTTTGGCCTTCTTGATGATAGGCCCTGCATCACTGGGTTTCAGGACACATTTTGCCCTTTTTTCCCAATGTTTTGAATTTTTCAGTAGGATCAGCAACTGGATCCACCTCCATAGTAGAAGTTCATTCCACCAAACCAAGTAGCCTCCTCATAGGTGTTGTGAGAGGAGGCTCTTCAGTACCAACAGGTGCATGAAACATTTTGTTTCCAATGACTGGAAACAACATTGACTTCAGGAGGGGCTGAGAGGTGTACAGAGAATCACCACAAACATGCTTGAAGATGAGACTGAGAAATCTGGGATACCTTACGGATGGGGATCATTGTTCTTGTTCCAAACATTGAAGTTATTCATATGAAAATTACAAAAGTTGATGTTATTAGTGATATAAATTAAATAATGTTGTTATAAATGATAAAAAATCAAAACAAATTTATTATTTTTAGTAATTGTCCCTTTTTTAAACTATTTTTTGAAGCATGTTTTTGAATTCAGTTTAATCAATCACAAATACAATATCAAACAATTAAGAATTATAGAACACTAACCGAATGATTTCTTTGCACAAAAAGGAATTACAGAATGATGAACAAATCGTACATTGTAGCCCTAATCTCTTTGCAATTAATTCGGTGCAAATCAATATGTCAGATCCGTATCATGTACAGTACACTAGTACTATTTATACACAAAGTCCTAACTATGAGATAATTACAAAACAACCCCTAGACTAATTATTTTCATCAACTAAAATAGATTCCAACATTCTCCCACTTTGATGAAATATAATCGATCTTCAGTTCGATAAACCAAGCTTCATCTCAAAACGTCGGATACTATACCTGTTTGATATCTTTGAAATAAATTCTACAATCAACTTTCTGTCGTTAATGCTCAGATCACCCTTCTTTGTCTTTCTTTTCTTATCAGCAACCAGTTTTCCTTTCAAGACTGTCATCACCTTTTGTAAAGTTTCATCACAGAACTTATTCAACTCAATGCTCCGCATAGCCCTCAAATTCTGATCTTTGTCTTTATAGATTGCTACTGGATGCTTGGCCATGACTACTTGAAACTCTTTCAAATTTTCCATGAACTTGATGAATCGGTTGGGCGCAGTGATATTTATCTTCTTCATACCTCTTTCAACCCCAATTTGTAAATCTTGCACTGACATGAGCACCAGTTTGGTGTGCATGAAGTGAAACAGTGTCTTAAGTGCAAATCTACAATGTTCATTTCTTTTGTTTCTGCACAACTCATCAAATAGATCTTCAATATCCACCAAATGCATTCTAAACGTATATGTCTCGGTGAATACGTATGTATTTCCATCAGTTCTGCTCACGGTGAAAGTAGGATAAAATATTTTCACGAATTGATCCTTCTCAATCTTTACTAGATCTACAATCCTGAATGCACTTCGGACCTTATCCACCGGCTGAGCTTTATTTTGCAGGAAACTAGCATAATTTGCTAGATTTGTGTGAATTTACAGTTTCTATATCAATCAGATAAACAATCAATATCAAGAACAATAATAGAAATCACAACTAACCGAATGTTTGTATTTCCAAAATGTCGATTACAAATGAGATGATCTTCTTACAAAATCAGTAACCGTATCTTCCTGAAATCTAGGTGTGCAAAAGCTAATGTCAGATCACTCATTTTAGAAAGTCAAACTTCCTATTTATACATAACTACACAACTATTAACTATATACAAAACAAACCCTTTACTTTACATTTCATCAACTAAAAATATATTCTAACAATCTCCCCCTTTGATGAAATGTACAGAGACTTCAAATTGCTAAGCCAAGCTTCTGTTCAAATCTTCTTATGCTTTTTCGATCAGAGAGCCTCCATTCAATCTTTGAAATAATTTCTACCATAAGTCCTTGGTCATTAACTGATAAGGCTCCTCTCTTTGTCTTTCTCTTCTTATTAGACGCTAGCTTTCCCTTTAAACCACTCAACACTTTATTTAGTGTTCCATCTGAAAATTTGTTGAGTTCGATACTCCTCATGGCTCTTAACTTCTTGTTTCTGTCTTTGTACATAACAGCTGGATGCTTTACCATGATGACTTGAAATTCTTTCAATTCTCCAGCAAATTTGATATCTCTATGTGAAGCTGTCATGTTTATCTTCCTCATCCCTCGTTCAACACCTATGTGCAGATCTTGCACTGACATCAATACCAATTTGGTATGCATGAAGTGGAAAATTGTCTTCAAGGCAAATCTGCAGTGTTCATTTTTCTTATTTCTGCATAACTCATCGAATAAATCTTCAATCTCAACCAGATGCATGTTAAACATGTCGGCTTCAGTGAACGTATAGGTATTTCCATCAGCTCTTGTAACAGTGAATGTTGGATAGAAAATCTTAACGAATCTGTCTTTTTCAATTTTAACAAGAACAACTATCCTGAACTCACTCTTCACTTTATCAACTTCTTGTGTCTTGTTCCTCAGAAAACTAGTATAGTTAACTAGATTTGGCATGTTTGGCTCCAAGACCCTAAATAACTTAAGAAAAGAGCATGGTGCTTGTTTCTTACAAAAAATTCGTTTCTCCAGAATGTATTCGATATACGGCATTTTGTTCCTTTTCCTAATGAACTCCGTTGATCTTTTCGCTGGAAGCTCAAACTTCTTTACTTTATTCTTGCGAATCTCATCTTTATTCAGCAAAGTAAGCATATCTTGGATTTCTCTTTGAACTACTTGTTGTGCTTCAAATCTGAGCCTATGTTGCTTTTGAGACTCATCTGCAAGCACATATTCATTAAAAAACCTTTCCATGACCTCAACCTCATTTAACTCAACTCTTTCCTGAATAACAATATTTTCTACAGGAAATTCTTCAATTTCTTCCTCAACTTGAATTACAACCTCAGGCTTTTCAACCGTCGCTGTCAATATGGACTCTTTCAATATCTCCTGAACTAACCCTTCTTCTTCTTCAATCCTTTCTCCTCGGAAATCAACATCAGTTAATGTGATTACATCATCATCCTCAGAAACTTCAATATATTCCTCTCTCTCTTCTTCTACGCCTTGAATCATTAACTCATGTTCCTTAAGCACTTGAACATCATCTTCAGAATCATTGTACTCTTCAAAGTTGTAAATATCAGACTGAATGTTCAAAGGAACTGGAACATCTTCATAAAGAATCAATCCCAGCTCACTTTGTTCACCAGCCGATTTTTTTGCGCCCCCTGCTTCTTTCTCTTTTACTTCTACTTCCTTCTCAGGATATGTTATCATTAACAGTCCGGGTGTAAGTTCAGCAAGCTTTCTCCTCTTCTCCCCTTCATGAGGAGCATCATCGGAGTCCTCATCATGCTTTCTTTTAGATGAGGAAGCTTGTGCCTTACACGTTTCTTCAACCGCTGCTACTCGCTCAGAAAGATTTCCCAAAGCTGTAATAACTGTACTTTCCAGACCTGTCATCCTTTCCCTCATCTCATCAAACTGATCAAAAACAAACTCTTTCAGCTCTTCCTTCAACTCCTCCAGTGCTTGATTGGATTCAGACTGCTTGATTGATTCTTCGGCCACTGATTTACCTTTCAGAAATTTATGAATATTTGACATCTGAGCCATCACTTCAGACAACTGAGCAGATACATGAGTGTTCACTCCTGCAACAGCTGCATTCAAAGCTTGATTTAATGAAGATTCTGTAACAAACGGGGATAGATTCACCACTGGGTCACTTAGACTTCCAGTTGTCACAACATTCGAACTTGTGAAAAGTCGTCTGTGTGGCCAGTACTCAGAGATGGCAAAGCGGTTGCTCTGACTGGACTTCCACCCTCTTCAAGCGACGGAGCAACAAATGCTTCCGTAGCTGAGGATGTTCCGGTGGGAACACGAAGTTCAGCCACACTTACTTCAACTGATGAAGTTGACTCAAGTGTCCTAAGCTGTATAGGATCTATACTCTATGAATGAATAGACGTCGTACACTCGGACAGATGTGTACTGATTTCAATATCCATCAAGTCCAAATGACTTTCGGATAGAATATGTGGTTCATCCCGGTGCTCAAATGAAACAGTCTCCTGTTGAGAGGAGACGGAGTGGATGGTTGGGTGTGCACTTGTCAGTGGGGTACTGACCTCTTCAATGCTAACTCCCATAGGAGAGCTAACAGTAGATGTGGGTAAATCCCGGCTTTCTAGGCTTAGGGCATCCCTGACACTCTCCTGTGCAATACTCACGATATCCATCAAAGCAATCCCGCCCTCATGATGATCACCACCATCAACACCATCATCATCATCATCATCTCCTTCATCTTCACCTTCTTGAATATCCGACAAAGTCCTCTCAGAATCAGATTTCTCAGCCTCTTCCTCACCACCCCTTACACCTTCAACTCCCTCGCTCACTTGCAGGCTTCCCTGAACTTCAGCCCCGTGCTGAGGTTCCTCTCGTCCTATCACTACGTGGGTAAGAGAACCCGATTCTTGGGTCTCTATTGGAGCATGGTCTATCCTATATAACTTCACATTTTCACTCTCAGGATCTGCATACTTCAACAAGGATTCTGGAATCGGCATGATATTCGCATTAGGAGAATCCGGCACTTCATGCAAACTCATCATGACATAGTCTTGGCATCGGTTAGAATTAGATCTCTTAGGAATATTTTCATTTGCCCTTAAGATCCCTCGGATAAGAATTTGTATAAACCGCTGAAGTGGAACGAACTTCCTTGCTCTATTTGTTGTTTTGGCCAGTACGATCTCCTTTAGATCCTCCCAGATACACTGAGCATAATCATAATGCTTATTGAAAGCAATTCCATGAAAGATCCTTAGACAGTGAATGCTACATCTGTCTATGCCTGTATGCTTAGATGTCATACACCTATTGATGATCCCAAATAATGTGTACCATTCGCCATTTAATCCATTTCGATGGAATTTGGAGCTTTTTGGAAGTGGCTTTGAGTAACCCAGGAAATATCAAATCATGAACCAGGTCTTCATCAGACACAAAATCTTCAAAATCCGCTAACTCAGGAAAGTTAATTGTGTCTATTCGTCTTGGAAGAAACAAGTTGTGACGAAGTCTGGCAAGGGTAATTTTGGATTTAAATTGGTCTATGGTTACTTTAAAGTGGTGGTTTCCATCAGCAGGAACAAATTTGACTGTATGCCAAAATTGTTGTAGGTAGACCTGTGGGATAGAAGGTTTATACTGAAGAAGATATCCCAAATGATGGCCTTTGAGAATATCTACGATGATAGGGTGATTGACTTTGATAACCTTTGTATCCAAACGATGATTATTATCTTTGAAGGGTAGGCAATGTTTGGGTTTGACCAGTTGGTTATCAGGGATTATGGTTGAAGGTGAGGGTCGAGCAACGGAGGTTGAACGAACGGGTGTAGATACGAGTGTATGATTGGAGGATGAATGGGAATCTGATGAATTGGAATTGTGGGAATGATCTGGTGATGCCATTTAAAACCTGTAAACAAGTAAGAATCATGTTAGAGAAGACAGGTAGACATAAAATAATTCAATGTTAGAAAAATATAACATTTCGTCAGAAATTATAAAAACTTGTGATTTTCTGTTTAAGGCATCGGGATTCCAGACAATAATAAACTATTATTGACAGGATTCCAGAGTCAATCGTTCAGAGACCAATGTTAGAAAAACACAAATTTATAACAATTTCTTGAACAAATGTGACATTTTTCTTAAAACATTGAAAAAATTCAACACTTAGGAAAAATTGTCATTTAAACTCGAATGAAACTACATCTATCTCGAATAACTCTTGATTAGTCTCGGATGATACATGACACAACTCGACTAAGTCTATAAAGCAACTCGAATGAATGGTAGACTGTCTCGAATAAAACATGGAGTAAACTCGAACTTGACATGAAACAACTCGAATAGGTCTTAAAACAACTCGAATGACTCATGAAGTGTACTCGAATAGAACATGAGGGTTCTCAATTAAGTCAAACTCGAATGAAGAAATAACTTCCTCGAATACACCATAATGTCAACTCGAATGAACCCTAAGTCTATCAAGACTTGTTTTGTAATTTTCTAAGTGTTAATCTACATCAACTCGAATCACACTTATATTTTCTCGATTAATACTTCAGTCAACTCGATTGACTCTTGGTCTTTCTCGAGTAGCATGCTACTCAACTCGAATGACTCTTGGTCTTTCTCGAGTATCATTGTACTCAACTCGAATGACTCTTGGACTTTCTCGAATGAAGCCTTTAATCGAGAAGTTCCTTATGTATTTATTTCAAGTCCTCTATACACTGAATATTCAAAAATTAATTCCAGGTAGTTTTTCAGTAAATTAAAACTTGTATCCCCCTCGAAAATCAATTTCAAACACATTTGATTTACTGAACTTTGAGTAAAAACAACGTTAAAGTTGTTAAAAATCCAAATTTCAGTAATATGAATAACTCGAAGGTGTTTGAAACTGAAATTAAAATTTCTGTTTGTGTGGATTGATTTGAACCATGAAATTTCAGATTCATGTTCACATATCTAAATCGAAACTTACCACACATTTAATTTCAGTTTTATGAACAAACAACAAAAAAAAATATGAACACTATGAACATTCAAGTACAAAAAAAATACGAAACTAAACACGAACAGTCACATATTTCCTAATATTGAATTAAAAAATGTAAAAATGAACTAAACAAACTATTTTACTCACAATATAATCGAAATGCTTTCTTGAATCTTTCAAAGATATGAGAGGGTTTCCGGTTTCTTAAGAGTGAAGTAAGGTTTTAGAGAAGATGATGAATAGTGAAATATCCGAAAAATGAATTTGAATTTGAAATTTCAAATTTATAGAAAGGATTTATGAACCGGCCCATGATTTAAAATTGTAACCAACCCATCTTTCTAAAAACCCACTTAATATCTTTTCAAAAAAAACTGTAACAAAATAAAAACAAACAAAATAAAATAAAAAAAAATTGAAAACCAAATTTAAACACAATCAACAATAACAAACAAAATAAAACAAAAACAAAACAAGAAAATTTAAAAACAAACAACAACAAAAAAAATTGAAAAATACACATAACCAAAAATTAACACAAAAAAAATTTAAAATGCTCCCCCTTTTATTTCTGAATGCTGCTCCCCCTCAAATGTGTATTATATTTCTCAACTGAGCTCCCCCTACAAAATAACAGATAAATTTTATCAGATTTACTCAAAATCAGATAAATTCATTTTCTGCTCCCCCTGCACATGACAATTCAGATCTTGTTAAATTCCAAAGAATATTAAACTTTTAAGATTCAAGAATTTAACATCAGATTAAAATCAATAAAAAATGTAAATTTAAAATTATAAATTGAAACTACTGAATTATTAAATCTTAATGATTCAACATACCTAATTTGTATACCAAAAAATTAAACCTTTTTTCATCTAACGCTTTGGTAAACAAGTCAGCTAGTTGATATTCAGTAGGCACAAAATATAATTCTATATTTCCATTTTCTACATGATCCTTTATAAAATGATACCGAATGTCAATGTGTTTTGTTTTTGAATGTTGCACCGGATTTGATGCAATAACTATTGCGCTCTGAGAATCACAGTAGATGGGTATTTTCTTTGGTGTAAACCCGTAATCGCGCAGTTGGCTCTTCATCCACAACACCTGAGAACAGCAAGAAGATACAGCAACGTATTCTGCTTCAGCTGTAGACATTGAGACGCAATGTTGTTTCTTGGATGACCAGCATACGGGTTTGTCACCTAAGAACTGTACTGCTCCAGACGTACTTTTTCTGTCCATCTTATCACATCTACAGGTTTCCCCGAAATGTCCTCATCGAGTTTTGACTTTGAATCCGGAGCCATGGGAGTTTTCATAGGAGTACTTTTAACCATGTTAAATTTCTTTAACATGTCTTGTATATATTTTGACTGATTGATATAAATACCATCAGCTAGTTGTTTAACTTGTAATCCTAAGAAAAAATATATTTCTCCCATCATGCTCATTTCGAATTTTTGGGACATTAAAAATGCAAATAAAAACATTCTAATCGCTTCGATTCGTGCAACTGGTGCAAACGTTTCATCGTAGTCAATCCTTCGGTTGTATCCTTTGGCAACGAGGCGAGCTTTATTTCGAATGATTACTACATGTTCGTCCTTCTTGTTCTTAAAGATCCACTTCGTGCCTATGATGGATTTGTCTTTAGGGCGCTCAACAAGTCTCCAGACCTTTAACCGTTCGAACTGGTTCAGTTCTTCTTGCATCGCCACAATCCAATCAGCGTCTAGAAGTGCTTCCTTTACATTCTTGGGCTCTATTTTACTTAGAAAATTTGAAAATAGACACTCGTTTATGGTGGCTCTTCTGGTTTGGACTGAAGCGGATGGATCACCAATAATGTTTTCTATTGGGTGATTTCTCGTCCACTTAAAAGTATGTGGAAACGGTTCTATGTGGTCTTGATTGGGATTACGATCTAGATATGTTGGTCGGGGGTTACTTCAGATGTAGTAGGTGGGGTATCTGAGTTAGGAGGTTCTGAATGTTCAGAATTTTAGGGGGTTTCAGAAGAATTTGGAGGTTCAATGGGTTGTGCACTTTCAGATGACAATTGCACATTTGTGGTTGAGGTTTCTCCAGTTTCTTCTGAAACTTGTTGATGAGAAAGATCAGAGACTACGGCGGGATCTTCAGTAATCCTGTCAGGCACCAAATTTAGAACATTAATTTTGGGCTTCTCAAAATAGTCTTCATAAAAATTCTCAAACAACTTATGTAATTCAGAATTTTCAGCATTCTGTTCAAATGACTCTATTGAAGTCTGTGTGTTAGGTTCGGGTCCTGAACTGGTGTGTTCAGAAGCCATTACCACTCCTTCATCAAATTTGACGTTCACGCTCTCGTTGACTGTCTTGGTTCTCTTGTTGTACACACGGAAAGCAACCGACTCCTTTGAATATCCGATGAATATTCCTTCATCTGCCTTTTGATTAAACTTTCCAAGATTATCTTTGTCGTTTAGAATAAAGCATCTGCAACCAAAGACATGGAAAAATTTAATATTAGGTAGTCGTTTATTAATTAATTCATAAGGAGTCTTTCCGAATCTTTTATTTATGATTGAACGATTCTGTGTGAAACAAGCTGTTGCAACTGCTTCTGCCCATAAGAATAATGATAAATTTGAATACGCCAGCATCGTCCTAGCTGATTCCACTAGTGTCCGATTTCTTCTTTCAACGACACCGTTTTGTTGTGGAGTTCGAGTAGCTGAAAACTGATGTGTAATTCCTACAGAATTCAAAAATGAGTCAAGCGATTTGTTCTTGAATTCTGTTCCGTTATCTGAGCGGATTGATTGAATTGTGAGTTGCAACTTCACTTGTATTTTCCGGATGAAGTCTATGATAATTTCGGTTGCATCTGATTTGGACCTCAGGAAGAAAACCCATGTGTATCGTGAATAGTCATCAACTATCACCAATACGTATCGTTTCTTATTAATGCTTTGTACTCTCGTTGGTCCACACAAATCCATATGTAGTAATTCCAGTGCTTTCGTGGATGAGTGTTCGGTTTTGGATTTGTGTGAAGCTCTTGTCATCTTTCCTTTTTCACATGCGGCACACAACTGCTCTTTTTGGAATTTGAGAGTTGGCAGCCCTTTAACTAACCCCCCTTTCTCTAGGTTGGTTAATTCATTGAAGTTCAGATGTGAAAGGCGACGATGCCATAGCCATGCTGTTTTAGACGTAGCTTTTGACAGTAAGCAGACATCTTTCTTCAGATTAATTGAGGCTAAGTCAATGGAGTACAAATTGGTTTTCCTGTTTCCTGCCAGTATTTCCTTACCTTCTCCGGATCTGATGCTGCACCGATTGGCTTTGAAATTGACTTCTAATCCTTTATCACACAACTGTCCAATGCTAAACAAATTATGTCCAAGACCATCAACATGAAAAACCTTTTGAATAGTAATTTTGTCATATGTGAGACTCCCGTATCCTCTGATCGGACAAAACTGATCATTTCCAAATCTGACCGTCCCACAGAATTTTTCTACAAAGTTCGTGAGTATGTCTCTTTGTCCGGTCATATGCTTGGAACATCCGGAGTCAAGATACCAAACATGGTTTACCTATAAGACGAAATAGCACATGAGGTACCCACTTGTGGTTGGGTACATTTGTTTTAGGTAAATCATGCAAAGTATTATTTGTTTTCTCAACAGATATGGCTTTTTGCTTAACATTTGATGTTGTTTTAGGAACCCACCTTTGAACAGTTCTTTTAGGTATCCACTTTTGTACAATTCATGGTGTAACTTTTTTTGAAATAATTTTCTGTGGAACCTTTTTTTGTTTAGAACATGGGTCCTTTTTCTTTGGTTGCCAGACGAGCTTATCAGATTTTACAATTAAAGGTTTACATGCACTAGAGTTCAAAGCAATTAAGTCTGTTCTAGAGAATTTGATACAAGAATTATTAACAAATTGTTAGATTTATTATTTCGATCTTAGGAGTTGTTTTGTAATATTTATTATCATTGTAATTTGTCTTGTATTTACTTCTATGTATTTTATGTTTAAGTTATAGTGTAGGGGCCAAAGTTGCCAAGTCTTGTAAGATAATTAAAGGAGCCTATAAAAGGCTCCTAGGGTTACCTTTATGAAAAGCACAATTGACCATTTGAAAACACATCTCAGCCGCCACTGTTCCATCAAGATTCAAACATTCATATTGTCTCTTCTTTATTATTACACATTTATTGAGCTTGATTCTTCATGTGTATGATAAGAATATCATTGAGGTGCTGAATATATAAGGGAATACATCATTACAATTGGTACAGAGCTCAGAGGGGTGGATTTAAACTGATTATTTCGGATTCTGCTGGGTTTTGTTCATGTTCTTCGTGTTTTTCCATCTTAAACCGGTTAGATCTTTATTTTCCATGTTCTTTCGTGTTTCTTGTGTTATAATGGTCCTATAAACATCACAATATCATTCTCTACTGATTTTAAACTCATTATCTTCCATATCTTTGTTAAAATCATCAAGAATCGACCATTATTAAGTTTGAAAAATATGGGTTGTTTAAGTGGGTTTTTCACGTGTTCATGCTAGTTTTAAGTGTTTTTTAGGTTGTTTTAATTCACCAAGAGTGTTTAAAATAGTTTATAAATCATTTAGAACTGGTTTTAGGCTTTAAATCTGATAAAAATCGAATTCTGCTCATTCTGCCTTAGAAAAACGTAAAAACCCGCTGTATTTCGGATTACCCACTGTAGCATTTCGGACCACATAGGCACCAAATTCGGACCTCACATCATCCTAATTCGGACCATACTTTAGTGAATTTCGGACCCCCCATAAGCCAATTTCGGACCTCACTTCGGTCACATCCGAACTTCGGACCATCCGAAGTTCAGATCAGACTTTCCATTTTTCACTATTTGGGACTTGTTCTTAAAATTTTCCAATTTCGGACCTCAACATTTCGGACCATCCGAATTCGGTCCCTCCACTGTCCCAATTTCGGACCTATCAATTTCGGTCCTTTCACTGTTCATCCGAATTCGATTCATCCGAATTCGGTCCGTAGGTCCATCCGAATCTAGGTCTACCGAATTTGGTCCCCTCAAGTAGTACTGTTCATCCGAATTAGGACATACTCCGATCTTGACCTTCATCCGAACCATATCCGTCCGAATTTCTGTGCACGCATCCGAAATCTAGCCATCCGAATCAACCCATCCGAAATCTAACCATCCGAATCAACCCATCCGAATTCATACCATCCGAATTCGGTTCCATCATCCGAATTACTATTCATCCGAACTCATCATCCGAACTCAGAATTTTTCTATTTTCAGTTCAACCCATCCGTCTTCAGTTTCCACCTCTAAGATCTTCATATTCTTAATCAGCACCCATAATCAGAATGTCTCGCGAAGCTCTAGTACTCGGATCTGAGAACAGACCACCAGTTCTCTATCCCGATGAGTACGAACAATGGAAAGCCCGGTTCCTGAAATTCGTTGGAATGCAACCTCTCGGGAGTCTGATGCTTCATTCAATATCCGAAGGACCCGTCATCTACTATCGAGAGATAGCTGCCAGACCCGAGGCTGACCCCCCTGTCCAAGCCTCAAAAGTTGAAAGAGAGCCGGCAAATGATGCCGAGAGGGATCGCCAGCACGCTGATAAGAGGGCAGAATATCTGATTTATCAAGCCCTCCCCACTGATATTTTGGTCGGTGTAGACAGTAAAATGTCTGCAAAAGAAATGTGGGACGAGCTGGAAATCCAAATGCTGAGGGCAGATCTCGATGATCGTGCCAAAATTGAGGAGGCGAAGGCAAAGTTTTCAGAATTCCGCGCCAAAGACGGGGAATCTCTGCAGTCCACATTCACCAGGTTCTGTGCAGTCCTTAACGAATTAAATAAACTGCACATCAAGAAGGATAGGGATGATATCAACATCCAATTCTTTGCCGCCTTAGCCCCCGAGTGGCAGCTTGCATGTAGGGCAACGAAAAGAGTCCTGAACATTCCTGAGGTCTCAATAAATGTCGTCTTTAAGGAGCTTAAGAAATATCAAGGGGATGTAGATCAACAGAAGCTGATGGCAAATCAGTTGGCCTCTCTACTGCTATCAGCCAACACAGGGTTGAAACCGAATGATTCACTAGCCTTGATCACCAACACGCAGATTCCGACACCATCTTTTGCTCCTGGTTCTTCATCGTCTCAGTACAGGTATGCTTCCCCTCCGCGTGAGGTCTATGACGAGGAGGAAGCTTCGATCCAAGAACAGATAGCCTTGTGGACCAACCGTCTCCAACAGCGACGGTTCTCCAACAAGACCAACAACCAACTCCGTTATGACACTGGTCCACGGAGGTACTCAGATGATAGGAGGGATGACCGCCGCGATGACTATCGCAGAGATGACTACAGAAGGGATGACAGGGATGATCGCCGGTATGATGACAGACGCGACTATCGCGATGATCGCCGTTATGAAAGGCGAGATGACAGGCGAGATGACAGGCGGGACGATCGAAGGGATGATCGTCGGGATGACCGTAGGGACCGGAGGCGTGATGATAGCCGCGAGCACCGCCGGGCCGACAAGAGGCCGGCGGAAAGAAGAGAGGAAAAGCCAAAAGCAGATGAGCCGAAGGCCACTGATGAACGTCTCTGCTACAAATGTGGCAAACCCGACCACTTTGCTAGGGAATGCAAGAATAACTTTGAGAGAGACGTTGCTTACTACGAGAGAAAGTTCGACGCTGCCAAGAAGAAATCGGATGCGTTAGCCCTCGTCGCCCAGGAGGACTACTGGGATGCTGAAGATTCTGAAGACGAGGATGACAAGGGCAAGAATTTCTATATGGTTGATCGTCTAGGGTTGGAGACATGTGCTGATTTCACTACTGATAATTCAGACATTGCTGCTGAGGGGGAGACAATGAAACATCCACCAGCATGTCTGATGGCTACAACCGACGATCCCGAATGCTCCACATCCGGTTCCGAGTCCAGTGAGGTATATTCCTATTACATTCCTGCACATGTAAATAAATTATTTGTAGATAATGAATGTACACTACACACACAAATACTTGATCTACAAGATAGATTAAAAGCTGAAACTGCAAAGTGTGTACAGGCTGAACATCAAGCTCATATTCTGAAAGAATCATCTGAATTATATCATGCAAAATGGTTAACTAATCATAATGTTATAAAACAGATGTTGATAGAAAAAGTAGATGTTCAGGATAGGAATATATACCTTGAATCTTACATGGAAACACTTTCAAAAGAAAAACTCTCTTTAAAAGAAGAAATTTTCGTTCTTACAAAACAATTAGATGTGGTAAATATGGAAAATATAGACAGTTTAGAAAAATACAAAATGATTGAAGAAGAAAGGATAAGTTTGTACGCAAGAATAAAGACCCTTGACGATGCATTTTTGAAAAGGGGTCAAACAGAACAAACTATCCATTTAAATCAGCCCAAAGAAACTAGGTTTTACCATTCTAAACAAGGAATTGGTTTTAAAAATCCTAAATATTTGGAAAAGGCACAAAATGTTTTACCTGTATTTTATGACATGAATTATATGGGAGCAGGTATTAAATCTTTCTTTTTTGAGTCATCAAAAGAAGTTTTAAACCAAGAAAATGAGAAACGTGTTGCGCATAAAGATAAAGAAATTTCTTTTCATTATGAAGAACTTAACGAGAGTTATTCTTCTAGAGTACCCACTTTAGAGGAAGATCTCTCGTCAACTTATTCAGAAACTGAATTGAACACTGAAACTGAAAAATCAACTCCTCAACTTTATATTCCTGCAAAAGTTCTTCAACAACAAATCATTGTTTTAGAAAAGGAATTGAAGTCGTCTCAAGAGAAAGCACTTGATCTTCAAGATGCTCTTCTTAAGAGAGAAGAAGAATTGGTAAATCAATCTTTTCAACACACTGTGGAAGTCACTGTCTACAGAGAAAATTTTGAAATAGTTTCACAACAATTGAAAGATCTTTCAAAACAACAAACACTTTCTCATTCCCTAAAAATTCCATGTATGTCATCAGATAAAGGTAAGGCTACAGCTGAATCTTCTTCTATCTTTGTCAAAGGTGAGTGCTCAAAAGTTTTCAAAAATGAGGTTCCTAAAAAGACTCAGATAAAATCCAAGTCTTTTAAGAAACCCACTCACCACCAAAAAGAAAAGTCTGTCAAGTCTAAATCTTCCATGCTTACTGACTCTAATCATTTTGTTCCTACAGATCATATAAGGAGAGTCCCAAAAACCACCATGCAGGATTTTACAAGTTTTTTTGTGAAGAAGGCTTTAATGCCAAGTGAATTTGTTACTAGAGATAGGATGTCTGTAATCTCTAAAAACAATTTGTGTAACAATGTGTGTGACAATGTTTGTAATGATGTACCGAATTCTACTATTCCGTTAAAGTACTCTTTCAAGGATTTGTTTAATCTATGTCCAACTAAATATAGACGACAGGTTCCTGAAATGAATGCTTTTGTGCCTTATCCTGCTAAACGAATTCGGAAAAAGAAAACTAAAAATAATGCATCATCGGCCACAAACAAAGTTGAGATGTGTCCATTGCCAAGGCCCAAAACCAAAGCAACGGTCAAAAAGGTCTCAAAAAGACAAAAACCGAAGGCAATTTCAGCGCCTAAGGTTCCAAAACCCAATAAATCCAATCTTCAATGGATTCCAAAGGGTTGTGCATCCGGACCACACACAAATGCTAGTTGGGTTTCTAAATCTGTACACGTGCCATATAAATTTGGAAATCCTAACAAAAAGGGACCCATATTGAGGTGGGTACCCAAGGTTGTGTGATCTTAATGCAGATGGTTCTTGGTTACTTCTGATCAAGACACGTGCTTCAAAGAAATGGCTTCTAGTCACCTTAGACTAGGACCCGTTCTTTTGCTTGTCGGTTGTGCTTAAACCGACACGTTTGGCTTCTGTGCACACAGCCCAGGACCCGGTCTTAACTCATCATGTTTTCTGAACATCTCGGTTCAGAACACGGTTTGATTGTGAATTAAAAATGGATGTGTTTGAATGCATATAGTTTTTCATTATATGAATTTATGTGTTTTTCAGGCTAAGTCCATTTGGTATATGGATTCTGGTTGCTCCAAGCACATGACAGGAAAAAGAGAATTGCTGTCCAACGTTGTTGAACAGTATTGCGGAACTGTGAAATTCGGGAACAACCATCAGGCTCAAATAAAAGGATACGGAGACTTAGTTCTAAATAATCTGGTCATCAAGGACGTTGACTATGTTGAGGGGTTATCTCATAATCTTTTTAGCATAGGACAGCTCTGCGACAAAGGACTAGAAGTAACGTTTAGGGCTAAGAACTGCAGTGTTAAGAACATGGATGGAAAAGAAATCTTAACTGGTTCCCGAAAATCTAACCTTTACACCATTGACGTAGCTAAGCTTGTAGTGAAGGATAACATTTGCCTACTATTAAAAGCCTCTTCAAAAGACTCTTGGTTGTGGCATCGAAGATTATCCCATTTGAATTTTGATAATATCAACAAGCTGGCTGCGAAGCAATTGGTCAAAGGACTTCCTGAGTTGCGCTACGAAAAGGACCATCTGTGCGGAGCGTGTGAGAAAGGAAAAATGAAACGATCATCTCACAAACCAAAACCCGAACCATCAACAAAAAGAGTTTTGGAGTTACTTCATATGGATTTATGCGGACCGATGAGAACTCAAAGCATAAATGGAAAACGATATGTGTTGGTTATCTTTGATGATTATTCTCGATATACCTGGGTCAGGTTCTTGCGTTCCAAGGACGAAACAGCTCAAGAAATCATTGATTTTATCAAGAGTGTCGAGACCCAACAGCAGCTGTCAGTACAATCAATCAGATCAGATAACGGCACGGAGTTCAAGAACTCAGTAGTGGAAAGCTTCCTTCAATCCAAAGGGATTCGGCATCAATACTCTGCTGCTCGAACACCTCAACAAAATGGGATCGTGGAAAGGCGTAACCGTACGCTAGTAGAAGCCGCTCGTACAATGCTCACATACTCAAAGCTACCTCCGTTCTTGTGGGCCGAAGCCGTATCAACAGCATGCTATACACAGAATCGCTCCATCATCCATAAGCGCTTTAACAAAACTCCTTACCAACTCTTTTTGAATAAAGTACCATTTATCAAGTACTTACGTGTATTTGGTTGCAGGTGCTATGTGCTGAATGACAGAGACAACCTCGGGAAATTTAACGAAAAGGCGGATGAAGCGATCTTCATTGGATACTCATCCAACTCGAAGGCGTATCGCGCATTCAATACCCGAACCAGAACAGTCAATGAAAGTGTGCACGTCACATTTGATGAGTTGGCTGAACTGGCACCCGAAGTTGATCAATCAGGACCACGCATTACTCAAATGCCTGGAGACTCTTCGAATAACCCCATTTCTTTTTCTTCTTCTGATTTGGTTAATTTATTTGATCCTTTTTATGTTGAATTTTTCGGTCCTAACGCTAGTGTGTCTAATGTTGTTAATAATGTAGGTAATCCTTCCAGTTCAACTGCGCCGCAAAGTTTCTCCGCTCCATCTTCATCAACATATCCTCATCCATCCACATCATCCACCGACACATCCGCAGTTGAATCTACTCCTGTAATACCCTCACATATAATACCAACGATTCTTCCTTCACCTGAACACTCGGAAATTGAACCAGAACCCGTGGTACCATCATTTGAAACCATTGACCACGAATCCTCATCCATTCCCATATTAACCACAGAGGTTCCATCCCGAGCACCCCTTCCACACGAGATCAAATGGACCCGCAGTCACCCAACAGAGCAAATCATTGGTGACGTAACAACAGAAGTCCAAACTCGTAGGGCATCTGCTAATGAATGTCTCTACGCATCATTCTTGAGTATGATAGAGCCCGCTCGTGTGGATGAAGCCCTGACAGATCCGGATTAGATAGTTGCAATGCAAGAGGAACTCAACCAGTTTGAACAGCTAAGAGTATGGCGGTTAGTTCCCAAGCCAAAAGACCGCACAGTCATCGGAACGAAATGGATCTTTAAGAACAAACGAGATGAGAACGGCATTGTGATAAGGAACAAAGCAAGACTTGTTGCCAAAGGCTACCGACAACAAGAAGGGATAGATTATGACGAGACCTTCGCTCCAGTTGCACGGATCGAAGCAATCAGAATCTTCTTGGCGTACGCGGCACACAAAGACTTCAAAGTGTACCAAATGGACGTCAAGACTGCCTTTCTAAACGGTGAACTTAATGAAGAAGTGTATGTTGAACAACCACAAGGCTTTATTGATGCACATAAACCTGACCATGTTTATGTGCTAGATAAGGCCCTCTATGGTTTAAAACAAGCACCTCGAGCATGGTATGATAGTCTTTCGAATTTCCTTATTTCTGCCGGTTTCTATAAAGGTGTGGTGGACACAACTCTGTTCACTAAAAGGGAAGGCCCACATATAATGCTAGTACAGATTTATGTTGACGATATTATATTTGGATCTACTGACAGTAATTTTTGTAAGGATTTTTCAGCCCTAATGGAGTCTCGGTTTGAGATGAGTATGATGGGGGAAATGAACTTTTTCCTCGGATTACAAGTCAAACAACTTGAGGATGGGATTTTTGTGAACCAGTTGAAATATACTCTTGACATTCTCAAGAAGTATAAGTTAGACTCTTGCACGAGTATCGCAACTCCCATGGCCTCCAACTGTAAGTTAGACACCGATCCTTCCGGGAAAAGTGTCGATAATACAACTTACAGAGGGATGATAGGATCCTTACTATACTTGACTGCCAGTAGGCCGGATATAGTGTTTTCAACATGTCTTTGTGCTAGATTTCAGGCCGACCCAAAAGAATCACACCTAACTGCGGTAAAACGCATTTTTCGTTATCTTAAGGGTACACCCGAACTTGGTCTATGGTATCCAAAGGGAACCGATTTCGATCTTACTGCGTTTTCAGATGCTGATTTTGCAGGTTGTAGATTGGACAGAAAAAGCACATCGGGAGGAATACAGTTTTTAGGCGATAGACCGGTGAGTTGGTCTTCCAAAAAGCAGAATTGTGTATCCACATCCACAGCTGAGGCCAAGTATGTAGCAGCTGCAAGCTGTTGCTCTCAAGTGCTGTGGATGAGAACACAATTACGCGATTATGGGTTCTCACTCACCAATATCCCTATTTACTATGATTCTCGAAGTGCAATTGCCATCTCCTGCAATCCCGTGCAGCACTCTCGAACAAAACACATAGATATCAGGTATCATTTTATTAAAGATCACGTGGAAAAGGGAACCATTGAGTTGTATTTTGTTGGCACGGAATACCAACTAGCGGATATATTTACTAAAGCTTTAGACGAACCTCGTTTTCGGTTTTTAGTATCTCATATCGGCATGTTGAATCCACCTTCCAATTAAATATCAGATATTGTCTTAAATAATTCTATTTCAATCTATCATGATTGAAATTCCTTAATTTTAGAAAATAACTGTTATTTAAATTTAAGGATTATGTCACAAAATTGAAACTCATTATTTCCTTATCTGCGCATATTTTTAATAATTAATGATCCTGATAAATTGCTGTGTGAATTGTTCATCATGGAGTGGGATGCAAACAATATCCAGGTTTGTCTGTATTTGTAAGGCTTAATAAGGGTTGTCGTGATTTGAATCTGAAAAGAAAAAGGAAAAGGGATTGGTATTTAGTTGAGGGGGAGTAGAGTTAGGATTTTTTAAATTTTATAACTCTATGTTTCTTTTTATTTCTTTTATAGTTAAGTTTTTGAAGTTTAGGTTAGTCTTAACTTCAATTTAATTTTAAGTTTTAATTTAATAGGTCAGAAAATCACAAAAAGATTTTAACTTTCAAAATTATCGAAAAGCCAAAAAGATTTTAGGTTACTTCATTTCATTTTATTTTAATTTCAAAATTAAAGAAAATTCCAAAAAATATTTTTTATTATTATCTATTTTTGTTTTGAACCAAAAACTTCTTTTTGTTTAATTTCCTTAAAAAACCCAAAAACATTTTTTTTGTTGTGGTGAGTTGTGTGGTAAAATATCCGGCGGCCCATGTACCACGCGGATCTTGCTTGACCCGAACCCGACCCGCGCGGATATATTTAGGGGTGGTCAACAGTCAACTTTCATTTTACTTCATCTCCAAGATACCTCTTCTTCTTTCTCTCTGTCGACGAACACCACCACTTCCACCATAGCCACCAGTTCAAGCTTTTGCACCATCAAAATCTTTCATTTTTCTTGCATTTTCCATCATCTGCATCACCAGGTAACTCTTTTCTACCTTTATTTCAGTATTTTACTTCATATTTTGTGTGTTTGATTTTCAAAATTTATTTCCTTTTTCATTTCGGTTTTTACTCTTTTTAGGTAGTTTAATGTGTTATATTTTCTTAGTTGTAGTTAGATAAAATGTTCCTTAGGTTGTTTTAGATTAGGATCTGTAATTTCATGCATTTTCATTAAGATTCCAACTGTTCACGTTTATTTTTTGCATGAACATTAACTGCACTCATGCAGTTTCGGATGTCCGAATTCGGACCACCACCCGAATTCGGATGTCCGACTTAGACTTGTTTCAAAAATTTTCAAAGTACAAAACTCATTTCGGACCACTGTTGATCCGAATTCGGTTCACTGTTGATCCGAATTCGGACCATCACATAGGGTTAAAATTTTCAAATCTTGAAATTTGTCTAAGTCTGTTCACCTTTGTGCATCCGAATTCGGATGATACCCGGATTCGGTCCTCATCCGAATTCCAGGTACCATCCGAAATTGGGACACATCCATATCATTTCATGCATTTTCACAAGGCACCATCCGAATTCGGACCATGTTCATATCACATCCGAATTCGGACCACCTTCATTCATTTCACTACTCACTTCGGACATTCATCCGAATTCGGTCCCCACTTTCACCTAATCCGAATTCGGTTCCCTACTTACATCATTCATGCATCATTCGATTTCGGACGGATCCGAATTTGATGAAACTGTTCATCCGAATTCGGACCATCCGAAATCCATCACTTAGGATTTTTTTTATACATTTTTTCATTTTTCATGTTTTCCATTTCTGCATTTTCATATAAATTAAAAAATCACAAAAATAGTTCCATCCAAGTGCACCATTGATTAGAGCTAGGATCAGTGTTTGAGTGAAACGGTCTTATCTAACATCGGTCTCTTAACGATTGACTTTGGACTTTATTAGTGGAATTTTATTCTTCTAATAAAGACCCGATGTTAAACAGATCAGACTATTTCTATTTCACACTCATCTAGACTTCACATCAATGCATTATCCTATCAAGTCTTATGATTCTAACTTTGTTGCACTTTGCAGGATAATGGATCCCGCAATCATTCTCATCGTACCTCATCCTCCTATCCCTAATAATAATGCTCAGCTACCCGAGGAAGCCATTCTGCCAAGCGCCGAGTTTGTCGAATTTATCCCTCATAACTGGCAACTCGACGTCTCCATCCTTCCAAAAGAATCCCAAACCCTTGCCTTCGACATCCTCACCTGCCATCCCATATATTATGCCCTTTCAACTGCCATAGCCGTTCCCCAGATTTACCTCCAACAATTCTGGAACAGGCTCCAATTCATAACCGACCCCGAACCTCACTTCACCTCCACCATTGACTGCGTTCCAGTCAAAATCACAACCGCAGCCATCTGTCACATTCTTCGTCTACCCATCCAAGACTATCTTCCCTCCTTTGATTCTTTCCACCCAAACCCATCCATATCTGAGGCCCTCTCTGAGATACAATCTCTAGGGTATGACGGCCCCCTTACCAAACCATCCGACTTCCGCACCAAAAACCTTCAGTCCCACTGGAGGATTCTCTTCGATGTGCTGAACAAGTGCCTCACAGCCAAGCATTCCGGTCATGACTCAGCGTCGGCCCAGGTATTAGCCATGTTCGCCGGCTTTGCCTTCGACCGACACGTGGACTATGCGGCTTTCATTTTTGAAGAATTAAGAAGAGTCCACGTAGAAAGAAGCACCAAGAAAGGTCGCAAGTATGTCCCCTATCAAAGATTCCTTCAACTCATCATTCAATGCGCAATGGATCAGGACGAAGACATACATGAGCGTCCGGAGGCTGATGTCTACCCCACAGTGGCTATCCAAAAGTTAACTTTGCCAAAGGGGGCCCCAACGGTACAGGTGATGAAAATCCCTCTTTCTACTCTTACGAGGTCGAGGGGTACATAGCGGGTAAGGGAATATATACGAGAGAATTATCCGGATGAGTCTCAGTCTGAATCGACTGAGACTAACCAGTCCGAAGGTGAGCATCGAGAGGGTGAGCATGAGGGAGAAGGGATGGATGTACAACAGTTTCTGGGGTTCGGTGAGAGGGAGGTTGAGATAGTAAGGGAGGGTGCTATAGGTGAGACGGCAGAGACGACGGATTCTGAAAGAACCGTCTCTGTCGTAAGAGCGAGGGATATGCAGTCTGAGGGTGAACCTAGCCCTATTAGCCGGACTCCTCTTCAAAAGACCGTTAGTCCAGCGGTCGAATCTACCCCCACCATCCACTTGGTTTCCCCTCAAAGGGAAACCACTTCATTCCACGGGGATCTTCCACACACTCCATCGCCCTCTCATTCGGAGAGTGGCGGTGTTGAAAGAGGTCACACTCCTCCCCGCGTGACCGACCTTCCTTCATCCACGATTCCATCCCCACAAATTCACACATCGCACGATGCCTTTGTGGCATCCCCAAGAGCTGCCTCCGTGGCAGCACAACAAACTTCCGGATCTGAGCATCCCGTAGTGGAGCTAGAGATGACGGAAGGAAGACCGGGAGTGGCTCAATCAACGCCGTCCACCTCCGGCCATCTCCCCATCAATTTGGAGATGCTAACGACAGCATTACGTGCTGCCGGAGTTATCACCCGGGCTAACCTGGACGCCCAAAGGGAGGCAGCCGAGGAACGTCACACCGCCCTTCTTTCTCTTATAAAGGGTAAGGGTGTCGCCTCCGAAGCCGGCCCCTCACCAGGTTCCCATTCAGTCCAACTTCAGATAGCTGAGCTCTCGGACAAGATTGATGCACTTAATCGATTGATTCTTCAAGTCCAAGAGCAGCTCAATTCGCGAATGGATCGCCTTGAGTCGGCGGTCATAGATCTTCAGTGCCGCACTCAGGCCGAGGCCCCTAAAAGAAAACATGACGACCAGGACGACCCTGATCGTCATGAGGGGGAGAAGCGCCGAAAAGTTCAATTTGAGGAGCCCATGCTGGGTATAGGGGGACCAGAGACCGCCGAGGGGTCTGAGTTTCAGGGGTCGGGGGAAAAGTCTCAGGAGGCTCAGGAGTACATCTTAATAGAAGACGAGCCCATGGTCGAGGGTCCAGCTCCACTGGATCCGATGACAGCCATGGTAGAATTTGAGGAACCGCATGAAAAGGTTGAAATCATAATAGTCTCTGACT
Source organism: Centrapalus pauciflorus (assembly GCA_020465985.1). Lineage (NCBI taxonomy): Eukaryota > Viridiplantae > Streptophyta > Magnoliopsida > Asterales > Asteraceae > Centrapalus > Centrapalus pauciflorus. Next base: position 159,450 of record JAANYP010009399.1, on the reverse strand, counting down.
CAGATTCCGATACCGAGGACAACCAACCTTTATTAACCCCTAAGCCTGAGCCTGATTCTCCAACTAAAAAATCCTCGTCCTCTTCTTTCGATTTCCTGAATTCACCACCCAGAGCCCATCAGGAAGACATACTTTCATCCATCCAAGCTCCCCTATCATTAAAAGAATCCCACATTACTATCAGCCCCCCAAGATCCCCAAGCCCTCCACCAGTCCAACAAACCCAACGTTCAGGTCCCTCCCCAACAAAAAGGGTTGATTGCTTCGATGAGACTCCGGAGGGTCCTGGCGTGTACAGAAAAGATGATTTATTCTGGGTAGATCACTATACGAAAGGAAAAGTTCATACACTGCCGCAGGAAGAAAAAGACCAAATGCGACAAGAACGGCGGGGGACAATTATAAAGCTTCTTGAAGCCAAAAGATCTGAAATCGAAGAACCCCCCGTTCAAGGCCTGAGAGAATTTCTGCAGAACTTTCCCCCGGAGAAGTTTCAAAATCCATATCTTGAAGAAAGGTTCAAGATGGTTTTCAGAAAGAAGCCTGGAGCCTTCAGCAGACGCCTTCTCATGGAACTTACGAATGTCTCCAAAGCTGAACAGGCTGAATACTACCAATTGATGCTCCGGGAACAAAGGTCTAAGGTGTCAAAGTCAAAGATCAAAAAGCTCAAGACAATCACGATGTGCAAAAGAGCCAGAGTCTTCTATCCCTCCTACCAAGTGGAAAGAGAAGATGGGATGGGAGATGACATCTTCGAGTATGATCTTGACTTCATAAGTGCGGATGACGTTGAATTCCTTCACAATAGTCTGAAAAATCGCATCAGGAAACGTCTAACGCACATGACCGCAGTAGGAGCCCTAGTACGAAGCATGAATCGCCGATCGATAATAATGTGCCTAAGAGATTTTCAGATGGCGATCGAAAGTGCTATGGTTAAGGTAGGGCTTCGTGCACCGGAACAAGACAACTTTCTCCTAGCCCACCACCCGGCCTACAGAGTTGTACTTTCTGGGGATCCGGGAATTGTTTTTGTAAACTACAAGGGCTACAAAAGGTATATGCGCTTTGAGGACCTTCCTTGCTACTCCGATGGTACACTCAGATTGGTTCGAGCTGCTCTCACAAAGAAAGTACAAGACTATGATGCTCAACCAGATCCTGAACAGAGATGCTCACCTACGGAGATACAAAATACACTCAGCGGCATAGACTACCTGAACGAGCGGCTACATACAAGACAAGTAACCCGACGCTTCGACGTCATACTTGGTCTTCGAGAATCTACAGACCATGCCCGAGTTCCAGGACCTCCTAAGTGATCGAAAAGGGGGAGATTGTTAGATTTATTATTTCGATCTTAGGAGTTGTTTTGTAATATTTATTATCATTGTAATTTGTCTTGTATTTACTTCTATGTATTTTATGTTTAAGTTATAGTGTAGGGGCCAAAGTTGCCAAGTCTTGTAAGATAATTAAAGGAGCCTATAAAAGGCTCCTAGGGTTACCTTTATGAAAAGCACGGTTGACCATTTGAAAACACATCTCAGCCGCCACTGTTCCATCAAGATTCAAACATTCATATTGTCTCTTCTTTATTATTACACATTTATTGAGCTTGATTCTTCATGTGTATGATAAGAATATCATTGAGGTGCTGAATATATAAGGGAATACATCATTACACAAATTTATTATTACAGACAAAGTTTTCAATGTTGCTATTTCTATCTGTAACAATATTGTTCTTCACGCGCCACTCTTGTTTTATATTCTTGTTTTTCTGTTCTCTCTTCTTCTTTCTCCAAACTTGTTTTCTTGACCCATTCACAATGATATCTGACATAAAAGAAACATGAGAATTAGTAGACTTAGACACTTGTTTCTTCTGTAAATTTCTCTTACCTTTTGAAGATTGGACTCTGAATGCAATGGAGTTCTCTTTTGAAGACGATTCACCTTTTTCAAAGCTAGGAGTGTTAAAAATAACTTTTGTTTTCTCCTTCTTTTGTTGTAAAATTGGTGAATTTTCAGATGATTTAATTGAATCTGAAGAAATTCTTTGCAGAATTTTAACAGGTTCTTTTTGACCATCTGATTGTTTGTTATGCAGAGGTTTGACAAATTCATCAATTTTAGCAAACATTTCCTCTAAGGAATTAAAGTCAGAGTGCATAAACAGATCAAATTCCTTTTCTGAATTGATAGAATCTAGAGAAGTTGAAGATGGTGGATTACACAACTTTTTGTTTTTAGGCTGATTTTGTAACTTTTGTTCCATAATTTTTAGTTCAGCCTTGAGAGATCTATTCTCTGTCTCAAAATTTTTAATTTTCAATTCTAGATCTGAGTTTATCTTTTCTAGAATTGAAGATGGCAGGTATAACTTTTGAGATTGAGTAGGTGATTCAGATAAATCCTTTTCAGAATATGTTTGAATGTACTCTTCTTTAATATCAGTATTATTACTTGTTTCATTTATTCTGTTATAATCTACAGAATTTTGCATTTTGTCTGATCGTAATCTTTTTGTTTCTTCACTAGATTCTACTTCATCAGATGCTTTCATAAACGCCATTTTTAATCCTAAGTTCATGTATCTGACATCATATAATGTTGGTGAACTAGATATTGCCTTTGTCAGATACTTTGGATGAACCCGACCAATTCCAGATTTAGAATTATAAAATTATGTGTCTTTTGGTTGATTTAAATAAATGGTTTGATCTGTTTGTCCTCTTTTGATAAATTCATCTTCCATCTTCTTTATTTTCTCATAAAGTTTAGTTCGTTCTTCAAAAATAGCATGATATTTTACAGAAAAATTTGAAGCTTCTAATTCTGCTATTCTCAGTCTTTCTTGTAAGTCAGATATATTCTGATTAAGATCTAGTATTTTGCTTTGTAGTTCTCTTTCCTTATCTTGTAAATCTGAAACTGCTCGTAAGGCTAATGCTTTATCTTTGGAAAAGTCTAAAACTAAGTTATGTTCATTACGAAGTTTGTTTTCCAAAGAATGAGCATTTTTCTTTTCAGCCTTTAATGATTTTTCAAACTTTTAGCATAAAGGCCATATGAGTTAGTTTCTCTTCTAGCACACAAGATTCATCAATATCAGAGTCAGAGTTAGAATGTACCTCCGGTTTGTCTGAACCATCTGATCTGTCTGACTCGGAATCTTCATTTTCCTCTACATCAGTTTTTCCAGTTGCCATCAACGCAACTTCTTCTGTCTCTTTCTCCTCAGATTCTTGTCTTTCTTCATCCTCTTCATCAGTTAAACCAACCCATACTTCATCCTCAGCTATCATGGATGATTCACTCAATTCTGACTCATTGAGAACCTCTGATTTCAGGCAAATATGAGCATCCTCATCCAGAATATCTTCATCTTCAGATAACTGCAACCAGTGGTCATCCTCCGCCATAAGAGCTTTTCCAGACTCCTTTTATTTGGCTAAGAGAGCCTTCCTAGTATAGTAGTCAGAGTTTTTGACTACTGGAAGTCTACATTCACGAGCATAATGACCTGGTTTTCCACAGTTGTAACATTTCTGTTCTGAATCTTTCTTTGCTGACTTGTCTGATTTTTCATATTTGTCAGTCTTTCTTCCACTGCTTTCTCCAGATTTTTCATATTTGTCCTTCTTCTCAATTTTCCTCGAGCCTGTCTTGTAGCGCATCTTATTGTTGGTTGGCTTTCTGTAGAACTTCTTTTGAAAAGCTTTTGTTAGCAGTTCCATCTGCTTTTTCATTTCTTCGATCTCAGAATCTGCAGATAAATCGGAGGATTTTGATTCGGAAGATGTACTGCTGACTACCGTTCTTTTCTCCCTTTTCAATTTATATTTGTACTTCTTCTCTGCCAGTAGAGCCAATGGGTCAGCAGTTTCTTTCTCAAATTTTTTCTTTCCTGATAATTTCCTCAACACAACCTCTTGGTAGTTGTTGAGGTTCTCAAATATCATATGAAAATCCATTTCTTCAATATCCTTTGTCTGCTGGATAATCATAGCATATTTCTCCCATTCAGGGTTCAGAACATTTAGGAACTTGACATTTATGTCCAGATTGGACTTTGTCACTCAATTTCGTTTCATTTCACTTACCAAACTCACAAACCTCAGGTAAGTGTTTTCCAGTAGTTCTCCTTCACGCGCTCTGAAATTTTCAAACGTCATCAGGCTGTTTCTAGCTCTGTTTGTTGCAGCTCTGTCAGATCCCCTCATCAGTTTACACACTTCATCCCATATTGATTTGGCAGTTTTTGTGTTTGTGAGGCATGTGTAAATATCATTGGGGATGGAGATCAGAAGTAATTTCCTGGCAGTTTTATCCCCTAGTTTTCTTTTCTTTTGGGCTTCAGTGAGGTTGGTAACCTCAACTGTCCTTGGTGGAATCGGGGGATTACCGGTTGGTACTCCAGGGATTGTTTCCATGAATGTGGCTGGTCCTTCTGTTAAGGATTTCAGCATCTCTTCTGATAGATCATGAAAGCTGATGAATTCTAGAAACCTCTCTCTCCGTTGAACGTATTCTCCCCTATATAGAATTGGGGGTTTGGTTTCTGATCCCATTGCTAGAGCGTCCTTTGACATTTTGACTGATATTTTGGAAACTGTCCAAGATCTGATGAACTTTGATTGAATATTGAAAATGTTGATCAACAGTTGAAAGTTGATCTAACTTTGAAACACAGATTAGTATCAAATGATCAACTGAAATCTACAACAGAGTAACTTGTTAGAAGCAATGATCAACTTGAATTAAACACTGATGAAACTTGAATGATGATGCTTAAAACTCGAATGATATGTTGCAGAAACTCAAATCATATGTTGCAAAACTCGAATAATGCTTTTATGAAACTCGAATTAAATTGAGTGAAATTCGACTTCCTCTTCTGTAAAACTCGAATGATGTTTGGTGAAACTCGAATAAGGCTATGTAAAACTCGAATGAGTTTTGTATACAACTCGAATGAGTTTTGTATAAAACTCGAATGAGCTTTGTATTAATCTCGAATTAGCCTTTGTGAAACTCGAATTTGTTTGAAAAAACTTGAGTATTAGAGTGAAACTCGATGTACTCTTATGCGAAACTCGAATTGGTCCTTTGTGAAACTCGAATTGGTCCTTTGTAAAACTCGAATTTATCTAATGTGAACCTCGAATTAAATTCGAATTTTAATAAACTCGAATGAAATTCGAATTTACTTATAAACTCGAATCAAATTCAAATTGACAGTAAACTCGATTGATTAATCAATTCAACTCGAATCAACTAAGATGCAACTCGAATCACTTTAAATCCAACTCGATTGACACTTGTTGTCAACTCGATTGACACTTGTTGTCAACTCGATTGACACTTGTTGTCAACTCGATTTACAAAGGTATTCAAGAATTGCACATAATCTATGTGTATTTCGAGTTTCTTGATTTTTCAGATTATTCAAGTCTGAAATTCAAATTAATTCGAAAAATTTGTCCATTTTCACTCAAATTGAAATCGAAGGTGAGGATTTTGATTACAAACACTTTTTGTGAAACACTTTTGTCCAAAAATAGATCTAGAGTTGACTTTTTCAATAGAACAGTAGAAAACTTCGGGTTTTTCAAAATTTTACAAAAATCTCTAGATCTTTTGCTGTGTTTTGTGAATCAAATCAAGTTTATAGTCAATTGAATCGACTACTGATCCTATACCTTCGATCCAATTTTCACAGTGTGTGATCAACTGATTGAAAACCCTTGACGATTTTAGGGTTTTTCGAAAAAAATTGAAGAACAGTAACAGTTCGTAAAAATTTTCAATCAGAATCAAAATTCACCCCTAAAGCTCTGATACCAATTGTGAATTTACAGTTTCTATATCAATCAGATAAACAATCAATATCAAGAACAATAATAGAAATCACAACTAACCGAATGTTTGTATTTCCAAAATGCCGATTACAAATGAGATGATCTTCTTACAAAATCAGTAACGTATCTTCCTAAAATCTAGGTGTGCAAAAGCTAATGTCAGATCACTCATTTTAGAAAGTCAAACTTCTTATTTATACATAACTACACAACTATTAACTATATACAAAACAAACCCTTTACTTTACATTTCATCAACTAAAAATATATTCTAACAATTTGGCATATTAGGCTCTAGCACCCTAAACAACTTCAAAAATGTGCATGGCGCTTGCTTTTTACAAAAAATATTCTTTTCATGGTGATCTTCTAAATAAGGAAGCTTGTTTCTTTTCTTGATGTACTCAACAGATTTCTTTGCAAATAAATCCAACACTTTTATCTTCTTCTTCTTCTTACTTAGTTCATCTTCATTACGAAGTGTCAGCATATCACTGATTTCTTTCTGAACAATCCTCTGTGCTTCAAACCTCAACTGATGTTGTCTTTGTGAATCATCAGCCAAAATATTCTCATTAAAGAATTTATCCATGATCTCAACTTCATTTAGCTCCTTAATCACTTGAGGCATCACATTCTCCATTGAAAATGGCTCAACTACCTCTTCTTTTATAGTAACCGTTACTTCAGGCTTTTCAACCGTCAGCGTCAGTACATCATCTTTCAAAACTTCTTGCACCAGATCCTCCTCTTCCTCAATCCTTTCAGCTCTCAAAGATATTTCATTCAGATCAAACATATCATCATCATCAGACAACTCAATTTCCACTTCTTTCTCAACTCCCTCAATCATTAATGTCTGCCCTTGATCTTCATTGTCGGAGTCATCATATTCTTCAAAATTATAGATTCCTGATTGAACACTTATAGGAACTGGAACATCTTCACTAAAAATCAATTCCAGCTCACTTTGAGCATCAACAGGATTTTCTTTTGAGCTCCCTGCTTTTCCAACCTCTTGTCCCCCCTTCTCCTTTTCTTGTTCTTGATATGTTATCATTAGAATGCCAGTTTGTTGATCTCCAAGCTTCCTCCTCTTCTCCCCCTCATGAGGAGCATCATCGGAGTCATCATCATGCTCATCATGTTTGCATTTAGGAGCAGAAGCTTGAGCTTTACATGTTTGTTCAACTGCAAAATATTCTCTCTGACATATCTCTCAAAGCAGTAATCACTGTACTCTCCAAACCAATCATCCTTTCTCTCATTTCATCAAACTGATCGTACACAAAATCTCGGAGCTCGTCGATTGATTGTTGTGGATCTCTTTGTTTAACTTCTTTAGCTACATTCTTTCCCTTTAAGAGCTTCTGAATATTAGACACCCATTCCATCATTTTAGAAAATTGATTTGACATTTGATTAGAGACGCCAACAATTGCTTCATTTAACTTGTCTTTAGTGACAAAGGGTGATAGTCTAACCACTGGGTCACGCAGACTTCCAGTTGACACAACAGTCGAACTTGTAAAAGAACTTCTGTGTGGCCTACAGTCAGAGTTGGCATTGACATTTCTCTGGTAGGACTTCCAGCCACTTCAAGTGAAGGAGCAAAAAATGCGTCCAACACTATAGTTGTTCTGGCAGGAAAACTCAGTTCTACTGCACTTACTTCAACACATGAAGTAGACTCGAGTAACCTAGAGTGTATATGATCTATTTCTTGTGCATGAGACAAAGTTGTACACCCGGGCAGCTGTGTACTAGTTTCAATATCCATAAATCTAAAGGATTCAAGGATAGATCATGTGTTAAATCCCGGCGAGAAGTTGAAACACCTTCCTATTGGGAGCAAGATGAGTGGCCAGTGGGGTGTGCAATCGTCAGTGGGATACTGACTGTTTCAATGCTGACTTCCATTTGGGAGCCAACAATAGATGTGTCTAAGTCCTAGTTGTTTGGGCTAGGTAACTCCCTCACACTCTCCCTAGCTATCTCAACTACATCAATCTCCGGTAATATTTCAGATTCAGAAAATTCAATCATGCCTGCACCATCCTCATTATCATCATTATCATCATATCCTTCATTAGCTCCTTCAGCAATATTAGATAATGTCCTTTTAGAATCAAAGCTTCTCTCACCACCCCTCACTTGCTCCTCTACTCCCTCTATCTCAGATTGGCTGCCCTAAACATCAGCCCCTTGCTGATGTTCCTGCTCTCCTAATACTCCCTGGTTAAGAAAACCCGGTTCCTGGGCTTCTATAGGAGCATGATCTATTCTATATAATTTCACACTCTCACATTCATGATCCACATATTTAAGAAGAGCTTCATGAATAGGCATGACATTTGCATTCGGTGCATCTTGTACCCCATGATGACTCATCATGACGTAGTCCGGGCATTTTTTAGCATATGACCTCTTCGGGATTTGCCCATTTACTCTTAAAATACCTCTTATCAAAATTTGGATAAACCATTGAAGTGGTACAAACTTCCTTGCTCGGTTTGTTGTTTTCGCCAAGACAACCTCCTTCAGGTCCTCCCATATGCATTGAGCATAATCATAATGCTTATTGAATGCAATCCCATGAAATATTCTTAAACAGTGTATACTGCCTCTTTCAATTTCAGTATGTTTGGAAGTCATACATCTGTTCACAATTCCAAGTAGAGTGTACCACTCTCCATTTAATCCATTCCTATGAAACTTTGAGCTCTTAGGTAAAGGTTTGGAATAGCCCAAGCAGATAAGATCATATATCAGCTCTTCATCAGACACAAAATCTTCAAAATCTGCTAATTCAGGAAAGTTCACAATATCAATTCGTCTAGGTAGAAACAGATTATGACGAAGCCTGGCAAGGGTGATCTTTGACTTGAACTGATCTATAGTGACTTTGAAGTGATGATTGCCATCACCCGGTACAAACTTTATTGTATGCCAGAATTGTTGCAAATAAACTTGAGGAATTGAAGGTTTGTACTGCAATAGATAACCCAGAGGATATCCTTTAAGAATGTCAACAATGATTGGATGACTGATTTTGATAGTCTTAGGATCAAGTTTGTGGTTATTATCACAGAAAGGTAGGCAATTTTTAGTTTTAACAAGTTGGGTGTCAGGGATGGGTGATGAAGCTGATAGTCGGGTAACTGAAGCTGATTTCACTGTTTTAGAGACCAGTGTATGATTGGAGGATGAATGTGAATCGGAAGAATTAGAGTTTTGGGATTGAGCTTGGGATGCCATTTGTAACCTGTAAAAATAAAAACATGTTAGTAAAGTCAGGTAAACAAATGTAATCCTGCAGATAGAAAAATAAAACATTTTACTAGAAATTAGAAAAATTTGTGTTTTACTGTTTAAAACATCGGGATTCCAGACAATAATATTAAAATATTATCGTTAGTATTCCAAAGTCAATCGTTAAGAGACCAATGTTAGAAACACAGATTTTAAAAATTTCTTGAAAAATGTGAAATATTTCTGAAAAATAAAAAATCCACCACACTTAGAAAAAAATGTTGAAAAATGTTACATGGACTCGAATGAAACAAGAAATTCCTCGGGTGACACGGAATTCAACTCGAATGATATATGAATCAAACTCGAATTGAACTTAGAGGATTCTCGAATGAAGTACCATTCAACTCGAATGAAGTGATCGACCAACTCGAATTATGTTGACATTTTCTCGAAGGACTCATGAATCGATTAGAAACAGATTGAAAACACTAAGTCCTTGACTATACAACTCGAATGAACAAGAAAGTTTCTCGAACAGAGTGTGAATCCAACTCGATTACAATTATGATTTTCTCGAATGCCATGATAATCCAGTTGAAAAAACATGAAATAATTCTAAGTCTTATCCTAATCAACTCGAATCAGAAAGAAAGTTTCTCGAACAACTCATTGACCCAACTCGTATGGAACTGAATGTTTCTCGAACCATGTTTTGCTCGAGAGATTATGATTTAAAAATTTTCTAACTCTCATGAGGAATCAACTCGATTAAAGTATAAGATTTCCTCGAACTGTAGGTCCCAAAAGGTTTCCCTAGTATGTTGCTCTAAGCTGTGGGGGGGGGGGGGGGGGGTGAATACAGCTATTTAAAAAATTCAACACACTTTCTCAATGTTTGTTTGTATATTATCAACAAGTGTTAATTACAAACAAGCCTGAACTGCGGAATGGTTCAAGCTGAGATGACAGAAACAACAGAGACTACTAATCTAAGAGTCACTCAGACTAGTTACAATGAATACACTCACAAATATGAACTCACTGATATTACAAGCCACACAGATGGACAGTTTGAACATGAACAGCTTGGACACACTTAACTGTTTTATTCAAGCAGACTTTGCATGCATGAAAACTCACTTCTTTGCACGTTCTGAATATCACACTCTTGGTTATCTCACATTCCTTAGAAGCTTCCTTTTATACTCTCACATAGAATCCCAGTGAAGCTTCCTCATTGGATGCAGAGATGGTGGAGTGTCTTTCCAAAAAGACAAAAATACTTTTCTGCACGTTCTGACAAAGCAGCATTTGTCTCTACATTGCAGAATCTTTGTCTTTTACTTTTTGTCTCTGTTGCAGAATACTTTAACCAAAAGAGGAAAGTCAATTTTAAACCTTTCATCTTCTGGAATGGCCATTTTGATATAAGAAATGGTCTGTCACTCATTTCAAATATCCACTTTGTCTTCATGTAACAGAACAACGTGTGGGCACTCTTAGCAGCTTCTGTTTTTCCAGTTTGTCTTCGACTTTGTAAACTGATTTTTTAGTCCAAGACAATACATGAGGACATGGAAACATATTCCATAAAGTGTTTAGCATGTTCACAAAGAACAAAACACTTAGAATTTGTCCAAACTGCTCAACAGGTTAGAGCAGCGTAGACAGTTTATGTCCAGCCTGTTCAACAGAATAGAACAGCTTGGACAATCTTCCTTAGTTGCAACCAATGCAACAGGGTAAGTAGCTTTGACTAATATTGCAAATCACTTATCAGGTTTCAATAAGACATTAACAGGCCTTAAATTATACCTTCAAGTGCATCAAACATGTTTGATTAATAATCTCCCCCTAAGATGTATAACATGTTTGATTGAGTCCTTTTTGTGCCTAACACAAACAATGAATCATCCAACTCGAACTAACCTAAGACTTTCTTGAACACAAGCAGCATTCAACTCGATCAACATTAAATTTTCTCGAATCACGGTTTGATCGAGTTAACACTTGTTAAACTTTTCTAAGTCCTAAATGTCACTGAAATTATCAAAAATCATTTCAGTGACATTTTTGCCTATCCATTTATTGTTTCCTACGCGAAATTAGATTTTAAACAACATTTCTTTACTGAACATTGTCCAGAAACACCATTTTCATGACTAAAAATCCAAATTTCAGATATTTAAGAACTCGAAATGTTTTTAACATTCAAAATTAAAATTAATGTTTGTGTTCTAAAATGAAACTTGAAATTTAATTTTCAAGTTCATATTAGCAAGACGAGTTCAAACACACTATTAATTTCAGATTATAACAACACAATTGACATAACACAAAAACACATACTCAACACACCACGAACACACACACGGATTCATATATGTATTAATCTCGAAAACCAAATTGAAAAATTGCAAATAATAACAAAAAATAGAAAAAACACTAACAATTTCTACTCAGATCTTGAAATCTTTTACTGAAAATGAGATAGCTTTGGTGTTAAGAAATTATTGAGAGTGTTTTTGAGAAGAAGATGAACAGTGACCCAGGGTTTGAAAAAGTGAATTTGAAATTCAAAATTCAAATTTATACCAAAAATTTGAATTTTGAAACATCCGGCCCAAATTATATGTGGCCCACTTTCGTTTTAAAAATTGAAGCCCATTTATTGCAAAAAAAAAATTTGCACACACAAAAAAAAAAATAACAATTAACAACAAAATTTTTTTTTGAAACAACTAATTTTTTTTTAAATGAACTAAAAAAAATATTAACTAAAAAAAATTAAAAGATAAAAAAAATTATTGCTCCCCCTTGAATTTTGCATATGAGCTCCCCCTCAGATGTATACCTCCTTATATGACAGCTCCCCCTACAAAAAATCAGATAAAAAATTATCAGATATTTAAAAATCAGATAAAATTTCTGTCTGCTCCCCCTGCACATGACAATCCGAATCTGTTAAACTCATAAAAAATTAAACTTTAATAACACATGAGATTAACAACAATTCAATCAAATAAAAAATGTAAATTTAAAATTATATTTTGTAACTACTGAAAGTTTAAATCTAACGATTCAACATACCCAATTTGTATACGAAAAAATTAAATTGTTTTTCATCTAAGGCTTTGGTAAACAAATCAGCCAGTTGATATTTAATGGGTACAAAATATAACTCCACATTACCATTTTCTACATGATTATTTATAAAGTGATACCGGATATCAATGTGCTTGGTTTTTTAATGTTGCACTGGATTTGAAGTTATTGCAATAGCACTTTATGAATCACAGTAAATGGAAATCTTTTGCGGTGTAAACCCGTAGTCTATGAGTTGGCTCTTCATTCACAACACTTGTGAACAGCACGACCATACTGCTAAGTATTCAGCTTCTACTGTTGACAGGGATACACAATGTTGCTTTTTGGATGACCAGCAGACGAGTTTATCACCAAGAAATTGTACTGCTCCTGATGTGCTTTTCTGATCCATTTTATCACCTGCATGATCAGCATCAGAGAAGGCAGTTAATGTAAAGGATGATTCCCTGGGATACCACAAACCTAAGTTTGGTGTTCCCTTCAGATATCTTGAAATGCATTTGGCAGTAGCCAAATGTGATTCTTTAGGATGTGCCTGATATCTAGCACAGACACACGTAGCAAACATAATATCCGGTCTATTGGCAGTTAAATACATTAATGACCCAATTATCCCTCGATAATGAGTTACATCTATAGGTTTCCCTGAAATGTCCTCATCGAGTTTAGATTTATAATCCGGAGCCATGAGAGTTTTCATGGGTGTACTGTTGACCATGTTAAATTTCTTTAACATGTCTTGAATATATTAATACTGATTGATGAAAATACCATCACTCAGTTGTTTTACTTGTAAACCCAAGAAAAAATTAATTTCTCCCATCATGCTCTTTTCAAACTTTTGGGACATTAAAAATGCAAATTTCTTGCAAAACTCAGTATTTGTAGACCCAAATATTATATCGTCTACATATATATGAATGACTATGACTATGACTATGATAGTTGGAAGCATACTTAAGCATTTAAGTAAATCTACAAGATACTTTAAAAGTAATTACAACAACTATTCCCAAAGATACATCATGTATATATATACACATATGATAAGTCGGTAGGCAATCTACCCCAAAATTTCCAAAACTTAAAGCTATATGTTTTACCAAAGGTCACCATTTCAAATCCGGCCAATTACGCCTTAGGCCCGTAACCTGCAATATCTTTTCCTTTGCAAACACCACCTGAGATAAGTAAAATATGAGGGGTTAGCAAATAAAATTTTTTAAGTGAGTTACTAGATCGATACGACGTGCATAACATAAAACATGCAACAATAATAAAAATGACTATAAATTGACATGTGCGATATCTTAATAAAAGTATTGTGGGAATAGAGCCCACTGTTGCATAGGTCACGAGGGGTACTCATTAATCCACCGTTGTCAGTCGGATTAGTTACGAGTCTGTCCAACTCCAACCGACACCCGAAGTCCGGCCACCCACTAAGTAAGCTTTCGGAAGTAGGAATTTATATGCATAAACACGTAGTAAGGCATTTAAATATAACTTATAATCTGGACGTCCAGTGAGGCCAAATAAATGAGCATAGCTCAACAACGGGTTTAAACGACCATAAGCATAGCAAGTATGAAATAAGTCAACGAAGCATAGTATGAATGTCAATGTGTATAATTGATGGTATCAAATAAGGTTTTCTGGCCCTAGGCCATGATCAGGTAATAAACTGCCAACCAGTGCAATGCATTATATAAGAGGATGATTCGCAATTGATATGCACGATGTCATAGTTAAAATGAACATGTAATTATGTATGCAACACACATATCAATGCTAGACTTCACAACAATTTGGCTAAAAGTAGCCTTTAAGTAGTAATAGCCTTTAAAAGCTTCTTAAGGCTCCAACTTCGCCTTTAGCCTTCAACTTTGACAACCGGAACTCCTTTACGGTTCAAACCTATTAAAGATCGATAGTCGAAGCATTTATAAGTTTATTATATTGTATTATAAGGTTTGAAGGCAATTGAGCGGTTTAATTGTTCCCGATTTGCGTTATCAAATTCTAGCAATATCGTCGTATATTTCAATAGCTTTTATAGACCTTAAGGTAGTATTTGGTGTCAACTTATACGTTACATAAGTGTATAATGTTTACATAGGCTTATACTATTTTACAAGGCTTAAAACATGAGTTTTCATGTGCACAGGGGCTCGACTCGCCGAGTCAATCAAGCGACTCGCCGAGTCCAATAAATCGAAGCTATTTTGTCATTACAGTAGGGTCGACTCACCGAGTCAAATGAGTCGACTCGCCGAGTCGCCTACAGACCTGCACATTCTGCTTTCAAATTTCTATTCCCCAGCTCGTAACTTCCTCATTCCAACTCGTTTCCAACATCTTAAAACACCAAGATAACTCATTTTCATGCCTCCTTTAATTAAGATCAACATATATAAACCTATTCTAACATCTATAACACAAACTTTAATCAACTCAACCACTTCACCTATTAAATTTACTAAATTAAAATCCAAGTTCATAAAATTTCTTTGGTTTATTATGCTTATAGCTTCAGAAACCTTTCAATTATTTTGTTATTGACCATCCGATTATACAGACCACCACTTTTGGATTCACCATCATTTGGCCATGGGTTGCTATGTTAGAGAAGGAGATGATGGTGGACACACACACACACACACCATTAAAACAAAGAAAAGACTTAAAATTACCTTGGTTTGGTTGTATTTGGTTGCAACAACTTCCTAAATCTTTTCCTAGCCAACCCTAGCTCGGCTCTTCAAAAGTGCAGAGTTTCTTTCAAAGAGAAAGAGAAATGAAATGAAAAAGGAAGAGGCTCACGATTTAGGGGGGTTAATTGATCCTAATTGGTCAAAATTATTCACTCACCCCTCCAAGTTCTTAGGTTTCACATTTCTGGTCATTTTTTAACTTACAACCCTTCACAAATAAGCCACTAATAAATTCCTATGCATGGGGTAGTTATACATCAAGCCCTAATTTCTTGTACTTATGTGCGTGTATCAACATTTACAAGTTTCATAGCATAGAGTACAAGTTGGTTAAGATTTAGATTCCAATCATAACTAAACAACTAAATATAATTCATTTAACACTTTAATTGCTTATAATTATTACCTTAAATTTAAGGATGTTACAACTTTCTTCACTAGCATCACTTTCATGTCCTTTTTCTACCCCCAACATTTTCATTTTTTGTTTCTACAAACATCATATTACTAATGTCTTCTTGTATCCTACTTTGAGAATCCATGAAAATGTCAAAGTCAAAGAAAACATCATAGTGTAAAGGAATACTCTGTTGAGTTAAAAACTCTCGTTCAACATTGGGTTGAATCTGTGGTTCAACATTGAATTCCACATTTGGTTGAACATTATATTCTACAAACCGTGGTTCAATCTCTGGTTCAATTTGTGTTTCAACCTCTGGTTCAATCTCCGGTTCAACATGTAATCCCACTTTTGGTTCAATCTGTGGTAGATCATTCAAGTTAACATTTTGTTGAATCCCTGGTTCATAAGTCCATTCTAACATATTCCTCTTACTAGAGGACGACTCCTCAATTTCCTTTATTACTACCTTTGAAGGTGAAGTGAAGTAAGTGTGCAACTTTTTAGTGTAAAACTCAGTATATACTCTAACAATCTTATGTACACCTACATACTTGCCCAACTTCAAAACATCTTGATCATTTCCAAGAGCATGTAAGCCAAAGTCCAGATCACCACCAGGTATTTGAAAATGGTAAAACATTTGCATTTCGTTATCATAGCCTAAATCCTCTAAAACATCATCTAACTCCAACACAAAAAACTTATCAATATCATTTAGGTCAATGTAGTTAACCTTACCATTTAGGTACATCCTATTAGGAAATTTAGAGAAAACTCCACCATGGTGCATCTCGATGGTGAAGTAATTTTCTTCACCAGCTGGAAAAAAAAAATTAAAAACTTCACATTACAGTGACATTTGCGTATTTGAGTCTAGTTTAATTTGGTAGACAAGAAACATACCATACTCTTCATATGGGTCAAACTTTTCACCAGCAACACGAATTTGGTAGAGTCTTCTTATGATTCCATTTGTCATCTTCATATTTCTCTCGTCGGAACCAGTAGCTTTCGTCAGAATATGTAAAACCGGTGTATGTAAATGACCGTGTAGGATAGGAGGTGAATAAAAGAGAGAAGAAGAGGGAGAATGACTATATTGCCCTCGTGTGCAAGGCACGTGAGAGGGCTTTAACGGCCAAATAGACGGATTGAAACGCCTATACAACAATAATACATGTTTAAGTGTAATTAACAATAATTAGTACAATAATACTTGCGAAATTAGGGTAGAATTAAAACTTTTTCAACTAATGCATCATAAGTGATGCATCCAAATAACAACTATTAAGGCCTACAAGGTTACATGACATGATTATGCGAACGAATAGTTAAGGCCAGGAAGTCGGTTACCCAAAACTTAACACAACACCCAAGTCATACCGTTAGTCTTGAATCTAATATCTTCAACAATAAGGAAGTCTGAAAGCTCCCAACATGGTATCATAAAACCTGTAAAAGTGTTAACAACTAAAACATAAACAACAAAGTTGTTTAGTGATTTCCAAGATTAATATATATAATAATTACACGGTAATGATGTCATGCATTCCAATTAGTTCGACCATTATCAAACATTTGTCATTAAACAATTTATAACTCATGTGATGGTTCACCTCACCTCCTTGAGGACTATTGATTTTCCATATTTATTCCCATAAAATTCTAAGTTATTACTACGAGTAAATTACAAGATTTATATCCACAAGTTCCACTTTGGCCGCCTAGCCTAGCCCAGTCGATGTGTGAGACTAATTAATGTCATAGTAGCATGTTGTAACGTTCAATCATTATCGACTCGTTGCATTACCAAATACATGCTACTCATGACTTCACAACACAAGTGTTGCCTCACCATGCTTGCAACCCAATGTTTATTTACCATCGCCCGCAGGCGACTCGTTGCTATCCTCAAATGAAATAATCCGACACGATCCAATCTTATATGTATATATAAATGACCATGTCTACCCTAAACAAGTACAGGAGTGGTTTCTATATATATATATATATATATATATATATATATATATATATATATATATATATATATATATATATATATATATATATATATATATATATATATATATATATATATATATATATATATATATAGACACACACATATAACTATGTCTACCCAACCAAGTACGGGAGTGGTTACCCATAAATCAACTATGTTGGGCACCCAACAATCCATTTGATCACTAATGATCTAATGTGACTAATGTGTCTCATGTGTTATCAATTTTATCTTTTAATTATTAAGTTTCCAACCATAACCTTACATATGGGTATCAATTGGTTACCACTTTAGACTAACCAATTAAACGGCTCTAACCGACAACTACAACCAGATAAGTTATCAAACTATGTGCCATAATGGTCAATTGATGATGGCTTCAATATCTACTTGGCTAATCAATAGCAAGTGTTGATTCTATTCAATGTTAAATGTCCAAATAGAATATTGTACTCAACTAACACAATTAGACATATAAATGACTCTCCAAATAGTCATATAAACATTTTAACCAACCAATAAGGTCACTGAGACATATGTTGTCTCATTCAATTAGGTAGTATTTTAATACGACTTATTAGACAAACCAGTCCACGACAATATCAACTAGCATGGCAGTACCCGTTCAATTTATGATGCATGATAACATGTCCAATAATGACTACAATGGATCTATCAATGTGACATATGAATATGCATGATCAAATAGCATTTTAACACCTTAACATAAACAACAATTAACATATAAGCTATATTCTACATTAATCCTAGAACTCATAGTGATTGGCTAATTATAGTCTTCACGTCTCAATTCGACCCAGAAATGCCCAAATAAGGCAAATGCTTCTTCAAATAGGCTCCAACGATCCAATTCACCTACATTATGTTTACATAACAAATATATAAGCCCCCAAAGCTTATTAAGTCCATAAAGTTCTCCGAATGTGAGTTCAGGTAACAACGTGAGAGTTTCGGGTCATTCCGGTACCCAACGAACTCAGATTCATGTTCCAACTTTGGGAACAACTAGACTCATAAAATAGGAGTTGAAAACAAGTGTTGGATCCCAACATAGAGGCTCAATGCTCTCAAGAACTCTTAAAACATTTCCAAATACATTTCGGGTTCCAAACCGAAAGCCTTAGATCCATTTCGGGACTCTATGAGACCCGAATGTGGAATTAAACATTAGAACCCTTTAAACACTTAATTTAGATGTATTTTACAAGTATTAGATGTTAGCATAGGACCCCGTAGCTCAAAATCAAATTTTTGGACAGCAAGATTCGACTCGTCGAGTCGCTCACAGACCTGCACTTCCTCTCCCCATGGGTTTAACACCCAAAATTTCAAAACTCAACCAAACTCAAAACCAACACTTGGGATCGATCATACAACATATATCAACACTTTTGAACTCATGAGCTTCCAAAACATCCCAAATGCAACCATTTGATCTATGGCTAAATTTGAGCCCTAATTGAGTTTCTAACTCAATCCAATCGAATCAACCAATATAGATACGTATTATGGTTCCATTTCAACCCAATAACAACCTATTACAACATTTATGGAAATGTAGAGAAATGACAATAGAGAATGGAATTGCTGAGAAATGGAATTGGTTTGGAGAAAGAGAATTGATTCACCTGTTTGGTAGATTAGAGAATTCAGCAGAGAAGTGTATCAGAGAATTGTTTCTCTTGTTTGGTACAACAGAGAATTCAACAGAGAGTTTGTAATTAAATATTTTATTATTTGCAATCATAATTATTTTGTAACAATTATTAATTCAATCCTAAAATAATATTTTGTAATAATTAAACATTTTATTAATAAAACAAAAAAAATTACTAACATAATCACCTAAAAAATATTAAATAAAGTACTACAATTTGATTCAAACCAAAACAAAATACTACCAATTCATTCAAACCAAAACAAAGTCATTGAATTTGTTAAACAAAGAAACATAAATAGTAAACTAGTATCACGTGAAACCATAATTCTTTTGTTTGGTTGTTACAAACAGAGAAAAGAAATAAATTTTATATAACAGTTTTATCTTTATCATTAGTTATTTTGATTTTTATAAAATACTTGTTTTTATAAATATGTTGATCAATCCAAAAACAATATTCAAATACAAAACCCCAAAAACAGTCTAATTTAATACAACTAAAATTTACATAAATTAATCTTTATATAAATGCATAGCATGTGTTTTGTATATATAATGAGTTAAAGTTAAGAAAAGTGCTCTAGATTTTACAATCACGTTTATATACCGACCGATTTTTTATAAAAGAATTGGATCAAAAAATTCTGTAGACAGGCTGGCAAACTCTTACGAAAAATACAACTTATTTTGAACCAAAAAGAATGTCATTAGAAACCAAATCATAATGTGCAAATTCCCGTTACAAAACTTTGTACAAAAACATCTCTCTAAGTCAAATCAATTATTTACGGGCTCCGGAGCATTGAGTTTATGAGTTTCATAACTCGTATTTGGAGGATAGCTCTTCAACTGAAGTCGTCGGCAAGCTTACTTGATGGTTTAGTATGAAGTATACTTGTTCGAATATTCGCCTAACATGCATTGCAATGATCCCAAATGATGGTTTGATGGCCACCACCACATCCATCATCCAACCAAGTTTCCTCGATGTGTTGTTCCCAATATGGGACTTACAAATTGATAAGCCCAACATGGAGTCATAGACTCATAGGAAGAGTTATGGGACTTACAAATTGATAAGCCGGTTATTAAGAGCTTTGCA
The DNA here is from genome assembly GCA_020465985.1 of Centrapalus pauciflorus. Taxonomy (NCBI): domain Eukaryota; kingdom Viridiplantae; phylum Streptophyta; class Magnoliopsida; order Asterales; family Asteraceae; genus Centrapalus; species Centrapalus pauciflorus. Next base: position 139,291 of record JAANYP010009399.1, on the reverse strand, counting down.
TTCTTGGATTATTTCATCCTCATCTAGAAGCTCCTCTAGAGTAAAATTAATCCAAATAACATGTAAACCTCCATGCCACAACTACTATATTCACAAAGAACCCATTACCATGAAAAGTTTAATGGTTTGTATTTTATATCAATGGCAGTATTAGCAGAAAAAGTAATCCATATAACAAGTACATTGCATGCCAAATGCTGTAACCAGAAATTGAAATTTAGACGTATATATATATATATATATATATATATATATATATATATATATATATATATATATATATATATATATATATATATATATATATATATATATATATATATATATATATATATATATATATATCTAATCATAAATCCGTAAAACATAAGGATCAAAAATAGCAGGAGAAAAAACATTAGAATGCAGTTGAATTCATAAATCAACTCCAACCTCCTCGTTTGAGAAAGGAAAAAAAGGTAAATAAAAGGATGAAGAAAAATGAACATGCTGCTTTTGTGAGAGATGATCAATGAACAAGGGCATAAGACGCGGTCTCTTTTCTCCATTGCTTAAAGATTGAGAGACTAGATAATAGAGATCGTGGTATTTGTTTACTGTTCAAAAACTTATTCTTCACCAAAACACACTAAAAAATGCATGCCAAGAAAGCTATGCAGAAATTAAGCGTATATAAAGTTATAAACAAACTGTACATACATAAAATACACACCACGCACATAGATACGAATCCATCAACTGATAGTATAGAATCAAGTATCGCCCTTGGTTCAGAAACAATATTAATTAAACAATTATGCATAGAAAATAACAAACCCTAACATCATGATTCAAGGAAGTTGAATACGGTTTTCGTCCCACTTTGCTCAGTATATATACAGACCGAGAGATTAGAGATGAACATATACAAATAACACGTAAACATATTCAAATAAGACCGAGATCAATGCATATCATAAAATGGTACATTCAGAAATCACAACCTACAAATATACATGGATTCATCACCATAATAACTCAGTTTATAACAAATTACAAATTCAGAATCATGCATCACAAGAAAAACAAAAACGAATGAACTCTGAAAAGGAAAACAAAATAAAGAAATTGAACTTAATCTATTCCTTTCCAAGTGTATGGCATAACCTCTGAGATCAACTTCACTAACTAAAGCACGCTCTCTCTACATGTTACTAACATCATTTGCTTCATGCAGTCAAGCAACAAACTAAGATTTACGGTTTCATTTTCAAACAAAGATCCATATAATGAAATTAGTGATGGATTTCACATACTCAATATCAAGGATTTCCAAATCAAGCTTTATGATCGTTTCCTATTAAAAGAAGCTCATATACATCTATGCATACACATACAAAAGCCATCATTGTAAATGAAACAATATGAGATTTATCAAACATATACATGAAATTCATTATCAAGTTTACCTATTGAAAGAGCAATAATGTCAAGTAAAAGAAGCTCATATACATCTACACATACACATACAAAAACAATATGAGATTTATCATCAAAGAAGTTCATATACATCTACACATAACCATTGTAACCTCCATCTTTTAGTCTTGATTTTAATGTCAAATTTATACTTCACTAATGCAAAACTGATATACTTTCAGTGCAAACTAAATACAAACACAATTCCATTTCAATCACATGTGACCTGTTACAAATTCCCATACATATAACTAAAATTCATCTCACTTCTAAACTTATAAATTACCACTTTCGCATCAGATAGCAAAGTTTAGCCATGTACGGTGACATGCATTATCAATTCATGAAATTGTCAATCATAAATTAAGAAGCAGGTAAGATAAATTCCAAACTTGTCGGAAAAAAAAAGAAGAAGAAACAATCTGAGATTTATCAAGCTTTGTGAAACAATATGTTTGTCACAAAGAAAAAAAGAAATCTAAGATTTATCAAAAACAAATATGAGATTTTCAAATTTCACAGAATGAAAACGATAGATCTGAAGAAACAGATTTAGAGGGAGGAGATAATAGACCTTCAGAGGTAGCCGCCGCCGGAGGTGTTCGATCTGGAGGGAAACGAGATAGAGGTGTTCGAGGGAAATGAGATCTAAGGTCGTCGTCGCCAGAGACATTGCCATCGCTGGAGGATAAACCAATGAAGGTGTGAGACAGAATGAGAGAGGTCTCCACCATCGGAGGGAGATCATCGTCGCCGCCGAGAGAAATCACACTATGGGGTTTTCCGGTTTTCTTGCGTGAAGGTGTAAGACATAATGAAAGAATTTCAGATGGTTTGGGGGGGAGGGGGTCAACAACTCTCCTCTTTTTTTGTGACTCTCTGGAGAGTTAAAATTCCAATTCTCTCCATTTCCTCTCATGTAGAAGAGAAAAAAAATAGGGAAAATGAAATGGATTATCTCTCATTTCTCATGTCTCAAACCTAAACAAACAAGAGATTTGTTTCCATTTCCATTTCGCTGCTCCCATTTCTCTGTACCAAACACGCCCTTAGGTTGATTCCCAAAAAAAAATCCTTGAACCCATTTGAGTTCATCATCAACCATGGAGCCAAAAATAAAAGATAATGAAGAAGGTTAATGGGAGGAGATTATACCCTCAATATCCAACGAGATGATCAATATTTAAGCTCCAAAACACTTCAATCTTCAATCTTTACCCAACTCTTCTCTCTCTCTCTCTCTCTCTCTCTCTCTCTCTCTCTCTCTCTCTCTCTCTCTCTCTCTCTCTCTCTCAAATGTGCAAGAACACACACACAAATGCAAGTGTGTATGTGTCTCACGATTTTTAAAATAAAAAGGGTGAGGGGTTTGGCCTTTGGCCACCCCACATCCCCTAACTATTCCATCCTTACACCATACACCCCTCAACTACCGATTTTTAATCTTTCAATTACAAAGTTACTACCCAATTTTCCATATTACATAGTTAATCTGTTGGAATTAGTGTCGAAGTCACAACTAACTTGTAAATATATTGTTATCAGGCTGGATCCTTTTTGGGTGCATGCAATGAATAGTAAACAGAAAGTAATTAACTTAAAGATATAATGTTAAGTAGTTTGTTAATTTATTATGTTTAATAAATTAATTGGAAACTAAATAAATTATATTTGATTAATGGGTTAGTTTGTTAATTTATTAATAATTAATAAATTAACCGGAAGCTAATAGAATTAATTGAGGAAGTACAGGGGCCAAACTGCAATTAGTTGATAGTCAACAGGGCACCCCTTAACCCTAGTTAAGGGGGCCGGCCCTTGAACCCATCCCACATGGGTTTGGGGGTGAAATTCTAGGGTTTCTCAAACCTTATAAATAGGGAGCCCCTGCCTGCTTCATTCCTCGCTCATTCACTTCTAAGTTATCTGACGATCACAAGGGATACCAGTTTTTGGACTCTGAGATCTGACCTTAGAAAAGTTATAGTTATTTTCTCTTTTGTTCATTGGGTGTGAACAACTAGAGGCGTTCTTGCTTTAGACGCTTGGCATCTGGTTCAGAGGCTGTTCGTGGAAGTGTTCTTCGCAGAGAAAATTGCAAATTTTCTCAAAGTTAGTTTTTTATCGTTCATCTCTTTATTTTATAATTTGTTGCTTAGCTTGTTTGGTTAGATCCTTTAAGGTTTTACATTCTTGCATGGTTAGGTTATTTAATTTTCCGTAAGGTTTTAAATTAACCTAGCAAGGGTATAGAAAACCCAACAGTGGTATCAGAGTCAGGTTAACCTAACGAGCTTTGCATTAATTTTGAGAGATGAATTTCGAAAATTAGTTTAATAATTTCGAAAATTTGTATTTAATTCTTTTCGGATTCTTTTAATTTAATTTTAATTGACTTTTGTTTTTTAAATTAAATTGTTTAATTTTTAAAAGTTAATATTTAAAAGTTTGAATAATATCCGAAAATTATTTTAATACATTTATTCAACATTTTTATAAATTTTTGGATTTTTGGATAATTAGTTTAATTTCAAAATAGTTTTATTAAATTAATTATTTAAATTTTGAAAAAAATTGTTTTTCAAATATTTTTCAAAAATTTCAGAATTTTTAAAAGGATAACTCTGAATTGTTAAATAAATTATTATTTTAAATTTTAGGATTTTGTTAATTTAATTAGGGATTTGATTTTTAGGATTTTAGATAAACATGCCTTAGAGATAAGCTTGATTTTCTAGGTTTATCCTAAATCCTATTTATCTAGAAGTTGCCTTAATTTAAATTAAGTGCTTATCGTAAAGGTTTTAGAAAATTATAATTTATTAGGATAAACTTGTATTATCCTAGGTTTAAATTTTGAGGATTTATATGGTTATATATATATATATATATATATATATATATATATATATATATATATATATATATATATATATATATATATATATATATATATATATATATATATATATACATATATGTATATATATATATAAATGTTTCTTATTTTATTTAAATATTGAAACCGAAATATATATATATAAAATATAAATATTAATTTAAACCCTAATATTTTAAATTGTTTAAAATATACCCTGTATTTTAAAATGTTTAAAAATAGACCCCTTAATTTTAAAAGTTTAAAATTAAACCCCTAATATTTAAAAGACATTTATATATGTATTATTGATTATATATATATATATATATATATATATATATATATATATATATATATATATATATATATATATATATATATATATATCATTTAAATCTAATTACATCGTCAGTCAATTGATAAATCGGCTCACCCATAGTGAACAAACTATAAACAAGGTATACGGCGGGTCGCTCTGCTTCCCTAAAGGAGTAGGTTTTTAGCAGCTTCGTGTTGACATGCCTCCTCCACTTCGCTGTGCGTTCAATGGAGCTACCGAGGACTTTTGATAGGATGATGTTCAGATTAAAAGTATAATCTAAAGTACTAAAAGAAAATTTCGTTTTAGATATATCAAAAGTGAATTAGTATGCTAACCCATGATAAATGCACATCTCTTATATGTATTGTTAGTGGAGCGTGTGTGGTTTACCGGCACACTAATGTGAGGACATATTTGGAGGTGATGTAGGACTCGTGATTCCTGGACTGATCCGTGCTGGGTCTTACGCAGTTTTGCATGGTTAAATTCACCATCTTATCCGTGATCCTCGGCAACCCGGTGACGGATAGTAGATGAGCATAACCGAGATTAACATGCCATTAATATGATTCAATGAAACTCAAAAGATCTTGGAATTTCATAGAGATTGAAATCGATAAGAATTTTGTCCACCCCAAAATAAATTCGCGGCGTGATTACGGCGACCCTTTTCATAAAACGAATCGAAAATATGGATCCTAGCCTTAATTCAAATTGGGTAAATTGTTTAAAGAATACTTCATACTAACTAAAACTTTATCTCATAGATGTTTACTTCTAATGGTACACCTACTCCTGCTCCCAACCACGAATCCAACTTCTCACTCCTTTCCGTTCTGGATAGGGAAAAGTTATCCGGTCCGAACTATGTGGACTGGATGAGAAACCTCAGGTTTACGCTGAGGTATGAGAACAAAGAGTATGTTCTCGATGAACAGATTCCCACACTGAGTGAGAAGAATCCCACCCAAGAGGAATATGACGCACACCAGAAGCATTACGATGATGCGAACAAAGTGTCCTGCATCATGGCGTCATCCATGGTTCATAAGCTTGCTAAAGCCTTTGAGAATACATGGGCCTTTGAGATGAATCAGTAGCTTAAGGAAATGTTCAAGGCTAAGGCAAGCAAAGAGCGCCTTGATGTGGTAAGATCCCTCATGGCCTGCAAGCCGAAACCTGGAGCTTATATCTGTACTTTCGTCCTTAAGATGAAGGGGTACTTCGATAGGCTGGAGGCACTCAATATGGTGTTCGACTCTGAATTTTGCACCAATATCATTCTTTCTGGATTGCCCTCTATCTATAATCAGTTCGTACTCTCCTATCTAATGAATATGAATCAGAAGGAGACGTCCATTATGGAACTGCATAATCTGCTCCGAACCGCTGAACAGGGCATCAAGAAAGATGAGACCCCTGTGGCCCCTGTGCTGACTGTCGGTAAGGCTTCAAAGAAACGGAAGTCGTCCTGGAAAGCCCTAAAAGGAAAGTCCAAGAAAGGGTCTCAAGGGAATACAGAGTCCGGAATTGTGCCTGTAAAAGACCCGAAAGAAGCAGTATGCTTTTACTGCAATGGCAAGGGGCACTGGAAGCAAAGTTGCCCAGCATATCTGAAGGAACTTAAGGACGATAAGGTCGAAAAGGCTAGAACTTCAGGTATGTTCATGATCGAACTCCATAACACTTCTATCTCTAATTCATGGGTTCTTGATACAGGATGTGATACTCACATTTGCTCCGTATTGCAGGGACTAAGGGAAAGTAGAAGTCTGAAGCATGGGGAGCTGAACCTAATCATGGGAAATCGAAAGATCACGCCTGTGAAGAAGAAGGTTCCAGCTCGTGCTTAGATCAGGAATAGACATTAGTTTAAATAAGTGTTGTTATTCACCTAATATGAATCGGAACATCGTTTCTCTATTTGCCTTGTATAATGATGGATACACTTTTAGCTTTGATAATAATAATGGAAGTATTTTGGTTTATTTGAAAGATGTTTTTATATTCAAAGCTTGTCCTTACAATGGCATATATGAAACTTTTGAGTGTGATAACAATTTATTATTTAATGTTGATTCTAACAAAATTGATAAGTCCAAATTGTGGCACTGTCGTCTTGGGCACATTAACAAGAAACGTATCGCCCAACTCCAAAAGGATGGAGTGTTGGAATCATTCGACCTAAAATCGAATGATGTATGCGAATCTTGTTTACTGGGCAAGATGAAAAAATCACCATTCACAGGAACGTGTGAAAGAGGTGAAGGACTATTAGACTTGGTCCACACAGATGTATGCGGGCCATTCCGATGTGCTACAAAAGGGGAAAATCGGTATTATGTCACCTTTACAGATGACTATAGTAGATTTGGATATGTATATCTGATTAAACATAAGTCCGCACTTTTGAGACATTTAAAAGATATCAAAGTGAAGTGGAGAATCAACTGGGCAGAAAGATAAAGGTTCTCCACTCCGACAGGGGAAGAAAGTACCTTAGTATCGAGTTTTTCGATCATCTTAGAAGCTGCAGAATAGTTTCCCAGTTAACTCCCCCTAGAACACCACAACTCAATGAAGTTGCGGAGAGGAGAAACAAGACCTTGTTAGACATGGTCCGATCTATGTTGAGTCGAGCAACACTTCCGATAAGTTTTTGGGGTTATGCAGTAGAAACAGCGGCACATATCCTAAATCTAGTAACCACTAAGAAGGTTTCAAAGACACCGTACGAGATGCGGAAGGGAAAACGTCCATCCCTTAGTCACATCAAAATATGGGGTTGTGAGGTTTTCATTAGACGAGAAACTCCTGACAAGCTCGCACAAAGATCTGAAAAGTGTCTGTTCGTCGGTTACCCACAAGACTCTTTTAGATATTTGTTTTACAGACCACATGAAAATGTAGTGTTTGTATCTCAAAGAGGAGTGTTCCTCGAGAGGGAAATAATGTCTAAAGAGGACAGTGGGAGAAAGATCGATCTTGATGAGATTCAAGTATCTACCGATGAAGAACCAACTGCAAACACTGACCATCAACGTGAGGCTGAGATGCCTGTTGAACCTAACGACATATCCTTACCATTGCGCAGATCCGGTAGAGTTATCAATCCTCCTGAGTTCTACTATGGTTTCCATATTGAACAGGATGATATGATTAGTGACAGTACACTAGTCGACTTAGACGAACCAGCTAACTACCGGGAAGCGATGGAAGGCCCTGAGGCAGCCAAGTGGAAGGACACTATGGATAGCGAGATTGAATCCATGTATGGCAACCAAGTCTGGAACTTGGTTGATCCCACACCCGGTCTGAAGACGGTGGGTTGTAAGTGGATATTTAAGAAGAAAATGGATATGAACGGGAAAGTGCACACTTACAAAGCCAGACTGGTGGCAAAGGGCTATACTCAAACCTATGTGATTGACTATGAGGAAACCTTCTCACCAGTAGCTAAGATTAAATCTATCAGGATAGTGCTAGCCATAGCCATTTCATGACTATGAAATTTGGCAGATGGATGTCAAAACCGTTTTCCTTAACGGGAAACTGACAGAGGATGTGTTTATGACATAACCTGAAGGTTTTGTAGACGCAAAGTAATCCTAAGAAAGTGTGTAAGCTTTAGAAGTCCATTTATGGACTTGAGCAAGCTTTCCGAAGCTGGAATCTTTGCTTTCATGAGAAAATCACAGAGTTTGGATTTTCTAGAAGCGAAGATGAGTCCTGCATATATGTCAAGGTCAGTGGGAGCACTGTAGTCTTCCTGGTATTGTATGTCGATGACATATTACTCATAGGAACGACATCCCAACATTACAAAGTGTAAAAGATTGGTTGGGAAGATGTTTCGCTATGAAGGATCTAGGAGATGCAACTTTTATTCTGGGTATAAAGATTTATAGAGATAGAACGAGACATCTAATAGGACTGAGCCAGGATACGTACTTGGACAAAATACTGAAAAGTTTCCGTATGGAGAAGTCTAAGGAAGGGAACATTTTTGCTCATGGCATAAAGATTAGTAAAGACATGAGTCCGAAGACACAGGAGGAACAAGACAGAATGAGTCGAGTTCCTTATGCTTCGGCCATAGGATCTATAATGTATGCCATGACATGTACAAGGCCTGATGTCTCATTTGCTCTGAGCACGGTGAGTCGACATCAGTAGGACCCTGGTGAAAAGCTGTGCGTTCAACTCTTATAAAAATGGGTCTATCTAGTTATGATATTATTAGTTAGCTAGCGTTGTGTATGCAAAGTTTATTCGTTCCTTTTGCCTTAGTGAAAAGCGATAATTATGGGCCCTCTGATGATTAAACGTTGGTTCTAGAGTGCCGGGCCCGACCAAGACGAAATTGATGTGTTCAATTAGTCAGTCTCATATAGTCAAATTAATCGGAGATCAGAAACATAATTTTGAAACTAAAGATTGATTATAATACATGTCTTAGTTTCATACGATATCTGAGAACGAAGGAATAGTTGATCCTTATCTAAAGGATTAGCTCTGATGTGACTCGGAGTTCGGCAGCTATAACGGGTGGCTAGGAAGGCTGGTAATAGAATGTGTTTAGACAAATAGTTGCCAACTTGTCCAAGTGGGAGACTGTAGGAATTAGTGTCCAAGTCACAACTAATTTGTAAATATATTGTTATCAGGTTGGATCCTTTTTGGGTGCATGCAATGAATAGTCTAGAGAAAGTAATTAACTTAAAGATATAATGTTAATTAGTTTGTTCATTTATTATGTTTAATAAATTAATTGGAAACTAATAATTGATTATATTTGATTAATGGGCTAGTTTGTTAATTTATTAATAATTAATAAATTAGCCGAAAGCTAATAGAATTAATTAAGGAAGTACAGGGGCCAAACTGCAATTAGTTGATAGTCAACAGGGCACCCCTTAACCCTAGTTAAGGGGGCCGGCCCTTGAACCCATCCCACATGGATTTGGAGGTGAATTTCTAGGGTTTCTCAGACCCTATAAATAAGGAGCCCCTGCCTGCTTCATTCCTCGCTCATTCAATTCTAAGTTATCTGACGATCACAAGGGATACCAGTTTTTGGACTCTGAGATCTGAGCATAGAAAAGTTATAGTTATTTTTTCTTTTGTTCATTGGGTGTGAACAACTAGAGGTGTTCTTGCTTTAGACGCTTGACATCCGGTTCGGTGGCTGTTCGTGGAAGCGTTCTTCGCGGAGAAAATTGCGAATTTTCTCAAGGTTAGTTTTTTATTGCTCATCTCTTTATTTTATAATTTGTTGCTTAGCTTGTTTGGTTAGATCCTTTAAGGTTTTACATTCTTGCATGATTAGGTTATTTAATTTTCCGCAAAGTTTTAAATTAACCTAGCAAGGGTATAGAAAAACCCAACATAATCGTCATTATGATCAACTCTTTTTATGAATGTACAAACAATAATATATCACTATGATATTGAGTCATCTTTTCGAATTATAAAGTATATCGCTAGTTTCAATATTAATTATCATTAGACATAATTTATAATTACTACAACAATATGGTTTATTTGACTCTCAACAAATAAATTTCCATAATTATAATAATCAAACGCTATTAGGGATATTTAATTACCTCTTAATTGTTTGGGGTGTTACACGGATACCGTCAAAAAGGACCTCATTTGCAACTTTTAGGTACTTATAACACCCAAATTGCAACTTTTATAAAAAAATGACCAAATCTGCATTTTGGGGTTAGTTAAAGGACCATCTATGCAACTAACTCTTACAATTACTCATTGTAACATATGTGTTCTCTAATTCAATGCCGAAACTCGCTAAAAAAATTTTACTGCTACTGACAATCGGTTTTTGAAACATCGAATTACATTGTGTTTTCATCTCATACAGGATTCATTATAAAAACGATTACTAGCTTTCAACATCTAATACAACCAACATACCGTTGCATGTACAATGTCGTAAAATAAGTAGAAATGAGCACTCATTCATGGATTTTTCGTTCCCCAAACGAGATATAAAGTGATAGGAAGAAAGATACTTGTAAGTTAGATGTTTCGGGCCTGTTATAACACTTTTTATACAGCATTAATAAAATTTGTTTCATTTTTTCAGGTTATGATATGGATATGTTTACAATTAAACTTCATAGATCAGACTACTTTCACGATTCAGTTAAAAGAACATATGAAGAAGGAAAAATTCTTTAAGTAGTCTGTGTGGATTATAGGGAATTCTCTTTTGAATTCATGGCACAGCTAATGACCGAGTTGGGATACGAATCAAATGTGGATTATAGGCATGTATGCCAGCTTTGTCATTTTATGTGAACATTAAAAACCATGCCTAGATGGCATGTTTGACGTCCGATAAGTATGCGTACGAGTAAAAAAAAACTTGTAAAACAAATAATGAGAAGTTAGTATGTCATATGAACTTGAATATTACATAAACAGTTGATTACAAAAACGTTGGCAGACACGATTTTTCAGGTGCCAAAGTAGGCATGTAGGCCAGTTTTGTCAATTTATGTGAATATTAAAAAACATGTGTAGATGGCATGTTTGACGTCCGATAAGTATGGGAACGAGTAAACAACTTGTAAAACAAATATATGAGTAGGTAGTATGTCATATGAACTTAAATATTATATAAACAGTTGATTACAAAAATGTTGACAAATACGATTTTTCGGGTGCCAAAGTAGGCATGTAGGCCAATTTTGTCAATTTATGTGAACATTATAAAACATGCCTAGATGGCATGTTTAACGTCCGATGAGTATGCATACTAGTAAAATAAATTGTAAAACGGATATATGAGTAGTTATAATGTCATATGAATTTAAAAAATATATCAACAATTGATTACAAAAAATATATCAATTTGTAGCTTACAAAATCTTATAGATCCTGACATTGGTGATGTTTGATTGCATAAGGGTAAATTGTCTGATATCTGATTCCACTTCTGATTGATAAGAGGTGGTCCTGATAAAATACTGAGGTCTGAAAAGAGAATTCAATAAGTCTGTTTGTTTTATAAATTATGTGATTTTCTGTTATTTTTATTAATTTTACATATTCGTTCTCAAAACCAAACAATTATCATTGATTAAAGTGAAGTATCAAGTAATAATAATAACATTGAATCAAAGTGATTCAAGCAAACCCTTTAAAAAGATTCAAATAGCTTTAACAAGATTCAAGTAAGAAATCAATTCAAGTTTATAAGTTATAATCAAGTAACATATATGCATTCAAGAAACATAACTAAATAACATTATCACGATTCAAGTAAACCAATATCATTGATTAAAGTCAAATATCAAGTAACAATGATATCATTGAATCAAAGTCATTCAAGTAAACATTAAAAAATATTCAAATAGCTTTAACAAGATTCAAGTAAGAAACCAATTCAAGTTTAGAAGTTATAATCAAGTAACATAAATGCATTCAAGAAACATATAACCAACATGCTATCAAGAATCAAGTAACTATTCAAGTTTATAAGTTATAATCAAGCTTATAAGGTTACATTACTAACTTCTAAATAACCAAAGTTTATAAATTATATAGATGTGTTATTGAAAAATAACAAATTTTATAAAAAATTGTTGAAATATTTCTCGTTCTAATAAATATGTGTAATGGGTAGGGTATCGGTGGGTAGGTTGAAGGTGGGGTGGGTTAAGATAGGGGTAGGGTGGGTAGGCTGAGGGGTTAGGTGGGTGGGGTGGGTGGATAGATTTGAAGGGTTAGGGTAGGTGTGGCTGGGGTGAGGTGTGTAGGTTTGAGAGGTAGGGGTGGCATAGGTGAGGTGGGATATAAAGGTAGGGTGGGACAGGATAATGGTAGGGGGTGAGGTGGGTAGGTTTGATGGGTAGGGTAGGTGTGGGGTAGCGTAGGGTAGAGTGAGATAGGGTAAGTATGGGGGTGGGGTGGGTAGGGTTGAGGGTGGGGATGGGGATGGGGCGGTATAGGTAGGTTAAGGGTAGTTGGGGTAGGGTGGGGTGAGGTGGTTGAGGGTAGGGTATGTTGAGGGTGAGGTGTGGTAGGGTAGGGTAGGGTAGGGGGTTTAGGGTAAGGTATGGTAGGGGTAAGGATAGGATAGGGTGGGGTGAGGTAGGGTATGGGGTAAGGGTTGGGTGGGTGGAGGGAGGAGAGGCGTGTATTTTTTTGGTGTGATAAATTGTAATAAGAAGCATATCAAGATCTGATCCAAATAAGACATGATAAGAGAATTTTGACTTTTATATCTTATGCATATCAAACAAAGTTATCAGTCTTTTCCTCTTACCGAATAAGATATTACCTCTTATCAGAGCTTGATAAGTGCTATCAAACACCCCCTCAGTGTTCGTAACACCGATTCACAGTGTCATGTCATCTCGTAGCTGACAGAATCTTACTGATCCTAACATTCGGTGTTCATAACACCGAATATAGTGTCTTGTCACCTCGTAGCTTACATAATCTTACTATTACTAACATAATCTAACTGTTTTTGACAGAATCTTACTGTACCATAATCTTGTCTATATATATTCTTACAATTTCATAGTAATTGTAGAAAATGGTAAAGCATACTACTTCAATGACAACTCACTCGATTACCCCAATAAACAATATCGTAGAAAAACCACTGTTACCTGCAAGTGTGAGGATACGGCTGTCATACAAACCTCGAACTTATCGATGCATGCTGGCCGATAGTAATATTGTTGCACGGCGTATGACTTCGTGAACATGCCAGAACATCTAACTTGTGACTTCTTCGCATGGGTTGATGAACCAACCTTGAATAACCCACCAGACATTTCAATCAATGAACTTCAATCAGGTAACACAAACCCTCGCACACGAGAACAAACACATCAAACCCTATTACCACTAGTCGTCCACCGGCGAGTTCAAATAACGTTGTGACACATCTCTCACTTTGGAGGATCAGATCACCGAATCAAATAGGCGTGGATCAACATTACTACGGTAACTACACTTCCGATTCCGCATAACATTTACAAATCATTGACTACTATCTTACATCCTTAGACATTTTATTTTCTACACAGATGAGTTTGATGATCTAATCAACATAAATCTTCACCATGGTGGCTTATTCACTGAATTACCCTCTAGAAGATACGAATTGTACATCGCATTGATTATGTACAACTTGATAAACTAACATAGGAAATGCTTAAGAGAGAAGTTATGTAACAGTTGGGTTATGTAACGAACACCATAATCGAAGAACTTTTTACTTGCTTAAGCCCGAGGGGGGGGGGGACATGGATCATGATCTAAATCACTTTGCAAACGAAAATTCATACGTCTTATTATGTTTTACACCATGGAGACAAGATTTATTACTAAAACATAGATTCATTGATGTGTACGTGTCAAACGTACAAATAAGCAGACCTGTGAGATCTTGGTTCCCTATTCATAATGAAGCATGAACAACGTCCACATAGGCACGTTGGACAATATATGATTGGTGTAACATTGTAACTTTTGATATTATATTTTTAATGAACCATTTTTAACTATGATGTTATTATATTTTTTGTCAAATAAAATTCTTAATAATAACTATATACTTACTAATGTATATAAATATAAATACTTTTAACAAATGTTTAACTATAACGAGAGTGTATAATTATATAAATAATAACTATATACTTACTAATGTATATAATTATACATACCTAACTATATAATTAGGTATAAACATTTCAAAACTCGATTGAGAAATATAAACTACATCGAAATAAATTAGATATTGTTTGCTATTATTATCGTTAAACATAATAAATATAGAACCTACTAATATTTATAAATATAAATACATAAAATGATAAGCATATGCAAAAAAAAAAAAAACAAATGATACCCAGATGGAACTATTGAGAGGTTCACGTGAGGAAAAAGAACCAAAAAAAGGTTGCCCTAATTCGGTCTTCACACCACCGAAATAGACAAAAAAAATTGCACACACATCGAGACACACACATCACCATTAACTTCGGTATTGTGAAGACCGAATTAGGGGCTGACAAATTTAGGAGTAATTCGGTCCTCCAAAGACCGAATATAGAATAACTAAAACTAAAAAAATTGTTGTAACAACCCAAAATTTGTAAACTTACTTGATAATAATTAATGTAATGTTGTAGTGTAATTGACAAGATTATGTCAAATTATCTATGTGGGTATCAAAGTTTTGAGAAATATGAATAGAGGCATTATAGTTTGTATATTTAATGTGAAAGAAGGAATGGGGAGGGGTGTGTTAGTAAAATGGTAAATTTTAGGGGGAGAGATTGGCCAAAGGCCAAAATCCCTCCCCCTTTTTCTTCTTGGAATCGTCCACCACACAACACACATACACACACTTCATTCGTTGCAAGGTTTGGGAGAAAAGAGAAGAAAGAAATTAGGGTTTTGGGCAGGTTCATCACCAAAGTGAAAGTTGAAGCTTAGGAATCACATTTTGGGTTATCTTTGAAGCTAAATCATCTTCTCCATCTCCTACTCCATCTTCTTCCTTCTCCATTCTTCATTTGAAGAATCTAACCCTAAATTGGTTTGTTAGATTTACTTGGTAAATGACTTAAATATTAAAAGTAGGTTAATGTTTAAGGTTTATTAAATGTTTTTGGCTCTTAAATATGTGAATTGTTGGGTTGATTTTGGTGATATTGTGTGGAAGCCCAAGTTGGAGCTCTATTTGAGCTCTAATGGTGTATGGTGGTTGAATTTCATTAGGGTACATGTTTTATATGATAGTTTATGAACCAAATATGTTATATATGACAATGGCATTGAATGGAAGCTAATTGGAACTCATTTGGAGTTTGGAAGCTTTAATTTGGGTTTTGGCCACTAAGAAACTCAACTTGAGTTCATATGAATTCCATATATACATGGAATCTTATGTTATAATTCTAATATGTTTAGAGATGTTAAAGTGACCTAAATATGCTATAAATTGTGTTAGTAAAGTCCACCCAAAGTTACAAAAGCATTTATGGAGGTTATAGGGGGTTTGGTGCATTTATGTCACAAAAATGGGCACGCAGGAAAATCTGCCAGTAGTCACTGCGTGACAACCCTTGGTCACGCCATAACCAACCTTCTGTCCTAAAAATTAAGTTTGGCCGGTCGGGGGGTCGATGCTTGGGTCTTATACTTGCAAACCACCTCTAAATTAAGTGTTTAAAGGGCTTAAAGGCCTTTGATCAATTTCGAAACTCCTAAGGCCTCATATGAATTTAGTGCTTTAAGTTTGATAACCCAATACCCATATCCCACTCTTAGAGGCTTATCTTGTGTTTGGGGGCTTATGTCTACACCTTATGAATGCTTATAGGTCGTAAGAGGCTTGATCATAAGTCTTAGCCAACCTTGGGGCTATTGAATCTTCGTGAGGAGGCTTGAGGTTCTTATTAAACCAATCACTATGAGTTCTAGCATTAAATTTTCATAAAGTCATATATGATGTACTTGTTGCTTCATGATTGATCATTCGTTATTGATTCATACTATGGCATCATACTATCTGTCACTTATTCATTCGTTTCATTGATGAATGATTCATTTGTATACTCGAGGCATTTTGGACCTCATTCGTTGGTTATACCTGTCATTTGGACTCACCTGGATATCCATGGATTATTCCTGGCCCCTTTGGATATCGAATAGCCAACGTACTTGAATTGTCGGAAGTCCCGACTATGATAGGGACCATCCCAATTTTGATAGGGATGACCTTGTACTATGCTAGAGGCAACACCACACCCGACTATGATAGGGAACCCCGTACTATGGAGGGGCATGTGGTATTTGATTGCATACACTATGCACTTGAGATATGTCATTTGAAATCGTTATGTTGATCATCATTGCATCTATATACATTACGTTATATCTAATCTAGTAACTCACTCAACTTTATGTTGACCCTTTAGTTGTTAACCTCTTCAGGCACTGACAAGGGTAAGGGTCCGGCTAGTCCGTCTCATTAGATTATGTTTGAGCAAGCTTGAAGCTCCCCATCTTTTGGTATAGTTTTGTACGGCTCGGGTCCTAGGAATAGTGGTCTCCCTTTTTGGTCTTACATGTGAATGGATGTAATTGGTTAAATATGTAACATGTAATTGATGATAGATACTAACTATATATACATTGATCCGTGATTATCACACTTTGCTCGTGAATTGGTAGCAAAGTTGGATGATTCACGTTGATGACTCTGATTTATGAAATTTAAATTTGACGCTAAAAGTATTAATATATTAATTATTATTAAATGTGTGTGAAACTGTCTATTTAGTTGTGAGGGTGTTTCAATTTGGTATGAGAGACGGTGTTCACTGACTAAGTATAGTTGACGATACTCAACACTGAACGTGGTTTCAGATGCTACCATTGACCCACCTAGGCGACACTATTAAAACGATCCTAAAATTGACTTGGCCTAGGTTTGGGAAATGTAAAGGGTAGACTTTAAGTTTATAATGACGCCCCATCTTTTAAAAAGGCGAAGATCGACGTGCTCAAGGGTCTCAGAATTCGTTTAGGCCGCCCCATTCAAATCAATGGGGTGCTGACTCTTCGAAATCAATAATTTTCTCGATCAAAGTAATCATCACAATCTCAAGGGAAGTCAAAATGACGATGGTCAAGTTACTAGAAATCTTGTGTGAAGTGCAGGAAATTCCACAAGGGTGAGTGCCTTCAAAACACCCTTGTGTGCCATAATTGTGGAGAGGTGGGGCACACCCGGCCTAGGTGCCCTAAGTTAGCAGACACATGTTTTGAATGTGGCGAGACGGGTCATCATTCTTGGGGGTTTCCTAATCGGAAGGCCACACCGATTGAAAGCAAAGCCTCGGCAGTGAAGCCGATGATTGGTGGCGGTTCCTCCCAATCAAAGGGGAACACGCCAAAAGCACATGCAAGGGTATTTCAGATTACGGCCGCGGAGGCCCAAGACGTGCCAGACATTGTGATTGGTACATTTCTACTCGACTCCTTACCTGCTATAGTGTTGTTTGATTCGGGTGAAAATGTCTCTTTGTTTCAAATCATTTGCTCGAAAGTTGGATAAATTGCCTTCGTTGTTGACATCCTCTTTATCTATTGACGTCGCTAGTGGCAAGTCGGTCGTAGTTACCCAAATTTATTATGATTGTGTGCTCACTTTAGATGGATATCACTTTACTATCGATCTTGTAGCCATCGACATGAAAGAGTTTGATGTTATAGTGGGTATGGATTGGTTAGCTACCATTATGTCAGTATTGCTTGTGCCAAAAGAGTCATTCATTTAGTAACTCTAGATGGCAAGGAACTTTTCGTATATGGCGATAAACGAAAGAGAGATATTACAATCATTTTTGTGGCTAAAGCTCGTGGGAGTATTAGCAAAGGATGCCAAAATTTCTTGGCATATGTGTTGAATGCCAAGAAGGATGAGACGAATTTGAAGGACGTGCCAGTGGTGAATGAGTATCCGGACGTTTGCCCTGATGATTTGTCAGGTTTTCCACCGATAGATCAATAGAATTTCGGATAGACTTAGATGCGTGGAGCCGCGCCCATTGTCCGTGCCCCATATCGTTTGGCACCTTCGGAGATGGAGATGATGGCACAACTGCAAGAGTTGTTAGACAAACGGTTTATTCGATCGGGGTGCGCCAGTATCGTTTGTACGAAAGAAGGATGGAACATTGAGAATGTGTATTGACTATAGAGAGTTAAATAAGGTGACCATTAAGAATAAGTACCCTTTGCCTCGCATCGATGACTTGTTTGATCAGTTGCAAGGGGCATCTTATTTCTCAAAGATCGGCCTTCGATCGGGTTACCATCAATTGAAGGTGCATGAGGACGATGTACCAAAAACTACTTTCCAAACTCGCTATGGACACTATGAGCTCTTGGTGATGTCGTTTGGGCTCACCAATGCACCTTCGCCTTTATGGACTTGATGAGTCGCGTATACCGCCATATGCTCGACAAGTCCGTTATCGTCTTTATCGATGACATTTTGATTTATTCTAAGACAGAAGCGGAGCATGCCTTTCACCTTCGAGAACTACTTGAACTTCTTCGCACGGAGCGGTTATACGCCAAGTTTTCTAAGTGTGAGTTTTGGTTGCGGCAAGTATGAGATTCTAAACTTTAGCTATAATACTTAATTATAGTGCAGGAGATGAATTTCAATGCTTAACACATGGAGTTTGTGACTCATTCAGGTGCAATTTCTTGGGCACGTTATTTCTTGTGAGGGCATTTCTATTGATCCTTCCAAGTTTGAAGCCATAGAGAATTGGCAGATGCCTAGGAATGCCTCGGAGATACGAAGTTTCCCTGGGTTAGCCAGATATTATCGATGGTTTCATCCAAGACTTCTCTAAAAATTGCGGTCCCTCTTACATCTTTGACATGTAAAAATGCAAAGTTTGTGTGGGAAGAGCCGCAGGAGGAGGCGTTCTTGACTCTGAAAGCTCGTCTAACTAAGGCCTCTGTACTTGCATTGCCCGAAGGGAATGAAGACTTCACCGTGTATAGTGACTCTTCTATAAATGGGTTGGGTTGTTTACTAATTCAAAGAGGAAAAGTGATAGCATATGCATCAAAGTAGTTGAAAGACTACGAGAAAAGTCGCCTGACACACGATCTCGAGCTTGAAGCCGTCATCTTTGCACTGAAAATTTGGCGTCATTACTTGTATGGCACTCAGTGTCAACTCTTTACAAATCATAAAAGTTTGAAGCACATCTTTGATCAAAATGAGTTAATATGCGGCAACGACGGGCTATGGAATTGATAAAGTATTATGATTGTGAGATTATTTACCATCCGGGAAAGGCTAATGTCGTAGCTGATGCAGTGAGCTGAAGGCAATACCCGGAGGCTTCTTGCTGCGCACTCACCCATGTAGTGGTAACTTCTACCATTATTGATGACATTCATAAGTGTCAGGTAAAAGTTGACAAAGAAGGGAATATGAAAGCTGAGAGAATGTTCAGCCAATTAGCCTTGTTGGCAGATGGAAATAATGGCTTGAAACTGTTTAAAGGTCGTATTTGGGTGCCTAAACTTGGGGGATTTCGTGGTGTGATCCTTGAAGAGGCTCATAATTTGAAATTCTCAATTCATCCTGGAAGTGAAAAAATGCATCATGACTTGAAGACGGAGTATTGGTGACCTGGAATGAAAAGAGACGTGGGAAATCATGTGGAACGGTGCTTAACGTGTTTGCAAGTTAAGGCCGAACATCAGAAACCATATGGTAATATGCAACCGCTTGAAATACCAGAATGGAAATGGGATCACATTACAATGGATTTTGTTGTGAAACTACCGAATACCCAACGACAAATACGATGCAATTTGGGTTATTGTTGATCGATTGATAAATTCCGCACACTTTTTACCTATTTGAGAGAACTATCCGTTGGAACGTCTAGCTCGGATGTACATTGATGAGATCATAAAGCGACATGGAATCCCGAAATCCATTGTCTCTGATTGTGATTCACGGTTCACCTCTCGATTTTGGCAAAGTATGCAAGAACAATTGGGGCCCGTGTAAATTTGAGTGCTGCTTTTCGTCCCCAGACAGATGGTCAAACCGAACGGGCCAATCAAACTATGGAAGACATGCTTCGAGCATGTGTGATTGAGTTGGGAGGAAACTGGGAAACACATTTTCCACTCGTAGAGTTTGCCTATAACAACAATTACCACTCTTCGAGGACCAATGGAGAGTATAAAACCTCCCCAATCGATGTCATCCTTTTTCCTCCCATTTATTCTCAAAAAACTCTCAGCACTTACAAACATACTCACAAGGGTAAAGCTAGGTTTGAACTTTTGGGCTTGAGAACTAAGAGAAATCTGAGATTTTAAGCCCCTAAAATTCCTACCATAATCAAGGTAACTTTCTTACATGTATTGAGCTACATATATGTGTATGTATATTTATCTCTCCTTCTTCCTAATTTAAATAGTCAATTGGTGAATCCAAATAACATGGTTAAGGATGTATAATTACAAGTGAATGGATTTTGATAAATTCATGAAGCATATAAACTCAGAATATAATCGAAATCCATGAAACATGGATTTGGAAGTGTTTAAACTAATCCAAGAAATTGATTAGTAAGAATACTTGATTTCTTGAGGAATTGGGGCTAGCCAATGTTTATACATGTTTACATATGTTCATGATAGTCAAGTATTCTATAAAAATGAGTTTGGAAGTGTTTTGTATGAAGAAAATTGGGTTTGGAACAGAAAAGCCATGAGCAGAGTAGCAAAAAATTCAGATTGGGCTGGTTGCAAGAGTGACTCGGCGAGTCACCCCCATTAAATCGTCGAGTCAGTGTAAAATTTTGCAAAAATTCGTTCCAGTGAGTTTTGACTCGTCGAGTCGACCTTCTGACGCGTTGAGTCGAGCCCCTGTTCACCCAAAACACTTGTTTTAAGCCCTACAATGGTACTATAACATCATGGAATCATTACATACTTATATAACATATAAGTTAACACCAAATTTCGCCAAAAAGTCTATAAAACTTAATGGTGGCGCATCGGTGTCGATATAAATAGAAAATTTAAATTGAAAGCCCTTAATCCCTTCAATTGAATTCCAAACCTTATAATATGATACAAAAAGCTTATGAATGCTTTAAATATTATTGTTTGATAGGTTTGGATCTGAACGGAGTGCTGGTTATCGGTTTTGGACATTAAGGAGCTTTTGGGCCATAATTCAACACAAAGACTATTGTAGCCTATTTCTGTGAGTTCTAGTATTGATATGTGTGTTGCATACATAATTGCATGTTCTTTTAATTATGACATTGTGCATATCTACCAAACCTCATTTTTATGCATCCTGTCCTAGTTGGCAGTTTATTATACTGCCCTATTAGCGGTTCATTACTTGATCATGGCTTATTGCCAGCATACCTTATTTGAAACCGTTCATTACATATATTCACCTTCATGCTATACATGGAGATCGTTATTTCATGCTTTACATGATTACACTTGGTTACCCTATTGTGATTTATGCTCATTATCATTGGTCTCACTGGACGTCTAGATAATTATTATATACACGCCTTACTACGTGTTTGTGCGTATGAATTTCTACTTCTGAAAGCTTACGGAGTAGGTGGCCGGACATGGAAGCCGGTTGGAGTTGCATTGCTAGACATGGAAGCTGGTTGGTTGGCAACGGCGGGTTATGCTCGCAACCTATGCAAATTAAGTGGGCTACACCCACACCATTTTTATCAAAAGATATTGCACTTGTCATTTCTTAATCATTTTAATATTATAAGATGTTGTATGTTTTTCACTTTATATCGATTTAGTAACTCACTTAGCAAATTTTATATTTGCTAACCCTCACATTTCATGTAATACAGGTTGTGTTAGCAAAGGCAAAGTGATTGTCGATTCACGTCCTAGAGTTTGAGCAGACCTTTTTCTGAAGCCTAACTTTTGGTAAAGCTAGTTGCTTGTACGTTGGGAATTTTGGGTAGCTGTCTACCAACACATTTGATATGTAATTATATATGTACCCCTAATGTCTTTTGGGTTGATGATAGTCGTTGTAGGAAGTATTTTGTAAATTACCTTACATTCCAAATTTTTGGCTTATAAGAAAACAGGGATATGGACTCCGTGCTAACAGGTCATGCCTAATTTTCTTCAAATCCAGATCAATTATGGTTAATTTAATATGATCCCGTTAACTATTATATTATTTGGTGTTTCATATATGACAATGGAATTGAACGGAAGCTAGTAGGAACTCATTTGGAGTTTTGAAGCTTTAATTTGGGTTTTTGGGCACTTAGGAACTCAATTTGAGTTCATATGAATTCCATAGAATCATAGAATGTTATATTATTATTCTAATATGTTTAGAGGTGTTAAAGTGACCTAAATATGCTATAAATATTGTTGGTAAAGTCTACCCAAAGTTACAAAAGCATTTATGGAGGTTATGGGGGGTTTGGTGCATTTATGTCAAGAAACACGGGCAGGCAGGCAAATCTGCCATAAGTCACGGGGTGACCACCCTTGGTCACGCCATAAACTAACCTTCTATCACAAAAATTGAGTTTGGTCGGTCGGGGGTCGATGTTTAGGTCTTAAACTTGCAAACCACCTCTAAATTAAGTGTTTAAATGGTTTGAAGGCCTTTAAAAATTTCGAAACTCCTAAGGCCTCATATGAATGTTGTGCTTTCGGTTTGATAACGCAATACCCATAGCCCACTCTTAGAGGCTCATCTTGTGTTCGGGGCTTATGTCTACACCTTATGAATGATTATAGGTGAATTGAGTCCAAAGATGCTTGATCACAAGTCTTAGCCATCCTTGGGGCTATTGAATCTTCGTGAGGAGGCTTGAGGTTCTTATTAAACCAATCACTGTGAGTTCTAGCGTTAAATTTTCATAAAGTCATATATGATGTACTTGTTGCTTCATGATTGATCATTCGTTATTGATTCATACTATGACATCATACTACCTGTCACTTATTCATTCGTTTCATTGATGAATGATTCATTTGTATACTCGAGGCATTTTGGACCTCATTCGTTGGTTATACCTGTCATTTGGACTCACCTGGATATCCATGGATTATTCCTGGCCCCTTTGGATCCCGGATAGCCGACGTACTTGAATTGTCGGAAGTCCCGACTATAATAGGGACCATCCCAATTTTGATAGGGACGACCTCATACTATGCTAGAGGCAACACCACACCCGACTATGATAGGGAACCCCGTACTATGAAGGGGCATGTGGTATTTGATTGCATACACTATGCGCTTGAGATATGCCGTTTGGAATTGTTATGTTGATCATCATTACATCTATACATTGTGTCATATCTAATCTAATAACTCACTCAACTTTATGTTGGCCCATTAGTTGTTAACCTTTTCAGGCACTAATAAGGGTAAGGGTCCGGATGGTCCATCTCATTAGATTCTGTTGGAGCTAGCTTGAAGCTCCCCGTCTTTTGGTATAGTGTTGTACGTCTCAGGTTTTAGGAATTGTGGACTCCCTTTTTGGTCTTACATGTGAATGGATGTAATTGGTTAAATATGTAGCATGTAAATGATGATAGATACTAACCCGATATACATGGATCCGTGAATTATCACACTTTTGCTCGTTAATGGGTAACAAAGTGGGATGATTCACGTTGATGACTCTGATTTATGAAATTTGTTAGTGCATCCTGTGTGACGATAGCAGTCTAAGTATAGATGATATTTTGTAATAGTCCAAGTGTTCGTAATTGCACATTAATACATGTTTGATATATGTTTGATATGTGTTCGTTATATGTTTTGATATTGATTGTATATATGTTTGAACTTATTGGTGATTGACGTTTTTACTTAAGTTCAAACATAAGTTCAAACATAAGTTCAAAGGTAAGTTCAAACATAAGTTCTAGAACAAGTTCAAAGACAAGTTCTAGAATAAGTTCAAAGGCCTAGATTCGAACTTAATGGTGGACAAGTTCGTGGGCTTGGGCCTTCTTGAACTTGTCCATGCCAAGTTTGAAGTTAAGACCTATAATTAAGAGCTAATCAGTTTTGATTAACGATCTTTGCAGAAATTAGTGTTTGGGCGATTACGAACTTGCTGGGAGATTTCAGAGTGTTCTTGGAGAGAATCACGTGTCGGGACGTCCGTTGTTACGTTTATCATCGTGTGTGTCTACGTGTTTCGTGTGTGTGATCAATCCGTTAAACCCCTAACAAGGATTCCGCACTCGTTGGACGGTGTCGCGTCAAGATTGGATCCGTAGGTAGGTGACCCTACAAGTGGTACAAAGCCAATAAGGGTGTTCATCGTGTTCTTTCGCGTTCATCTTAAACATTCTTGGTTTCTTGGCATTTTGGACAGAAAAGTCACATTTTTATTAAGTTTTTCGAGTTATACAAGCAAAGTAATGGAGAATAGTTCGCATTGGTTCATTATTTCAGTCGAAATCATAGTTTTTAATCCTAAAAACTTTGGTTTAATCTGAAAACTTGAAAAAATCAAACTTTTGGCCGTTTCTCGAACTTGCGACGCTCGAACATAGGGGGTATTAGGGTTCATTCGAACTTGGCAGAAATACGCTCCTCTCGAACTTGATTTAGGGCTTCTTTCGAATTTGGCTGAGACTCGAACTTGTTACATTCGAATTTGTCAGATTTCGAATTTGTCAGGAATCTCGAACTTATCAGACCTTGGAACTTGTTGATTTCGAACTTGATCACTTTTGAATTTAATTTCAAACGAATTTAACTTTAAACTAATTTGAACTTGCCTAAGTTCGAAAGGGTGTATTTTAAATTAATTTTAAATTAAATTATCTAAGTTCGAATACAAAAAGTTTAGAAAGGATGACCAGTTTGCAAAAGTTCATCGAAATGGACCATGAGGTTGGCAAGGCAAATTCTCCGCCAAAATTAATGAGGTTGGAAGACTACTATTGGTGGAAGGATAGGTTTGCCGATTTTGCTCGGTTCAACGACATGCAAACGTGGATGGTGAGGGATACATTCCACCTACACATGAGTTTGAGGGCCATCAGAGAGTCTTAACATATCAGAAAATGAAGGATGATGATAAGAAACTGTATGAGGTCGAGAATAGAGCGTTTTCCATAATTCGTATGGCATTACCTCAGGAGATTCTACACACCTTACGGAATCATCGTACTTCTAAAGAGCTATGGGATGCTCTCGAGAAGAGGTGTGAGGGAAATCTGAGGGTTCGCAAAGGAATGACCGAGATGCTGAAACAGCAGTTCACAATTTTCAAAGCATTGAAAACCGAAAAGCTGGATGAGACAATAACAAGATTCTACCATTTACTGACAGAGCTGGATAATCACAATCTCGAGTATCATGAAATTGAGAAAATAGAGAAACTTCTTGATGCTTTACCTGCGAAGTGGGAAATGTACACAGCACTTATAAAGCATGATGAAGAAAAATTCGAAACTCTTACTCTAGAATGAGTTATTGGTACGCTGAGGGCTTACAACTTTCAGATACTAAAGAAGGAAAGGGAATATGATTAAGTCCAAGATCCAAAGATGTATTTTGGAAAGTCAAAACTTTCTATCGCAAGTGAAGTGAAGACAGCTACAGCTTTCTTCTCAGGTGAAGCGCCTATCCCAGTGGAGGTTAAAGAAACAAGTAGTCGGACATTCTTAGGGTATTCTATACGGGAAGATAAAACCGACACACTCAGCATCTACTTCTCAACATTACACAAAGATGCCTATGAGTGCACAATCAATCGAGACTCATCTGAATCTTTTGGCTTCGTTTGTTGCAGCATACGAAAATTGTGTGCAAGGAAAAATTAACGATCCTGCATTATGGGAAGAGGACTACGATCAGGTGGATCCTGATGACTTGGAAGAAATGGACCTTCAATGGCAACTGGCCATGGTGACTCAAAGGGTCAAAAGGTTCATGAAAAGAACAGGCAGAAATCTGAATGTAGGCAACAGTAAAATTGGGTTCGACAAATCTAAGGTTAAGTGTTATAATTGCCAAGGGTTAGGACACTTTTCACGAGAATGTCAACGACCCAAAGTTGAAAACTATCAGAATCAATCTCGGGGAAGATATCAGTCTGGTAGTGTGGGTAATCAAGCAAACATCGCTGGTCTGTTAACAAATGTATCATCAGACAGACAGCTCGATGGGACTTATAATTGGAGTACTTATCCTGAGTCAAACGCTAGAGCCTTCATGGCTGAAGTGATAGAGACTGAGGATGAACGAGCAGAGGAAGTGCTAGAGGAAAACGAACAAAATGATACAAGTCCTGTGTTGGTGGAGAAGTCAGACAATCAGACCATTCTGGAGTTTGCCGCACAGATGGCTAACGTGGAATCGGATTACAAAAGGGTAATTCTGAACTTTTCTACATTTCATGACTTATGTGTTTTATGTGCTACTTCCAATGATAGGTTGAACTTAGTTCTAGAAACACATAACAACTTAACTGCTCAGATAGAATCACTAAAATTAGATAATGCTAGTCTCTTAGACATTAAAGAAGATCTTAGGAATAAGCTGAAAGCAGATGCTCAAGATGTTATGGTTCTAAAAGACAAATTAAGTGAACAATGTGTCAGGATAGAACTTAGGTATGAGCATGTTGAGGCTTTAACCAAAGAACTTACCATTAAGGAGGTTGAGCTAGCAGAATCAAGAGTTAAAGTTGCAGAGGTAAATAGTAAGTTGGAAAAGTTTTGGAACTCTTCACTAAATCTATGGAAAATCTTAGATGCTCAACGTCAGTCTAAGAAACCAGTAGGTTTAGGTTATCAAGAGAATCCACCACCTTTAAATGATAATTATGTGCCTCAACCTCAGGATAAAACTGATCAAACAGTTGAGTTAGAGGTAGCAGCTAAAACTGAATCTGATAAGGATAATTCAACTAAGGTGTCTAATAATAACTCTATAATTAAGAAAGTCAAGTTTGTGCAGTCTTCTAGTGACATAATTCTAGGAGAAGCTAAACCTGAAGTTAATAATATGAAAGAGGAAATAGTCACGATAGTTGAAAAGAAAGAACATGACATGAGTGAGACACCAAAATCAAAGGGCACTCATAAGAAGTCGATTGATAAGATGTCTTGCTTTAGATGTCATGAGAGGGGACATGTTGAGTCTAACTGTCCATATAAGAAAGTAGAGTATACACCCTCTAAACCAGAGTCTGGACCTGCTGTAGGAAAGCCAGAACAACATAAACCAGTATCTAGTGTTGCTAGCACAAGTGGTTCTCAATACACCGAGAAGATTGTGAATGCCACACCCAAGACCGCTGTTAGACAGGTACCTGTGTCGGTTAGATCAAATGAAGTGTTTAGGACTAATTCGCCAAATTGGGTCCCTAATCAATCTAAGTCAGGACCTCACCAAGCTTATAGGAGTACAACACCTAGAAGGACTTACACTCCAGTTAGGTCTCACACTCCTCTAAGACAACAGACACCAGGAAGAACCCAGGGATATCAATCTGAAATGTCGTATAATAGAAACTATTCAAGGGCTCAACAGCAAATGCCTACCCAAAGGCCAAGAGTGAATTTAAATCACTCTGCACCACAACATGTTCTCAATCAAGCACCCAAGTCACCTGAAAGGAGAGATGGGTATTTGAAGGAGTTCACGTATGTGGATGAGAATGGTATTACCAAGTCAGTCATGGCTTGGGTTCCCCGTGATAACTAACTTGTTTTCTTTCATGTTCAGGAGCTAACTACAGGTCTAAACAACAAGTGGTTCGTCGACAGTGGTTGCTCTAGGCACATGACTGGGGAAAGGAGTCTGCTCACAAACTTCAAGCGAGGGAACAAGGGATTCGTATCATTCGCTAGGAACAAGGGAGGACACATCACTGGTACTTGAGTGGTCACTAATGGGACTATCACACTTGATCAAGTTTACCATGTTGATAAACTTGATCACAATCTCATTAGTGTATCTCAAATCTGTGATAAGAAGAACTCAGTAATTTTTACTGATACTGAGGCGTTAGTGCTGAAACCGGGATTTAAAGTACCTGAAGAGTGGATAATGATGAGAGCCCCAAGGAAGCATGATTTATACATGATGGACATGAACAAATCGGATTCATCGATGGGAACAATATATCTTCTATCTAAAGCTTCAGAGTCAGAATCCATTTTATGGCATAGACGCATGGCACACTTGCACCTAAGGAAAATGAACTACATCACTAAACATGGTCTGGTGCAAGGTGTCCCACTGAAGAGTTTTCAGTTCGATGACAAGTGTGTAACGTGCAAGAAAGGCACACAACACAAAAAGTCACACAAGTCAAAGACTCAGAACTCGATAGCTTCCACCTTCGCTTTGTTGCATATGGATCTATTCAGACCTATCAACAAAAGGAGTATAGGTGGTAGTTGGTATTGTTTAGTTATCACTGATGATTACTCACGTTTTTCATGGGTTTTCTTTTTAGGTACGAAGGACGAAACAGCTGGAAAGTTGATTGGGTTCTTAGACCAAGTTGAAAACTCCTTCGGGTCGAGGGTAAAACGTATCAGGAGTGATAATGGAACAGAATTTAAAAACACAGTAATTGGTGTATATTGCCTATCCAAAGGCATAGTGCATAAATTTAGTGCACCATATGAGCCACAACAAAATGGGGTGGCCGAACGGAAAAATAGGACGTTGATTGAGGCAGCAAGGACCATGCTCTCGGATTCAAAGCTTCCTACCATGTTTTGGGGGGAGGCAGTGAATACCGCATGTCATGTTTTAAACCGGGTCCTTACTGTCAAGTCACTGAACTAAACCTGTTATGAAGTTCTGAATAAAAGACCACCTAATTTAACAGGCTTTGAACCGTTTGGGGTACCGTGTACTTTATTGAAAACAAAACATCAACCTAAGTTTGGTGAAAAGGCTGATGAAGGATATTTCCGAGGTTATGTGCCTAACTCACTAAACAAAAGGGTTTTTGACAAAACAAATGGTACGGTAGAAATTGGGTTTAACATTGATGTTACAAGTTATCACATGAACCCCAAACAGGTCCTGAGTGGTTATTTGATTATGACTCATTGTTTGAATCATTTAACATACCAGTTAGTGGAAATGCAGGTACAGTGGAAGATGACTTCACGTCTTTAAGTCTGAATGATGACAATCAAGGTTTTCCAAAGACATGCATTCCATCAACTTCTGAGCCTACAACGACAGAAGATGGGTCTCCAACAGAGAGTGAACCTGAGTTACTTACAAACGAGAATCAGATAAGTACTTCTAACTTCGAGGACAGTGGTCAAGAGGAAGAGACTATACCGTATGAAGTCGTACCCCCGTTAGGTGAAATAGGATCAAACTTAGGAGATAATCTTAGGGTCGATAAGATTAAGACTTCAAGTATAAACAAGAATCATCTGATTGAGAGCATCATAGGAAATCCGAATACCGGTGTGAGAACTAGGAGTAGTGTGAATAACAACACAGTGCTGTTGTCGATGATTAATGACTCCGTGGCGTAACACACATGTTTATATTCTTGTTTCATCTCGCAAGTAGAGCCGAAGAATGTGCAAATGGCACTGAAAGAAAACTCTTGGGTTGAAGCCTTGCAAGAAGAACTGTCACAATTCAGAAAGCTTGAAGTGTGGGAGTTAGTGCTGCTACCTCGAGGAGAAGTTGCAATAGGAACCAAATGGGTTTTTAAGTGCAAGAGAGATGATCGGGGTATAGTTACTCGTAACAAGGCTAGACTTGTGGTGAAAGGATTCAACCAAGAAGAGGGAATTGATTACAACGAAGTGTTTGCACCAGTGGCAAGGCTTGAGGCAATTCGTCTGTTTCTGGCCTTCGCGTCCTTCAAAGGATTTAAAGTATATCAGCTTGACGTAAAGAGTGCCTTTCTGTATGGAAAGGTAAAGGAACTGGTGTACGTCGAACAACCACCTGGGTTTACTGATCCAAAATATCCTGACAGAGTATACCAACTGGATAAGGCTCTGTATGGATTGCATCAGGCACCAAGGGCATGGTATGAGACGCTGTCAACTCATCTTTTGGACAACGGGTTTGAAAAATGGAGAATTGATAGTACATTGTTCGTGAAGAGAAATGGAGAAGATTTTATCTTGGTAGTTGATGATATCATTTTCGGGTCATCAAACGAACAGATGTGCAAAGACTTTGAGAAGGTTATGAAGTCAAAGTTTGAGATGAGTGCTATGGGAGAGTTAAACTTCTTTCTGGGTTTGCAAGTTGAACAGAGGAAGGAGGGCATGTTTTATCCATCAGACGAAGTATGTCTACGATATTCTGGAGCGCTTCGGGATGGAAGGAACAAAGCTGACCGCTCACTTTAGTACTCCAATTCAAGTGAATCACAATCTCGGACCGGGTACAGAAAGTGATACTGATGTGGATCCGACTTTATATCGGGCCATGATCGGGTCACTTATGTATTTAACTGCTTCTAGACCTGACATAATGTTTGTTGTGTGTATTTGTGCTAGGTTCCAAGCTAATCCGAAAGAAATGCATATGAAAGCCGTGAAGCGGATTCTGAGATACCTCAAGTCAAAACCGAAGCTGGGACTTTGGTATCACACTGATGGTGATATGGACTTGGAAGCATACATGGATTCTGACTATGGTGGTTGCAGCTTGAACCGGAAATCAACAACTGGAGGTTGTCATTTCCTAGGAGGGAGACTCGTATCCAGGCAATGCAAGAAACAGATTTCGGTAGTCGTGTCAACGTGCGAGGCCGAATATGTAACTGCTGGTAGTTGCTGTTCACAGGTTTTGTGGATACAACAACAATTGTGGGATTACGGTTTGACTTACAGTCATACTCCCATTAGGATATATAATCAGTCTACGATTCCTATAACAGATAATCCAGTTAAACACAGTAAAACAAAGCACATTGACATAAGACATCATTTTATACGTGATTGTGCTGAAAAGAATTTAATAAAGTTGGTAATAGTGGCAACGGAAGATAATAATGTAGATCTATTCACTAAAGCTTTTGATAAGTCACGCTTTGAGTTGTTAGTTCAACTAAATGGTATGCGTAATCCAGAGTAACTTGACCTTAGTATATTTTCTTTATTTTTATAGTAAGTTAGTAGTTTAGTAGATTTTATTTCCTTTTATAGTAAGTTAGTATGTTAGTCTATTAGCTTTTCTTAAAAAATTGAATGAAAAACAAAAGAAAAAAGAGAGAAAACCATAAAAAAATTTCAAAAAAAGAGAATATTGAAAAATGAGTTAAGTCTTAGATTCATAGGTTCAAAGTGACAAAAATTAGCACAGTTTAAACAAACTCTAAGTGTTAAGCTTTCACACATAATGCACCTTAAATTCTAAGTGATATACACTTTCTTGTTTGATATGTTGGTAGGCATAATACACAAAGGAAATCCCAAAAGCTAATAAAATAATCAAGAAAATGTCATATGTGTAACTAAGATAGATGTACGACCAAATAGTCTTAATTTCTATGTTAGAGACATCCAGACAATGATTTTAAATGAGGTATGCAAATTTTCTGGGGGATGTATAGCAACATCAAAATACCTCTTACAGAAAAGAAAAGAAAATTTTTGATAAGAAAGAGGGAGTCAAAACAAGTCGCTTTATTGTACTTAAGTACAGACCTGTCACCTCTGTTTTGACTCAAGTTAGCAAGATAAGTCACTTTGTTGTACGTAAGTATAGACCTGTCACCGCTGTCTTGTTAACTTAAAAGGAACTATAGACAAACTAAGACACTCTGTTGTATGTAAATACAGAACTGTGTCCGATGCTTGCCTTTTAAAGAAAATTTGCAAAACCGAAAAGTTATAATCATTGTGTGTCTGCCTTGATCATAGAAGTATATCTAAGTATGGGACACGTAAGGTAGCTTCTTGATAAATAAAAAGGCCAAGGGAATTTACAAAGTGTTAAATGTTTAAAGGGAAAATTATACCGACAATCGACTTGGAATGTGTATCACGACAAACAACCAATGGAATAAAAATTCCTAAGTGTGAAAGTGTAATACTGAAAGTGTGTTTGACATCGCTATCTGATTGAACCTTCTTTGACTTTCTCGCAAAAATATTCTGTTAGTGTAGGTCGTAATTTTTAAAGTACTTTTGGGTAGTTTGAGTTTTATTCTTACCTTATTTTTAGTTCATTTTATTTTATCTTCTTTTATCTTATTTTATTTTATTTTAAGTAGAATAAAGGTCAAAATTACTAGGATGCATTTTTGGTTGAAGAAACAAATATTGCGTGAAAATATGTTTCTTAGTGTGAATGATTTTGCAAAATGTGTAAAATTCCGTTTAAATGAAAAAGTTGGATTTTATTCAAGAATTTTCAAAATTTTCACTTAAGTTCTAAATCCAGAAACATTCGAAGTTACCTTCGAATTTGTCAGGCAGTTCGAACTTATGCTAAGTTCTATTGTAGTTGATATAAATAGGTCAACAGTACTTCAATTAAGACACCTACCCTCGAATTTGTTTTCTCGAACTTGTGCTCAGGCGATCTCGAACTTGTTCTCGAACATATCGACTTTTGAATTTCGTCCTATTCCTCGAAGTTTTCCCTCTATTTCTCGAACATACACGTATTCTAGCGTATTCTATTCATCATAATACTAAGTAAGTGTAGTTTAGGACATTATTGTGGCAAAAATCGACCTAATTTGATAGTTATGTTATTTGAAACTACTTGGTTTAAAATCACGAGTTTTAAAAGATAAAACTTCAAATAAATGATACATAACTTCGATTAGAACCCAATAGGACTAGATTATACTGTTGATTAAGTCAAATGGAGTTAAAATCTTAGTTTTTTAAGTTGAATGTGACCGACTTCGAACTTGTTCTTCAGGTTCGAACTTGTCAGAAAGTTCGAACTTGTTGAAATATATATAAGTTCGAAGTTAGTCAAATTCGAATTGATGCCTCGAATTTATTTAAGTTCGAATGCTTTTTAATTAATCTCGAATTTGTCTAAGTTCGAATGTGTAGGACTTCGAACTTATGCAAGTTCGAAGTTATGCAAATTTGAATTGGTTCAGGACATTTTAGAGCCTCCAGCTGATTTCCATGACATTTTTAAGGAGATTGATGAATATCAGCCCTCTGATGCTGAATTTCTAGACACAGAGGTCCAGACTGAAGAAGAAGGTGCAAGTGCTAGGGAACAGACTCCGGCTGAAGGTCAGGTCGAGACCGCCTCCGAGTCTAATTCCGAATCTAGTTCTGAAGCTGAAGATCCGGATATCACAATTGGCAGATATGGATCGAGGCTAGTTGTTAGCAGAAGGAGAACGACAAGGCCGACACTTATTGATGAAGAGACCAAAGAGTCTGAGTTTGAAGAAGAAGAAGAAGTTCCTCACGTTCCTAGGCAAAGGGCGAAAAGGCATAGATTCATGCAGGGAGCTCCATCCACTTCTCCTTCTCCAACTGTGTTTCCGGCTGCTCCATCCGCATCAACCGCAGCTCCATCAATATCCGCCTCCCCCCCCATCCACCTCTACTTCATTCACTAGAAAATCAACGGTTCACAGAGTTAAAGGGAAAAGTGGACTTCCAAACAATCCAAATATTCCAACTCTCTCAAGCTGTAAAAGAGTTGGTGAAAAGGCTGACGAAGGATATTTCCGAGGTTATGTGCCTAACTCACCAAACAAAAGGGTTTTTAACAAAACAAATGGTACGGTAGAAATTGTGAGCTGAGGAGAGTAAGGAGAGACGATGCGGAAGGCAATGATCCAGGTGCACAGCAAGAAGGTGAGCTAGCAGATCTTTCCCAAAAGACTGCTCAGCAAGCAATCATTCAGAGGGAGCCTAGTTCGTCGAGTATGGGAGGAGTTGAAGCTTCAGAAAAAGGCAAGGCTCCTGAAGTTTCAAAGGATGTTGAGCATGAGATGATTGAGGTGTTGATAGATCTAGATGATGAAGACGAATTCGGATTTGATCAAGAAGATCTTGAGGAAGGGGAGTTCATCCCAGAAGAAGTTGTAGACTGGAAATCAGATGATGAAGTTATAGAAGATGAGGATGATGATGTTGATGAGGTGTTGATCCCTAAGCAGCCTGTCACTGAACAATATGTAAATAATGATCAGAATGTGATTGACTTAGATGAGCTTAACTTGGCATCTATAGAAGATTCAGAACTGATCCAGCTGAAAGGGAACAATCGAAAGAAGAGATAATGAGGTTATGGTTTAGAAAGGAAGAGAAAAAGACTGCGTTAGCTGTAAAGAAGAAAATGAGATTGCCAAATCCAGGAAAGTTGTCAGGAGGTATCCTTAGCTGGTTCTTCGACAGGGAATTGCAGCTTTTTGTACTTAAAAGAAGAGATGGGCTTTAGTATCTAAGGAGAACCTTAAAAGTCTTTAATACATTGCCCAAATGTGAGGTGAAGGAGTTGGCCTGGAAAAAGCATATAAACTTGGGAGACGACCCCTACGCTGAAGTGATTGCAAAGATTATTAGAAGGGAGGGTAGATCTGGAAAGTTTGAAAGGCTAAAGCCAAGGTCAAGCAAGAGAGTAGGGGACGAGACGAGAATAGATCCTCATACTGGTAAACCTTGGGCTAAGATGGTTTATAGACCATTCCGATGCTTGAAGAAAGTTCCGTTAAAGTCTATGCCACAGGATGTACTTGCAAACATGAAGTGGTGGTTCGTAGACAACGAAATAGCTGAAGCCGTTATGGAGGATCTAGAAGAGAAGACAATTTTGAAAGTATACGATCCGCTGCATCTAATTAACCTATCCAATGATGACCTGAAAAAGCTTCATGATCAGCTGATTTTCTTTCATGAAGGCTGGAGAATTGAAGGCAGGAAGTTCCAAAAAGTTGTAAGGGTTTGTATAGAGCAGGGATTATTTGCAGGTAGTAGTTTGAATAGACCTAGTGCTTAGACAAAATGTATATCTAGTTAGAATCTATCGTCAAGGGGAGTCTGTTAGTGCATCCTGTGTGACGATAACAGTCTAAATATAGATGATATTTTGTAATAGTCCAAGTGTTCGTAATTGCACATCAATACATGTTTGATATGTGTTCGTTATATGTTTTGATATTGATTGTATATATGTTTGAACTTATTGGTGATTGACGTTTTAAATTAAGTTCAAACATAAGTTCAAAGATAAGTTCAAACATAAGTTCAAAGGTAAGTTCAAACATAAGTTCAAAGGTAAGTTCAAACATAAGTTCAAAGGTAAGTTCAAACATAAGTTCTAGAACAAGTTCAAAGACAAGTTCTAGAATAAGTTCAAAGGCCTAGATTCGAACTTAATGGTGGACAAGTTCGTGGGCTTGGGCCTTCTCGAACTTGTACATGCCAAGTTCGAAGTTAAGACCTATAATTAAGAGTTAATCAGTCTTGATTAACGATCTTTGCAGAATTTAGTATTTGGGCGACTACGAACATGCAGAGAGATTTCAGAGTGTTCTTGGAGAGAATCACGTGTCGGGACATCTGTTGTTACATCTATCATCGTGTGTGTCTCCGTGTTTCGTGTGTGTGATCAATCTGTTAAACCCCTAACGAGGATTCCGCACTCATTGGATGGTGTCACGTCAAGATTGGATCCGTAGGTAGGTGACCCTACAAAATTTTAAATTTGTCGCTAATTCTGCAAAGTATTAATATATGAATTATTGTTAAATGTGTGTGAAACATCCTATTTAGTTGTGTGGGTGTTTCATTTGCGATATTTTTTAAAAAATCAATTACTTTTAAAAAATTATAGAAAGATGGGTACTCCTGTCACCTAATCGGGTTATTGGATTGATCTAAACCCGGATCCAAA
Source organism: Centrapalus pauciflorus (assembly GCA_020465985.1). Classification (NCBI taxonomy): domain Eukaryota; kingdom Viridiplantae; phylum Streptophyta; class Magnoliopsida; order Asterales; family Asteraceae; genus Centrapalus; species Centrapalus pauciflorus. The sequence continues at coordinate 103,189 of JAANYP010009399.1, read as the reverse complement.
TACCTAATCGGGTTAGTGGATTGAAAATCATTGAAATCCCTAATCTGAACGACGTGTCTCTCACTCTCTTAGACACACTCTGTCGTCAACTGACAGGTGACTTCCCCTCCCCGGAAAATTACAAACGTCACAGTCTCCGTCTAGTTTTCGAGACCTTAAGGATGAACATCGTAAGTCCTAAACCTATACATATGTATACATAGTTCCTACGCTCTTCAGCTTCCATTTCTTATATCAAATTTATTAATATATGATTACATGTATATTCTTTTTGAACATTTCAGTTATTGATTACCACCGAAGATTCGCATCTACTATTTCATCGGCGAAGCAACACTAGTTTCCAAACCCTAGATTCTATCATTTCTAGCATTTTGCAGATATTAATGGATGTTTTTTGTTGCAAACGACCCAACACATATTTAATGAATCGAGGTAACTAACGTAGCTTATATATGTTTTTGACGAGCTTTGATTCAAATTAAATGAGTTGTCAAGTTCCTGTTTTTATCAATTAAGGTAATGGATTATGAATACCCATGAACACTTGTACCTTGTTGAACTTTAGCATTGTTATGAATACAGTAATGTTTGTGTTAATTTCGAAACAAGATCTCCATGAATTATGCATTTGAAATCTTGGTATAATCAGTCATGAAGAAATTGCGAAAGAAAAAGAAATTCTGAGATCTCAATTTGATTAATCTAATAATTGTATGTTACTCATATGCTTATTATTATATACACTGATGAAAGACTAACTACATTTACGTGGCACATGGCAAAACGAAAAAAATAACTCTAAATAATTAAGTAACTCCTACACTGTAACTCATCTAAACAAAACTAAGATATATTATTATTAAAATGTCAAACTTTTAGTAAAAATACTAGTTGATCTCAAACTACCAAATTAAAATGAAACTCAGCGCTAAATAAATGTTCATATTGTCTACTAAAGATAATCTAGGTCTTCTAGTGGTGGTTATGCTTTGCACACTTCCCATCTTCAACCCTGAGTACCTGCCGCAAGAAAGAACATAACATGAGTTAAACGCTCAGTACGAAGATCGAATACAAGTGCAACGTATAGGAATTTTAAGGATTAAAAAGTGTTTTGAAAATAGATATTCTTTTAAAAATATAACATCCACCTCAACATCGGATTATCAACAAAGTAAAGTTGAATCAACGAATGGTTGGGTTATTTATACCGAGCATCCTAACGATATGTATAATAATCAATATCATACAATAGACTACACTGAGTGCCGCCACCCCAGTGCATCTAGTTCAGAAGGACTGTATGGCATTACACTACACTTCTGCGAAACACATAATAGCCTAGGATGCATCCACACGCCCCCTGAAATAACCAAAAGCTTATTCCCAAGCTAACATAATCTCATTCAGTTATCATAATCAATCGTAATCTCAATGAAAGGGAGACACCATAACTGATCATACTGTTACGAAAGTGTCATGCCATTGGTGGCGCAATGGCATGCTTATGGTACCTCAACAGGTAGTTCACTCAGTTTTCCTATATCCTGTCTACTGTCTAGGGTTCAAGCATAACAAAAAGGTCCAAATAAACATCTAAAAGCATAATACTTATTTTAACACAAAAGAGCCACATTTCACAATGCAATATCAACGTCCACAATAAGTCATGAAAATAAGTGTTTTCAAAATATGTTTTTGACAAATGCTTTACGAGCGTTTAAAAACGATATTTGCTTTTGATAAGGAAACTGACACGAGATATAAAAATTCGGTTGTCTAACATTAGCATACAAGTCACACATTAATAAACTCAAAAGTAACACTAAAATAAGTACAGAATCTGTACCTTAATAGCAGCTTAGCAAAATCACGATGAAAAACTGTATCCACTATGAATCAACCCAATCTAAACAAATGAACTTAAATTAGGAATGCGACATCATTAAGCTAAGTTGGTCTTCTAGCTACCATATTGTAACATCCGGCATTAAACCAGGTTAGCAACTACGACCTAATCAGTATTTAATAGCCAATTATAACCTAATCAGTGGTCATTAGAAATTAATCAAAGTGATTAACAAGGCTCATGAAGAAATTCAACTCAATTAGAATCAAATTCATCGGTGCGATGAATTGGGAAATCAATTATCCGGTCGATTTACGATATGAAGGATTAATTCAACTAAGTACATAATTAAATTATGATTAGTGACACTAATAATACACTAATACAATTACTTAACATTAATTATGCAAGACTAAAACAATTCATTAAAACAATGCATCCAAAAGTATTTATGAATTTACATAAAAAGGAAAATACAAGAATACATTCTAAATACTTTTATATAAAAAAATAAAAACCAAAATACATCATTTTTATACCATAAAAATCAGCCAACACAAAAGGGGAACACACTTTTGTGTCCCCTTTGACTTTAATTAAAAAGATTGAAAATAATTCCTCACTTTTTCTACTTTTCCAACATGTTGGTAAAGTGTTAAACACCACCTTTTCTTTCATCATTTGCAAGACCAATTCTATTCTATAAATAGAGGACTCATTTCTCATTTCATTCACACCTTGAAAGATCAAGATCCTCTCATCTTTTCTCTCAAAAAAATCGGCCAAGAGCTACCAAGAACACCAAAGTTGCATCTTTTTGTTTCTTCAAGTTCTTCAAGTGTTTTTTTGGTGCAACAATTCAAGAACTCAACTCCTACTCATTTGCATTCTTTTAATACATCAAAGTAAGTAAATACTACCTTATAACTTCTTTTATTTGAGTTGTTACAAGTCTTGCATAATGTATATAATCACCAACAACAACAAGTTTCATTAAAACTCAAGTTTATAAATAACTAGTTTTGTTTTAAAGTTTGTTTCTTCAAATGTGTTCATAAATATATAAAGACATAATATAAGCTTAAATATTATGAAAATAATGTATTTCATAACCTTTTATACATGTGTTTTTGAATAAACAACAAGAATCACAAGTTGTTTCAAGTTTATGAAATCCGGATTTTCGGCAGAAATATTACGTCGACTTTGAAATATCATAACTAATTTATATCTTAATGAAATGAGTTGATTCTTGTCTCAAAGTTAGATCTATGTCTTAACTAAAAATCTGGATGTTTTCATAATTTAATATGGAGTTTATAACCCCCAATTATTATTTGGGAATCCGAAAGTTTGACAGCTCAAAAATGGCCAACATAGGGTTTTTAACGAGCTTTTTCCCCAACCTAAACACCTCGAAAAATGGCCGTTCTTGACTTTAGAAATTCTTTGTATATAGTAGTTTAATGTCCAAGAAAACCAAAACCTAAATAGTTTTGGAGCTTGGTCAAAAACAGCCTCAAAGTAGGCCGAAAAACCTTCGAAAAGCTGGAAAATTATATATATATATATAGGGAGAGGTTCTTTTAAGAACCTTAAAGATTGTGAGAACCTAGGAACCTTTTAGAGCCATTGGATCAAAAGGGTATTTTTGGTATAAAAAATATTATCTTTCTCTCTCCACCTTTTTTATTATATGCATCTCTTTTTTACTTTCTCTCTCTTACTTTTTTTTTTAATTTTCATATTATACTTTCTTTCATTAGAATTGATTTTAATATTAAAAAAACGTTTTTTATAAAAAAAATAAATTTTTTTTTCTATATAAAAAATTATTTAATTGCTAAAAAATTAATGTATTCTATATAGAAATATTATGTCTATATAGAATGTTATATAATTCTATATCTTTTTATGTAGATTGACATTACTATTCATAATCTATGTAGAATGTTATGTTTCTTATATATTTCATATATTTTTATGTTTCTTATATATTTCATATATTTTTATGTTTATTATATAAATCTATATCTTTTTTGTAGATTATCATTACTATTCATTGTGTTTTTGGTATATTTTATATCAGTTGCATACCAAGTGTTCGATAAAATGTCTAAATGAAATCTTATTTTTTTTTTGTTTCAATGTGTTTTTGGTATATTTTATCATTTAATATACGTAGAATATATGATACTTGACATTCTACACGACATTCTACCTAGATTGCATGACATTCTACATAGATTGCATGTCATTCTATGTAGATTGCATGACATTCTACGTATATTGTACATAAAATATGTTCGTCGATACTCTACATAGAATATGACAGATTCATTTTCAATGTTTTATAATGAAGATTATTTGTAAAATATTAGATATATATGAATGTAATAGTTATTAGATATTTTACATGACAATCTACGTAGATTACATGAAAATCTACTTAGATTACATGATAATCTACATAGAATATATGATACAAGACTACTTGTAAAAAATCACACATAATCTATGTAGAATGTTATGTTTCTTATATATTTCATATATTTTTTTATTTCTTATACATTTCTATATCTTTTTATGTAAATGTACATTAACATTCAATGTGTTTTTGGTATATTTTATCATGTAATTTATGTAGAATATATGATACTTGACATTCTATGTAGATTGAATGGCATTCTACGTAGATTGCATGTCATTCTACGTAGATTGCATGCCATTCTACATAGATTGCATGTCATTCTACGTAGATTGAATGTCATTCTACGTAGATTGGATGGCATTCTACGTAGATTGTACATAGAATATGTTCGTCGATACTCTATGTAGATTGCATGTCATTCTACGTAGATTGAATGTCATTCTACGTAAACTGAATGTCATTCTACGTAGATTGTGTGACATTCTATGTAGAGTATCGACAAACATATTCTATGTACAATCTACGTACATTGGACAGATTCATTTTCCATATTTTATAATTAAAATTATTTGTAAGATATTAGATTTATAATGAATGTAATAGTTATTAGATGTTTTACATGATAATCTATGTTGATTACATGACTATCCACGTAGATTACCTGATAATCTACATAGAATATAATACAATACTACTTGTAAAAAATCACACATAATCTATGTAAAATGTTATGTTTCTTATATATTTAATATATTTTTATATTTCTTATACATTTCTATATCTTTTTATGTAGATTAACATTACTATTCAATGTGTTTTTGGTATATTTTATCATGTAATAATCTACGTAGAATATATGATAATCGACATTCTACACGACATTATACGTAGATTGCATGTCATTCTACGTAGATTGCATGCCATTCTACGTATATTGCATACCATTCTACGTAGATTGCATGTTATTCTACGTAGATTACATGCCATTCTACGTAGATTGAATGTCATTATACGTAGAATGCATGACATTCTACGTAGATTGTACATATAATATGTTCGTCGATACTCTACATAGAATATGACAGATTCATTTTTCATGTTTTATAATGAAGATTATTTGTAAGATATTAGATTTATAATGATTGTAATAGTTATTGGATGTTTTACATGATAATCTACGTAGATTAAATGATAATCTAAAGAGAATATAATACAAGACTACTTGTAAAAAATCACACATAATCTATGTAGAATGTTATGTTTCTTATATATTTCATATATTTTTATGTTTTTTATACATTTCTATATTTTTTTTATGTAGACTAACATTATTATTCAATGTCTTTTTTGTATATTTTATATCAGTTGCATACCAAGTGTTTGATAAAATGTCTAACTGAAATCTTTTTTTTTTTTTGTTTCAATGTGTTTTTGATATATTTTATCAGGGAATCTACGTAGAATATATGATATTTGACGTTCTACGTAGATTGCATGTCATTTTACGTAGAATGCATGGCATTCTACGTAGATTGTACATAGAATATCTTCGTTAACATATTCTATACAGGAAAAAAATATTCTATATAAACATATAATATTTCTATATAAAATACGTTATTTTTTTAGTAATTAAATAATTTTCTATATAGAAAAAATTAATTTTTTTATAAAAAACGTTTTTTTACTTTAAAAATCAATTATAATGAAAGAAAAATAAAATGAAAATGAAAAAAAGTAAGAGAGAGAAAGAGATAAAGGAGATTTTTCTCTTCCAAAAATACATTTTTCACACATTTTCAAGATTCTCCACTATCAAAGTTCAAAATAATTACAAACTTGTCATCCAATATATCAACCATTGATTATCATTAATCCAATGACCATAAAAGGTTCTTAGGTTCCCACATTTTTTATGGTTCTTAGAAGAACTCTCCCATATATATATATATATATATATATATATATATATATATATATATATATATATATATATATATATATATATATATATATATATATATATATATATATATATATATATATATATATATATATACATATATATATATATATATATATGTATATATATATATATATATATATAAATATAAACATGACGTTTTAAGTGTATTTTATTATAAACTTGTAATGTTGGGTGATTTAAAACATAACAACATTTATATAGACATATTATCATATATGGGAGTTATTAAATCCCTTATATCATTTAGGACTCGGTTAAACGCGTCCGGTGTCATCACTCATCAACAACGTAAATTGTCGTTTTTACGATCATTTTCACACTGTTATGTTTTAGGGTTGAAATACATGCTACGTTTTCATATGGACACGAAAACAACTTCATTTCTCTTATGCATTACACATGTGGTTCCATCAGCCCTCAAATCATGAACCGTTAATAGCATTTATTTGTAAGCGCGAATATATTGTGGATAGATCTATCGGGAATCATGTCCCCCATTCGGGTTAGTTCAGCTTGGCTAACAGCGGGTGCATATATATTCAACACACGGTATTACGTATGGGAATACTGCACAGGACAAACTCATTTAATTAAGCTTCGGTTGCATGATGGTTTATATGTAATAAATCACATGGAATTTATGATTTTATAAATTCAAACTCAACTGTTGTTGTCCATACAAGTCAGATTTACGTGTAAACCTATGAACTCACCAACAATTTTTGTTGACGTATTTTAGCGTGAATTTTCAGGAAATTAAGGCAAGTGCACCTCACCGGAAGTATTTTCAAGCTTCCGTACTTTTGAAGTCGCATGCATTTTCAAACTACCGGAGATTTAGTTGCATTATTTTGATTACTTTAATTATGTATTTAAATCTCTGTATCTTACGAACTACTCATATCATTTTCGGGTTATGTAAAACATTTCTATATTTTAAAAGTTATATCGATGTATTTTTTTGAAAACGTCCATATAGTGGTCGTTCATTATGATTATGGTTACGCTTCCGCGACGTCACACTTTGTTGCCAACCGGGGTAACGGGGTGTGACAGATTGGTATCAGAGCCATAGTTATAGTGAACTAGGTTGCATTAGTACCTAGACTATAACTGTTACAAAAACTAAAGTTTCTTAAAAAAGTGTGAACATATATATGGACCCTGATGACAATAACATGTCAAACAATACGGTCGTTATCCTCTTTGACCCTGAGGATGAACTCTCACCCATGGAACAAGGAAGCCAAGGTGACACTAAGATGTACTTTGGATCGGAGACCCACCCAGACCCAATCAATGACGAGGTAGAGGACCCGTCAGAACAAGAGGGGGGCAACTGTGGCCCTGCAGCTCAAATTGCTCCACCATCACCACCATGTATTCCATCCTACACCCTATTCAGGAGCCATCCCAAGGGACCATTGAGGAAGTTCACCCCTAGGAAAAGGGTGTGACTGGCACAACGGGAGTCTATCCCGGTACCTGCCCATCAGCCAAGCCCGCCGCCGTAGCGACATGCGAACGTAAGACAGTGAGGATGGATGCCTCACACTCTCCAAGAGTGGAGAAACGAGGAAGGGATCCAAAACCTGTTTGAAGTCAGAACACCATCTTCCTCTCATGTGCCGACACTTACCCAGAAACCTACATAACAAACGATGCCTCTGTTGGTGGCAAGGGCCGCCAGACACGACCTCCAACTCCGACAAATCCACCAGGGGGTCGGTGAGATCTCTGCAAGGATTAAGTAGGAGGCAACACTCCAACATACATTAGGCCAACCAGAATACCTAGGCGATCCAACAAGACGGAACCGACGAATTATGACGGCGCTTAGCAGAGCGCAAAGCCGTAATGCAGAGCTAACCCAACAACTTAACGCACTGAAGTACAAGGAGGCATCTCATACTTGGTACCTTCTACCAGTTTATAGTATACCTCTAGGTTTTTATTATCAGATGTACGTAAGGCTTGAAAATTTATAGAAAAATCCCGACCATATCATATACAAAGATTAGGTATCAAGAACTTTAATTAGGAATTAAGTTTTAACTACGACTCTGCGTATGAGGAGATAAAGCTATGACTATCTGCCTAAGAAATTTCAAATCCATAGATTTATCCTCTTACCCCATTAGATGCCACTTATGCATTTCTGCTATTTGATACTAGTGCTGATAGGAGCTTTCTATCCACTAAGTCAGTAAGCAGATAAATTTCATTCTTACACCATTAAGTGACACTTATGCTATTGAGGTTGATGACAGTAAGACGCTTAAGACAAATAATATAAGTCAAGGATGCCCCTTAGAATTAGTAGGCCAACTCTTTAAAATAGACTTGATGCCCGTCAAACTGGGAAATTTTGACATGGTCATGGGCATGGATTGACCATCGAAAAATCGTGCAGAAATAGTGTGCAACAAGAAGACGGTTCATATACCCTTAGCCAATAAGAAGGTCCTTACTGTCCAAGGCAAAACAAGAAATACCAAAGTAAGCATCATCTCTAGCATTAGGACCCTGAAGTGTTGACAGAGAAGGGGCCGAAGGAAAAGAGGATCAAAGATATTCTTATTATTTGTGATTACCCCAAAGTTTCTCCAGAACACTTACCTAAACTCCCAACATCGAGACAAGTCAAATTCAAAAATTGGCATAGTATCAGGTGCGGTACCAGTGGCTCGAGCACCATGCCGATTAACCCCGTCAATAGTGTAAGAATTGTCCAACCACTGTAGGAGCTCTTAGATAAAGGTTTATCAAACCGAATTCATCGCTTTGGAGGAGCTCCAGTTGTTCATAAAGAAGAAGGATGGAACCTTCAGAATGTGCATCAATTACCGAGAGCTAAATAAACTAAAAGAACTGATACCCACTCCCAAGGATCAATGACTTGTTTGACCAAACTCCAAAAATCAAGCTTCTATTCGAAGATCGACCTAAGGTCTGGTTATCATCAGGTTAGAGTTCGCAAGAAAGATATTCCAAAGACACCCTTCAGATTTCGTTACGGTCATCATAAATTCCTATTAATGCCGTTTGGATTAACCAGTGCCCCAACGGTATTCGTGGACCTCAAAAATCAGGTGTGCAAACCTTATCTAGACAAATTCATGATTATATTCATGAATGACATCTTAATCTACTTACGAAACAAGGAGGAGCACGAGCAAACACTTAAGACTGATTCTAGAGTTGTTGAAGAAAGAACAATTATATGCCAAGCTTTCTAAGTTTGACTTTTGGCTAAGATAGGTAAGATTTCTCGGGCACGTGATCAATAGTAAAGGGATCCAAGTCGACCCCGCAAAGATCGAGGCTATCATGAATTGGTCAACTCTTAGAACCCCAATAAAGATACGACAGTCCTTAAGACTTGCAACTTATTATAAGTAATTATCAAAAATTTCTCAAAGATCACCAGAGCTCTAACAAAACTGACCCGAAAAGACATTAAGTATGATTGGGGCAAGGATCAGGAGACATCATTCAGTTATTAAATCACAAACTGTGCAGCGCGCTTATTTTGTCCCTACCCGAGAGAAGCAAGAAATTTGTAGATTACTGTGACGTTTCACACAATGGGTTGATATAGAAAGATAGGTCATAGCTTATACTTCATGAAAACTTAAGGTTCACTAGATGAATTACACAACGCATGATTTAGAGCTAGGAGCAGTTTTCTTTGCCCTTAAGACTTGGAGACATTACTTGTACGATACAAAGTGTACTGTATTCACGGACCATAAGAGCCTCCAACACATCTTGAATCAGAAAGTGTTGAATATGAGGTAGAGTCGTTGGATAGTGCTATTAAGTGATTACAACTGTGAAATTTGTTATAACTCGGGGAAACCTAATGTGGTTGCAGATGCTCAGAGCCGAAGGGAACGAGCTAAGCCGTTAAGAGTACAAACCCTAGTTATAACCATTCAACCAAACCTTCCTTCCTTAGTTCATGATGCACAAGTAGAAGTTGTTAAGGAGGAAAATATGAAAAATGAAGCCTTGCACGGAATGGATAAATAGTTTGGGATAAGGGCTAATAAAATCGATATTTCATGAATAGAATCTGATTACTCTGTTTGGTGGAATAAGAAAGCTGGCTATCGATGAAGGACATAAATCAAGATACGCCGTTCACCCCGGATCCGATAAAATGTATCATGACCTCAAGGAGCTATACGGGTGGCCTAACATGAAGGCTGACATTGCCACATATGTCAACAAATTCCTAACATGCTCCAAAGTTAAGACAAACATCAGAAACCATTTGAGTAATAGTCGACCACCTAACAAAATCCGTGCATTCCTACCAATCAAGGAGAACAACAGAATGAATAAGCTAGTCCAAACGTACCTCAAGGAAGTCGTCTCCGGACACGGAGTGCCTATTATAATCATTTCGGATACAGATAGAAGATCTACATCTAAGTTTTTGGCAAGTATTACAGCAAACTTTGGATACAAACTTGGACATGAGTACCAAATATCACCCTTAGACCAATGGTCAGAATAATAGAACGATCCAAACCCTAGAACATACATTAAGAGCCTGTGTAATGGATACTCATTTGCCTTAGTGGAATTATCGTACTACAAAATAGCTATCACTCGAGTATTAAAGCTGCTCTGTTTGAGGCCCTCTACGGGCGAAAGTGTCGATCGCCGATTTGTTGGGAAGAAGTAGGAAATAGCCAAATCACTGGCCCTAAGATCATTCACGAAACTACTGAAAAGATAGTACAGGTTTGACTAAAAGTTGCCCGCAATTGTCAGAAAATTATGCAGATGTAGGGAGAAAATCCCTTGAGTTCTAATTAGGAGAACGAGTACCAATGAAAGTCTTGCCATGGAAGGGTGTGATACGATTAGGAAAATAAGGAAAAACTAAACCCTCGATACATTGGCAATGCAAAGTCTTAAAGGGAATTGGACTCGTAGCTTATCGTTTAGAGTTACCACCAGAGCTTAGCAGCATGCACAATACCTTCCATGTATCGAATATGAAGAAGTGTTTGTTAGAGGAGACACTTGTTACCCCCTTGGAAGAGATCCAGCTAACTGATAAACTTCGCTTCATCAAAGAGCCGGTTGAAATCATGGACCGTAAGGTCAGAGGATTGAAGCACAGTTGTATACCGATCCTCAAGGTCATATGGAATTTTAGACATGGACCAAAATTCACTAGGGCATGCAAAGGCCAGTTTAACAAAATATACCCTCACCTAATCCTAAGTAACAATACCTCTGAGGAAACAAGACAAAATTTCAGGACGAAATTCCCTTAACAGGGGGAGACTGTAACATCCGGCATTAAACCAGGTTAGCAACTACGACCTAATCAGTATTTAATAGCCAATTATAACCTAATCAGTGGTCATTAAAAAATAATCAACATGATTAACAAGGCTCATGAAGAAATTCAACTCAATTAGAATCAAATTCATCGGTGCGATGAATCGGGAAATCAATTAATCCGATCGATTTACGATATGAAGGATTAATTCAACTAAGTACATAATTAAATTATGATTAGTGACGCTAATCATACACTAATACAATTACTTAACATTAATTATGCAAGACTAAAACAATTCATTAAAACAATGCATCCAAAAGTATTTATGAATTTACATAAAAAGGGAAATACAAGAATACATTCTAAATACTTTTATACAAAAAAAATAAAAACCAAAATACATCATTTTTATATCATAATAATCAGCCAACACAAAAGGGGAACACACTTTTGTGTCCCCTTTGACTTTCATTAAAATATTGAAAAGAATTCCTCACTTTTTCTACTTTTCCAACATGTTGGTAAAGTGTTAAACACCACCTTTTCTTTCATCATTTGCAAGACCAATTCTCTTCTATAAATAGAGGACTCATTTCTCATTTCATTCACACCTTGAAAGATCAAATCCTCTCATCTTTTCTCTCAAAAAAATCGGCCAAGAACACCAAAGTTGCATCTTTTTGTATCTTCAAGTTCTTCAAGTGTTTCTTTGGTGCAACAATTCAAGAACTCAACTCCTACTCATTTGCATTCTTTTAATACATCAAAGTAAGTAAAAACTACCTTATTACTTCTTTTATTTAAGTTGTTACAAGTCTTGCATAATGTATATAATCACCAATAACAACAAGTTTCATTAAAACTCAAGTTTATAAATAACTAGTTTCGTTTTAAAGTTTGTTTCTTCAAATGTGTTCATAAATATATAAACACATAATGTAAGCTTAAATATTATGAAAATAAGTTATATAAATGTATTTCATAACCTTTTATACATGTGGAATAAACAACAAGAATCACAAGTTGTTTCAAGTTTATGAAATCCGGATTTTCGGCAGAAATATTACGTCGACTTTGAAAAATCATAACTAATTTATATCTTAACGAAATGAGTTGATTCTTGTCTTAAAAGTTAGATCTATGTCTTAACTAAAAATCTGGATGTTTTCATAATTTAATATGGAGTTTATAACCCCCAAATATTATTTGGGAACCCGAAAGTTTGACAGCTCAAAAATGGCCAACATAGGGTTTTTAACGAGCTTTTTCCCCAACCTAAACACCTCGAAAAATGGTTGTTCTTGACTCTAAAAATTCTTTATATATAGTAGTTTAATGTCCAAGAAAACCAAAGCCTAAATAGTTTTGGAGCTTGGTCAAAAACAGCCTCAAAGTAGGCTGAAAAACCTTCAAAAAGCTGGAAAATTATATATATAAATATATAAATATAAATATATATATAGAGAGTCAGGTTCAAATAAGTACCTCTCGAAATCAAGTGCACCCGAAGGTACCAACCTTAAAAAACTTTTTTTAAATTTTTTTTCTCATAACCATGTTTAATCTAATGTTATACACATGATATATGAATTTCACATACATTCACACTTTCTGTGTTCTTAAAACTTATGTGAATGCTCAATGCATATTTATGTGAATGGTCATCCATGTGAATGGTCATTTCACACAATGTGAATGGTGTGAATGACCATTCACATGATCTTTTTTTATCATTCACAAGATTTATGATGTTGCTCCTTTTGAAAAAAAGTCTTATAATGTTGTCTTATACATGTCTATTCAAAAAAAATATATGTGAATGATCATTCACATTAGGGTACGTTGGGTACGCTGGAATCTTATAGGTACGCTGATGAACCTGATTCTATATATATATATATATATATATATATATATATATATATATATATATATATATATATATATATATATATATATATATATAAACATGACGTTTTAAGTGTGTTTTATTTATAAACTTGTAATGTTGGGTGATTTAAAACATAACAACATTTGTATAGACATATTATCATATATGGGAGTTATTAAATCACTTATATCATTTAGGACTCGGTTAAACGCGTCCGGTGTCATCACTCATCAACAACGTAAATCATCGTTTTTACGATCATTTTGCCATCAACATGCGGTGAGTCCTCATAGCCCCTATTTTTCACACTGTTATGTTTCAGGGTTGAAATACATGCTACGTTTTCATATGGACACGAAAACAACTTCAATTCTCTTATGTATTACACATGTGGTTCCATCAGCCCTCAAATCATGAACCGTTAATTGCATTTATTTGTAAGCGCGAATATATTATGGATAGATCTATCGGGAGTCATGTCCCCCATTCGGGTTAGTTTAGCTCGGCTAACAGCGGGTGCATATATATTCAACACACGGTATTACGTATGGGAATACTGCACAGGGCAAACTCATTTAATTAAGCTTCGGTTGAATGATGGTTTATATGTAATACATCACATGGAATTTATGAATTTATAAATTCAAACTCAACTGTTGTTGTCCATACAAGTCAGATTTACGTGTAAACCTATGAACTCACCAACAATTTTTGTTGACGTATTTTAGCGTGTATTTTCAGGAAATTAAGGCAAGTGCACCTCACCGGAAGTATTTTCAAGCTTCCGTACTTTTGAAGTCGCATGCATTTTCAAACTACCGGAGATTTAGTTGCATTATTTTGATTACTTTAATTATGTATTTAAATCTCTGTATCTTACGAACTACCCATATCATTTTCGGGTTATGTAAAACATTTCTATATTTTAAAAGTTATATTGATGAATTTTTTTGAAAACGTCCATATAGTGGTCGTTCATTATGATTATGGTTACGCTTCCGCGACGTCACGTTTCGTTGCCAACCGGGGTAGCGGGGTGTGACACATATCCCATTATTTTAATACATTCCTGATAATTAATTCTTATTAAGTTTAGCTTACATTTCGTGTTAGATGAAATTAATTATCTTTTTTAATCATTATTACAAGTGAACCTTAATTAAATAATAATTCGCTAAATATACATATATTTATTCCATTTTGGGTTATCATATGAATTAATCTAATTAAACTTTTAATAACTAATAATAACATATAATTGATATTAGTCGTAAATATAAACTAGATTATAACCCGCGAACATGCGGGTAAATTAGATTAAGTTACCTAATTAATATTACAATAATTTTTTTCGGATAGACCCTACTTGTAAAATTATATTTTACAATGTTTGTTTTTATCATTTTGATTATTTTGTGGCACTAATTGTCACTATTTTACGTCATGTGTCAATTTGGTAATGTTTAGTCTTCTGCAGACCAAAATTTACTTAAACGTCACGAATTATAATATAATGCTTAACAGTGAATAAAGCAAAGCAAAACCATTAGGACATAACTTCTCTTTTAGCAAACACAATATTATTCACAAAATCACAAGTATTGGTGGGGAGGAGGGGGGAACATATATTACCATTGAGGGGCATGGATTCTATGTGATGTCTATATCATTTTTGCATAACTTTTGGTCATTTTATTTTGTTTCTGTCCTTAACTTCACTTCCACATTAAATTATCATGTTTCATGTCTCTCAGCCAAGCGCTTTGTTAATAAGTTGTTGCTCTAATTTATGATTATCTAATAATAAGGTATTCATCAACGTCTATTATTGTCCTCATATGTGCTCCCGTTCACCTAACATCATAACATGTTAAGAGGTTATCTTATGCAGATAGGACAATAAGAATCCATCTACTTACTGAGAGTATAGTATAAACAAAGAAAATGGTTTCCCTTTTCACCCAAGCTAAGATACAAAACAGGTCTAGTGTCTGGAAATAAAATTAATTTGACAGCAGGAAGCTTTGTCATAAAATTCTGTTTTCCAGATCCTGAGACTCTTAGAGCCACTGTTGTTATTACACGATGTCACGTGTGTTTCATAAGAATATCAAAAACCATAAAACAATGTTTACAAAGTATGTTTAAACAAGAAGCAAGACAAAACCCATAAAATAATGTTTACAAAGCCTATTTGATCTCCCTCATGAGCTTTTTGCATATCCACTTGTTTCATTTGCAACCGTTCCCCACAAACTTGCCATCATCTCTGCGTATTCTGCCTGTATTATAACCACATTGTCGTTACCCTCAACTCATATCACTATATTCTCTACTCCTTTCGTCCACTTAAAACGACACCAATTTCTACTTTTTTGGATATATGAAAAAGAGACTGCAATGCCTCAATCTTTCAACAATCATCAAAGATCCTATTACACTTGTAAATGCATGGAATGAAAACTTGGATAGTCTAAATATTATCTGCAATGTCATATTTTTTGGAAAAATATGATGCTAGTATCATTAATCAATTATTGAAAATGAATAAGTGTACCTGGTTAACAACGAATGTCTGTTATTCTCCTGAAACGAATACTTGCAATCATCATGCCTTTCTTTGTCCAGTCTCTCGAGCTCATTCTTATTATTCTCCTGAAAAACCAATACAATGTTTAAAATATTAATCATTTTTTTCTAGAATAAAGATCACTTTGCTAGTCAAAATTACAATCAAGGAAGGTCATGGACTTGCTAGTCAAAATCACATTTTTTTCTAAAATAAAGTGCGAGAACACTTTGCTAGTAAAAAAATCCAAAAGAACACTCTCAAGAGCTGCAACAAACAACGATTAGCAAAGAACTCACCTATAATACAGAACTAAAAGTCTAAATTTACTTCCCATCAACACTACATTAAACATCATAACCACTTGTATCAGAACACACAATTGGCACCATTAACAGACTAACATCCTGATGGAGACTCCCACCTGTTGAACTGTGCGTCGTTTGACGATCCGGACTCCTAAACAAAAAACATGACAAACGCAACCTGTTAAGGAAATTTTAATAATTCTGTCTCGAGTGCATGGTGTAATCTGACAAAAAAGGGAGACCAAGTAAAACACATTAACATTAAAATAATAAATATTTTATGTATCCCTTTTGAACCTCGATATGTATGCCACAAGATGTCAAACCTCATATCCGTTGCAACACTTCCTTGTAGACAACATTACTTGTTTTGTTAGTAGGTTTTCCTTCATCGTCGCATATCAAAACCTTCAACCCCATTTTGCTAGTTACTCGTGAAACTGCAACATATAACTGGCCATGACTAAAACCGGTTTTTGGAGGAACAAACCTACGTTAGACATTAACTGCCCATGACTTTTGTTTATGGTCATTGCAAAACAAACAGCCACGGGAAACTGTCTGTGTTGGAACCTAAACGGGATTCTCTTGTC
Source organism: Centrapalus pauciflorus (assembly GCA_020465985.1). Taxonomy (NCBI): domain Eukaryota; kingdom Viridiplantae; phylum Streptophyta; class Magnoliopsida; order Asterales; family Asteraceae; genus Centrapalus; species Centrapalus pauciflorus. Next base: position 86,250 of record JAANYP010009399.1, on the reverse strand, counting down.
CGAAGAAATGAGCTTCATGCGTGGTATGTAAGTCACCTCTCAAAGGATGCACCGGTAATGATTTTTTGCTTCAATAACATTAACCACAAGACGTAATATTTGAAGGCGTGTACCGTTACATAGGCCATTTGTTTAATCGACGTTTCTTAAAAGCATAACTGACACACCCTTTTTAAGTGCAAGTCTATGATTAGGAATCCCTGATACCTTGCATGCATTCAGTATCTCTGGTGAGTAAACATGATCATCAAACGTATCACCATCCTCCATCGGACATAAGGAGTCCGAGCTATAATATACACGTTCCTTGTCATCGATTAACAATAACATGTATTCATTTATCAAGTCTACTTCTTCGTTTGTAGGAGCTAAGATTGCCCTGTCTTTAAAGTAAGTAGGATCGGCTTGATGATTGTTAAACGAAGGATAAACACATTTGACGATATCTTTAATGTGATTGCCACTCGACTTGATAAGAACATCATCTGGGAAATCAACAAATGCCTCACCATCATTAGGTTCGTTTATCTTACCTTCACCAATTTTTAGAATCCATTCTGCAAAAGCCTTTGTCTCTTCTATGTTAGTTTCGTTACACCCTACAGATAATCTCATGTTTTGTGTAAGGGTAAGTACTTTACAGCTCTGCCATAGTTAGATGAATGTATCAATGCTTGTACGATATCAGCCCTGGATGCTTTTGGTATGACAGGAAGAATTTGACGGAAGTCCCCTCCGAATACAACCACCTTTCCTCCAAATGGTTTTTTCTTGTTTGGTGACCTAATTATGTCTTGCATGGTACGATCAAATGTCTCAAAGCAATGTTTGTGCATCATAGGAGCTTCATCCCATATGATTAGTTTTGCCTTGTTCAATAATTACGCTAGGTCACTATCGGGTTGTATAGAGCACCCAAAATACTCGTCTACGTTAATTGGGATATGAAACCTTGAATGTGTCATCCTATCACCCTCAAGTAACAATACAGCTATACCACTTGAGGCTACGTTTATAACAACATCACCAACTGAACGTATCGCGGCTGCTAGGGTCTTCCATATGAATGTCTTTCCTATCCCGCCATAACCATAAAGTAAAAATACACCACCTTCTTCTTTCTTTACGACATCGATTACCGTGGTATATACGCTTTTTTGTTCACTTGTCATCAAAGAGTACCACATATCATGCTGATTTTTGAGGTTGTATCTGTCGTATGATAGTTTATCTTGTAAAAGCATATTACATGAATCATTGATGAATTCATAGTCAGGAAAAGGCATGTTTGGAATGTTCCTTAGAGATGTTCCCACTCTATTAAGCATCTTTTCAATTTCAAAGAGTGCCATGTTATACAACACTTGACTCGTTTCATCCTTTCCTGTATACGTAAAAGACAATGGATAAATGACATTCTATTGACCTCAAGCCCATAAACAAAATCATTGAAAACAATTGAGGAGAAGTAAAAAGGATGAAGAGGCAAGAGAGTTAAAACTAAGTAGCAAATGTTGACTATATAATCTATTTATCAAAGTCTATTATATAAGATATTAGCTAAAATATGCTTGGTTTTCATTTTAGCTAAAAGACTAAATACAATTTATCTGTTGCACCATCTTCAAAATCGAGGGGTGACAAAAAAGGCATTAACGTGCTTTTTTGGACGCCGAGTTATCTGTTGCACCATCTTCAAAATCTGCTCCATTCTTCCTCTTACTACCCTCACTGAAGTTAAGGTTTATAGGAAACGTCGATGGTGTGACACTCTCATCTATAACCGAAACGTGGACCTGAAATTAAAGAAATAATTATATAACATTAGTGCTTTCAACAATAGTAAGCTCCAAAGAAAATATGTGTAGAAGGAAGAATTGATTAACTGCATAGAATATTAACATTTTAGCATCATTACAAGGATTTCACCAAGCCAAGTTTTCACAAAATGAAGCAGATATGAAACCTACCAGTAGCAAAAACCTTAAATGCATTAAGCAGATATCACTAACTCATATGACTAACCTAAAAATAATATTACGACATACGTAAAAATAAATGTAACATATAAATCACACGTGTCATGTGATAAATGCATTAAACATATCTATCTACTTTCATAAATTAGACATGTTAGATCATTATAATTTCTTATATATTACCGGAAATTATTTGTCATGATTTTTTCCTTTCCGGTTAATTCTCATTTTATAAAAACTCTTCTCCATTTTAGAAACACTTTGAATAAAATACATATATAATAACTACAATTGATACTCAAGTCAGCCTCCACACAGTGTTAACTTTGGTTTAGAGGTCAACACCACTTTCCACAACATGTTGACTTGCTTGACCACAACCAGAATGACAGAATTACAAATAAGAAAAAATTCAAATTATTCTTGCATAAAAATTGTTTTGTTATGCATCATTGCTGTTTTCTTTTCAATCCCATGTTACATTCTAAAAAAAAGCACAGTGAAAACAAAGACTTGCAGAAAAATTCTAACATGAAATAACATAAAAATTATTTTGCAGCCATATCTTAACAAAGTGATCAGGTATAAAGTTAATACCTTGCTAGTGGGGGTTGCATCTTCAACGCCATCCATGTTATCTCCATCTGCTGACATCAATTGCTTCTTCTTTTCTTCGACAGCCTTAATAATTTCTGGATGATCACTTAGTTTATGCACAGTGAACCGCACATGATCGTTATTTATGTTCCAATTGCCAACTTGAATCTTAAAGGCCACCATTTTCTCAATCAAAGAATTGAATTCATCGGGGGGCATAAAAGGATCTCCGACCTATCATTAACAAAACAATATTACAAGAATCAAGCCATAAATTATTTAAATAGTAATGAAATATGCTAAGGTATTGTGGATGAAAAAATTGAACCCAAAGCTTGTTGGTCATCCACACAGAGGTGGTGTTCAGTAGCTTTGTTAGTTGTCTATCAAAGAGCACAAAAGAATTTGAACCGGTATCATCTTGCACATGAATAACTGTCCGGATCCTGATGTTTATTAGAAGGTTAAAACAATTGAATAAATATGTAAAAGTCATGTGAAAATGGATCAACAAATATAATCAGGTAACTATTCATACTTTTTGTCAACATTTGTTACAATGTGGCATTCAAAGCAATCATACTCCACAACATAATTTACGACTGGAAACCTCTCCTCAACCTTCTTACCACACTGAATGCATGCAAAGTAGAACAACCCATCGTCGTTCAAGACCTTAATAACCCTCGCAAGTACTACACATCACATACTCTATTTTTCCAAAGAAAAAAAAACAGATATTGTTAGAAACCAACTATAATACATAACAACAAAGTATAGTAATATTATAAGGATGATTTTTTTAAAGTAAGTATACTGTTTCAATGTTATGCAATTCATCTAGTGTTTTGACGGGATACTCCAAATAGTAGTCAACGGGCCTAGTGATCACGGTGTTTGCTAGTTGATGAAGATTTAACACATGTTGATGTAGATTCATTGTCATTGACCATCGGCATCAACCTAAAAAAACATTCGTACAATTGAAAAATATTGTGTTTTAGGTGTATAAACAATCAGTAACTTATTTATATTATACAATTAAGTAAGGAAAAAGTATGAAAAAATAACGATTAATTAAACTGCTTAAGTTATAAACTAGTAACTCTAATAGTATACATATAGATAAAAGATTTCAGGCCAAAGTCAGTAACTTATATTATACAAATAAGTAAGAAAGAAGGTAAGAAAATGTAATTCGTAATTAAATTGGTTCGGTTCTAAACCAGTAACTTTGATGGTATACATATAGCTTTGATAGTATACATATAGATAAAAGATTTAAGAAAAAAATCAGTAACTTATCTACAGTAACATACATTATACAAATAAGTAAGAAAAAGTAATGGTTAATTAAACTACTTCAGTTCTAAAGCAGTAACTTTGATAGTATACATATAGCTTTAATAGTATACATATAGATAAAAGACTTCAGAAAAAAACCAAGAAATAAATTTCCAGTAAGTTATACTATACAAATAAGTTAGAAAAAAGTAAGAAAAACTGCATCTTTTACTAAACTGGTACAGTTCTAAACCAGTAACTTTGATAGTATACATATAGATAAAAGATTTAAGAAAAAAATCAGTAACTTATATTATACAAATAATTAAGAAAAAAGTTAAAAAAACTGCATATAATTAAACTGGTTCAGTTCAATACCAGTTTAATTAACTTTGATAGTATACATATAGATAAAAGATTTAAGAATGAAATCAATAACTTATATGCAGTAACTTATTTATACAAATAAGTAAGAAAAAAGTAAGAAAAATTAATGTTTAATTAAAATGGTTCAGTTCTAAACCAGTAACTTATATTATACAAACCAGTAGATCATAATGCAGATTTTGTAATTTCATTGTAATAACTAAACGTTACCTTGCCATGAAATCCTTAATAGGTTGCATATCAGAATTTATGTGTACACGGGTTCCAAGTAGGGAGTTTCCCATCTGTGGTTGACCTGTGTAATAGAAGATGGGTCATACATACAATTTATAAAAGTATAAACATTATAATATTGTTTAGTAAAAAGATGAGTGTATATATATTACCTTTCCACGTCTTCATTTTTGCCATTTCAATCATTAAGATGATGGGTTCGTTGGATTCCTTGTTTTGATTTAGATGCATACTCACCCCATAGAGAGTAGTTCATATATAGTCCGCTTTTGAATATAAAAGGTCGAGGGTTTACTTATGAAATCAATGTAAACGAAAAAAAAAAAAAAGATTGCATATGAAGTACAAAAGTATGTACCATTCATCCTGAAGGATTATTGATATCTGTTTGGTGGTAACACCACTTTCAGTAACCACAGTAAAGTCATCATTCTTCACAAGTTGATCCATGATGTCTATATAAAAAGTAAGAAAAAGTAATGGTTAATTTCAGAAAAAAAATAAAGTATTAAAAAATTGAATAGGTGATATATTAATTACCAGACGCAACATGTTGGTTTTGTTTGAGGTCAATAACTTCAGAATAGTGGATGGGGGTGTATGCGTTGACCTCTTCTTCAAAAGGCGTTGACCTACGAACTTGGGTGCCACGGTAGAAATTAATCTTGAAGTGATTGGAGATCATCATACACATTCCACCATATGTAGCTACACCGAAATTGGAGATCTCAACGTACGTGCCTTCCTTCAATACACCATCTTAGAGTGGGATCAGATTTCTTTTCACAGTTGCGTGAATTTTTTTCCATTAAATAATATTGAATATTAGTTTATAGAACATAAGAAAAAACGATAAAAATTAGTAAATTTGATAATCACCTTAGAGTCCATCAGGATCATATCAAGACTTGACACTTGATTGGGTGTTTTTCTGTATGTCACATTCCACATAAGATGAATCCGAACTTTGATATGTCAATCATCCTTGTCACCATTGATTTCATTAAGATCAGAAAATACAATTTGAGAATTCATAATTAAAGATGAAGATGAAAGAACGTATGCAACTTGAAATTTACGAATGTATGCAGATTTAACAGTATTTATAGATTTAGAAAAGGCAGTAATTAAAAATGGTCACTGGCTCTATTTATGGGCATGATATTTGTATTATATCAAAAGAATATATATGGGTACATAGAAAGTCATAGAAATTTATTTACGGGAAGAAGTTGGAGTGATTTTGGGGATATTATTTTTCATTCCTAAAAGTTTGTAGTCTCTTTTATTTTATGGCTAAAACTAATTTATGACCCGTGTAAAACACGGATTTTGTTTAAAAAGAGTAGATTATCAATTATATAACAAAGTTAAAATTTATGAACATTACAAATATTACAATTTTCAAAATTACATTACTAATATCACAAGGTATTACAACGATATGAAAAATAAGCTGTAACATGCAGTACATGCATAAATGTGGAAAAGAAACTTCACAAGTTATTTAACACCTCTTTGTATACAACATTGGATGTCTTTGTTAAAAGTTCACCGTCTTTATTTAAGATCAGCATTTTTAACGCGTTTCTGCTCTTGACTCTTGACACTGCAACATATAACTATCCATGTGTAAAACCGGCCTTGGCAAAAACAAACCCACTCGCGACAAAGGTTGTCCTTGACTTTTGTTAATAGTCATTGCAAAACAAACTGCAATTGGGAATTGTCTTCTTTGAATCTTAAACGGTAAACTCTTACCAGTCGGATTGAGTTTCATTCTTGGTATAAAAGTTATGCTACCAACGTTGTTTCCCGATATGATCATTGCTTCTATAATACGCTCTCCAAATTTCAAAACTTGTAGCCTGGTACCATTGCATAAACCGCCAGTCTGATCAATATTTCGAAGCAACATGATTGGAACACCAGCTTTTAAAACCAATTTGTGATTAGGCAAGCCAGAAAACTTCATGCCATTAAGCACATCGGAGAGTATAAGGACTTTTCAAAGGTAGAGTGAAAGAACTCAGATTCACATACCGAGTCCGAACTCAGATAAACTTTTTCCTCCCCTTCAAAAGATTCAAGCAACCTATTATTTATGATATCCACTACTTCATGAGTTGGTGCAAGAATTGCTCGTTCTTGAAAATAAGATGAACTTCTATAATTGAAATTAACATCCGGGTAGGCAAATTGAATTAGTGAACCTACAGGATCGTTAGAATCATTTATGAGAAGATCATCAGGTATTTCAACATCTGCTTCTCCATCATTAGTTCCACCGGCCAATCCCTCTTCTATATTTAATGTCCAGTCTGCAAACTCTTTTGTATCGTCCAAATTTGGATTTTGACACCTAACTTTTAGTCTCATGTTGGTCGTTAACTTGAGGACTCGATAATGTTGCCAGATATATGATGAATTCAGAGTTGCATTGACAATGTCGTTCCTGTTGCCTTTAGTTATGACAGGAAGAATTTGTCTGAAATCACCACCAAATACTATTACCTTCCTTCCGAATGGTTTATCGACTTTGAATCTCTCACCTGTACTCAGAATATCCTTGAATGTTTTATCCAACGCTTCGAAGGCATGCTTATGTACCATAGGGGCTTCATCCCAAATAATCAACTTAGTCTTCTTCAATAGCATTGCTACATCGCTACCTGCCTTTATGCTACAAATACTATCCTCATTAAGCTTAATAGGAAAACAAAATCGTGAATGAGCTGTCTTTCCACCGCTTAACAGTAGTGATGCAATGCCACTCGATGCAACATTCAATACAATCTCACCTTTACATTGTATAGCCGACGCTAAAGTTCTCCAAATAAATGTTTTCCCCGTGCCACCATATCCATACATGAAGAAAACTCCACCTTGATCACCATCAACAGCATTCATCACTTGCTCGTAAACATTACGTTGTTCATCGGTTAAATTGATGAATTGTTGGGCATGTTCAACTGCAAGAACTTCTTTGTCATAGGAAAGCTCATCACAAATTAACCGATTGCTTGCAAATGATAAAGACTCTTCCGATGGGTAAGGCATATTTTCGAATCTTCGAAGAGAACTTCCAAGCCGGCGCATTACTTTCTCAACCTCAAACAAAGTAAAATCCTTGAGTTGATCATCACTCAGTGACATAGCTGTAAAAAGAATATGAACAAATTTTATGTAAAGTACATAATACATAAAATGTCAAAAAAATGTATAAAACATATAATCCAAAGACTAAACGTAATACCTGGAGAGTTATACAGTTTTTTTCGGTTATAAATAATGTCATCTGACTTTTTTGACCAACTTTTTTCCCAAAGAACGTTTGGTCTTGATACACTATCAGATATCAATAACATCGCAAACAAATAACGTACATAAGATGCACTTCCGTATCTACTTGCTTCCTCGATGGCTTCGATATACTCCTTGTCATCATCCAACAATCCAAGTGCATAGCAAACATCCCTGAATGAGGGATGTATAGTACCATTAATCGTACGGATGTCTTGAAATGATGTCGTTCCTTTCACCTTGTTTAATAAAACCCTCAAAAAATATGCTTCACCCACAGATAGCTGACAATAATTAATTCTACCAACTGAAAAACCTCTTGTCCTTGGGGCCCAAGTTTTATTGTCTGCTTTCCAAACAAACTTGGAAGGAAATTCAATGTAACTTAACTCACGAGCTTCTGGATAGACGTTGTTACATTTCATCCACTCAAGAAACATTGTTGAAGATACAGACGGCTTTTGTAGAACATCATCTATCAAATCATCCGCATCATATACAACCTGCTGCTCGTCAGGCAAATGAAATGGTAACCTCTGGACTAAAGGAGATCGATAATGAACATCATATGAAAATATTCTCCATGCGGCTTCACAAGCCATAAGAGATACCTGAAAGCATACAATAAGGTTAATGTATTAAATGTCATCGTAAATCATTTGAATTATCTTACATACTTTATTGAAAATAGATAATTACCTGCAATCATAATACTCTTTATTTCATCGACATTGATATGATCTTGTTCAACATTGTTCATACCAACCACGGCAGCGGTGACTCTATCAGGGCCCTTGTTAATGTATTTAAACAGATATTTGATTGAACCGGCTTGATTGCACCATTCAACATTTAAATGTGTCTGGTATCGTTTCAAAAGAAACTTATTGTAAGGAACAACAAATCTGTTATCCAACTGGATTTGACCCTTTTGAACGACATTCCCATTATCACGTCTTCTATAAATTGGATATCCATCATCATCAACTGTTATTCTGTCATTGAATTTTCTTGGAAATCCTTTGGTACATCTTCCATTAACTATACAAGCACATTTTGGATTATCCGTGCCACATGGACCATGGATCATAAAGTTACTGACCAACTTATAGAGTTCAGGGTCGTCATCTCTGTTGGAATATGTTTTAGTTGATGAAAAATCAAAGTCTAGGGACTGATTGTGTAATTTCCTTATAGTTTGTAAATGTGTATAAATAGTCATGTTGACTTTCAAAATAGATAGATCTGTCAGATATCTTTTTGTACGCATTTGATTTAGAGAAAGCTGCTCTGTACAAGAATATTCCAGAAATCATTTTGTAATCATCAAGAGTATCAATCAAATCATTCGGTCAGTATTGATTACATTTATTGTTCTTATTAATTGCATATTGTTGATTGAATTGGTAGAAACTACTTTTCACAATTGGTATCAGAGACTTAGGAATGAATCATTCTGTTTGAGATTGAATCTGTTCTTCGTGTTCTCGAGTATTTTTCGGAAAAACCCTAAAATCACTAGGGGTTTTGATTCTGTTGATCATTCAAAGTGTTAATTGGATCGAAGGTTCAGGTTTCAAAGACGAATCAACTGAATACAAACTTGTTTTGATTTTCAAAACACAGAAAAAGATCTGAGCAATTTTCTGAAATTTTGAAAAGTTCAAAAACCGGTACTGTTTCATTGAAAAAGTCTGGTTTAGATCCATTTTTGCATAAAAGAGCTTTACAAAAAGTGTTTGTATTCAAAAACCTTACCTTCGATTACAATTTGAATGAAATTGGGTAAAATTTGGATTTAATCTGAATTTAAGACTTGAAAAACTGAAAATTCTAAGAAACTCGAATTATACACATCTTGTGTGTAAATCGAGTTGAATATAACAGTTAATCGAGTCGGGTATCTTAGATAATCGAGTCGGGTATCTTAGTTAATCGAGTCGATTAGCTTTGTTATTCGAGTTGTGTCTTACTATTACTCGAGTTGCCAAACTGTAATAGTCGAGTTGATAACAATCTAACTTGAATTTCAGAACAACATTCGAGTTTTATATAAGACACACTCGAGTTTTATATAAAGCCCATTCGAGTTTTATATAAGACTCATTCGAGTTTTATATAAGACCAATTCGAGATTTATATAAGACCCATTCAAGTTGTATTCACTCGAGTTTTGCAACAAACACATTCGAGTTTTCTATAACATTGATTCGAGTTTTACAGAACACTCATTCGAGTTTTGTATAACATTCATTCGTGTTTAACAGAAGACTCATTCGAGAGTGAATTTCATATACTTGATTCGAGTTTGATCAAACACACATTCGAGTTTGGTCAAAGACACATTCGAGTTTGATCAAACACACATTCGAGTTTGATCAAACACACATTCGAGTTTGTTCAAAGAATCCATCGAGTTTGATAAAAGACACAATCGAGTTTCACACTACATTCATTCAAGTTTCACTCATAACACACGAATCATTCAAGTTTGTCACACACATTAATCCAAACACAATTCACTGCTTGAGTTAAACTGCTTATTGCTACTAACAAGTCATTGTGTTGTAGATTTCAGTACTAATCTGTGTTTCAAGGTGTGATCAAATTTTTCAATCTCATTCGGAGTTCATTTGATCTTGGTTAAAGTTTCCCAACGAACAATCAACATGTCTAAAGATGCACTTGCTATCCAAACCCCCAATCTTATACAGAGGGGAATATGTTCAATGGCGGGAGCGGTTTCTGGAATTTATAAGTTTCCATGATTTGTCTGAAGAAATGCTGAAATCATTAACTGAAGGACCAGCAATCTTTATGGAAACAATCCCAGGAGTACCAACTGGCAATCCCCCAATACCACCAAGGACTGTTGAGGTAACAAACCTAACAGAGGCCCAGAAAAAGAGAAAGTTAGGGGACAAGACTGCAAGAAAGTTATTGTTAATTTCAATCCCCAATGAAATATACACTTGTCTGACAAATACAAAGACTGCTAAATCCATCTGGGATGAAGTATGCAAAATCATGCGGGGATCAGACAGAGCTGCTACTAATAGGGCTAGGAATAGTCTAATGACATTTGAGAACTTTAGAGCCCGTGAAGGTGAACTTCTGGAAAACACTTATCTCAGATTTGTAAATCTGGTAAGTGAAGTAAAAAGAAACGGAGTGACGAAGTCCAACTTGGACATCAATGTCAAATTTTTAAATGTCCTAAATCCAGAATGGGAAAAATATGCTATGATCATCCAACAAACGAAAGATATAGAGGAGATGGATTTTCATATGCTATTTGAAAACCTCAACAACTACCAAGAAGTTGTTTTGAGGAAAATATCTGGAAAGAAGAAAGCGGAAAAAGAAACTGCTGATCCACTAGCTCTACTGGCGGAGAAAAAGTATAAATACAAGCTCAAAAAGGAGAAAAGAGCGGTAATCAGCAGTACATCATCAGAATCAGAATCATCAGATTCATCTGCAGATTCAGAGATTGAAGAGATGAAAAAACAGATGGCACTGCTTACAAAGGCATTTCAGAAGAAATTTTACAGGAAGCCAACAAACAACAAAATGCGCTACAAAACAGGCTCAAGGAAAGTTGAGAAAAAGGATAAGTATGAGAAGGCTGGAGAAAGTAGTGCACGAAAGTCTGACAAATATGAGAAGTCAGATAAATCAACCAAGAAGGAATCTGAACAGAAATGCTATAACTGTGGAAAACCAGGTCACTATGCCCGGGAATGCAGATCTCCAGTAGTCAAAAATTCAGACTACTATACAAGAAAGGCCCTCTTAGCCAAAGAAAAAGAGTCAGGCAAAGCTCTTATGGCGGAGGATGATCATTGGTTACAGTTATCCGAAGATGATGACATTTTAGATGAAGATGCCCATATCTGTTTAAAGTCAGAAATCTTCAATGAATCTGAACTGAGTGAATCAGCTCTGATAGCTGAAGATGAGGTGTGGGTTGGACTGACGGATGAAGAGGATGAAGAGCAGAGAGAATCTGATTCTGATGAAGAGGAAGAAAAAGAAGAAGTTGCATTAATGGCATCTGGCCAAAATAAAGCTGAAAATGAGGAGGATTCAGAGTCTGATAACTCAGAGGATTCAGAAGGACAGGAGGTAAATTCTATTTCAGATTCTGATATTGACGACTCATGCATATTAGAAGAAAAACTAACTAATATGGCTTTCATGCTTAAAAAGTTTGAAAAATCCTTAAAAGCAGAAAAGAAAAAGGTTCATTCTTTGGAAAACAAACTTCTAAATGAACACAATTTAGTCCTAGATTTTTCCAAAGATAAAGCCTTAGCTTTACGAGCTGTCTCAGACTTACAAGATAAGGAAAAAGAACTTCAAAGCAATATACTCAATCTGAATCACAAAATATCTGATTTACAAGAAAGTCTGCGAATAGCTGAATTAGAAGCCTCAAACTTTTCTGTAAAATATCATGCCATATTTGAAGAAAGAACTAAACTCTATGAGAAAATAAAGAAGATGGAGGATGAATTTATTAAAAGAGGGCAAACAGATCAAACAATATATTTAAATCAACCAAAAGATACAGAGTTTTATAACTCTAAATCTGGTATTGGTTGGGAAAATCCTAAGTATCTGACAAAAGCTATATCACATTCACCAACATTATATGATGTCAGATACATGAATTTAGGATTAAAAATGACATTCTTGAAAGCATCTGAAGAAGTAGAATCCAGTGAAGAAATCAAAAGGTCAAGATCAGACAAAATGCAAAATTATGTTGACTATACCAAGATAAATGAAATCAGCAACATTGTTGATACTAAAGAAGAGTACATTCAAACTTATTCTGAAAAGGATTTGTCTGAATTACCAATTCAGTCTCAAAAACTATATTTACCAAATTCAATTTTAGAACAGATAAATTCTGATTTAGAATTGAAAATTAAAAGTTTTGAGACAGAGAATGGAACACTCAAGTCTGAATTACTAAAAATAGAACAAATGTTGCAAGATAAGTCTAAAAACATAAATGTGTCTGATCCACATTCATCTATTTCTCTGGATTCTATAAATTCAGAAAAAGAATTTGATCTGTTCATGCACTCTGATATTAATTCATTAGATCAAAGATTCGGTAAAATTGGTGAATTTATCAAACCTTTGACTAACAAACTATCAACTGGTAATAAAGAATCTGTTAAAATTCTGCAAAGAATGACTACAGACTCTTTAAAACCATCTGAATATTCACCATCAGTGCAACAAAAGAAGGAGAAAACAAAACTGTTTGTTAAGTCTCCTAGTTTTGAAAAGGGTGAATCATCCTCATCAACGGACTCTTTTGCACGTACAGTCAAATCTTCAACAGGTATGAAAAGGTTACAGAAAAAACAAGCATCTAAATCTTCTAATTCTCAAACTTCTTTTATGTCAGATAACGTTGTGAACGGGTCGAGAAAACAAGTGTGGCGAAAGAAGCAAAGAGAAGAGAAAAACAAGATTATAAAACAAGAATGGCGCGTGAAAGAAAAAATTGTTACAGATAGAAACAGCAAAATTGAACATTCTGTCTGTAATAAAGATAAAATTGTTAATAATTCTTGTATTAAGTTTTCAAGATCGAAATTAATTGCTTTGAATTCTTATGTTTGTAAGTCTGAAACTGTGAAGTATAATAAGCTTGTATGGCAACCAAAGAAAAAGGACCCATTGTATGAACAGAAAAAGGATCCACAGATAAAAATTTCAAAAACAATTCCACTGCGAATTGTACAAAAGTGGATACCCAAAAGAACAATTCAAAAATGGGTACCTAAAATAAATTCAAACGATAAGCCTAAAGCCATATCAGTTAGAAAAACAAATGATACTATGCATGTTTTACCTAAAACTAAAGTACCCAACTACAAGTGGGTACCTCATGTGCTATTACGTTTTATAGGTAAACCATGTCTGGTACCTTGATTCGGGATGCTCCAAACACATGACCGGACAACGAGACACACTCACGGACTTTGTAGAAAAGTTCTGTGGGACGGTAAGATTTGGAAACGATCAGTTTTGTCCGATCAAGGGATACGGAAGTCTGAAGTATGACAAAATCACAATCCAAAAGGTCTTTTATGTTGACGGTCTTGGTCATAATCTATTCAGTATTGGACAACTGTGTGATAAGGGGTTAGAAGTCAACTTCAAAGCCAATCGGTGCAGCATCAGATCAGCACAAGGAAAAGAAATTCTAGCAGGAAACAGGAAAACAAATCTATACTCCATTGATTTAGCCTCGATCAATCTGAAGAAAGATGTCTGCTTATTGTCAAAAGCAACATCTAAAACAGCATGGCTGTGGCATCGTCGCCTTTCACATCTAAATTTCAATGAACTGACCAACCTAGCAAAAGGAGGGTTAGTTAAAGGGCTGCCGGCGCTTAAATTTCAAAAAGAGCAACTATGTGCGGCATGTGAAAAAGGAAAGATGACAAAAGCCACACACAAATCCAAAACAGTACACTCATCCACAAGAGCATTAGAGTTACTGCATATGGATTTGTGTGGACCAATGAGAGTACAAAGTATAAATAAGAAAAGATATGTATTGGTGATAGTTGATGACTACTCACGATACACATGGGTGTTTTTCCTGAAATCCAAATCAGATGCAACCGAATCTATCATCGACTTCATCCGAAAAATACAAGTAAAGTTGCAACTCACCATCCAGACAATTCGCTCAGACAATGGAACAGAGTTCAAGAACAAATCATTGGACTCGTTCTTAAATTCAGTAGGAATTACACATCAATTCTCAGCTGCTCGGACTCCACAACAAAACGGTGTCGTTGAAAGAAGAAATCGGACACTAGTGGAATCAGCTAGGACGATGTTGGCCTACTCCAATTTACCATTGTTCTTGTGGGCAGAAGCGGTTGCAACAGCATGTTTCACACAAAACCGTTCAATAATAAATAAAAGATTCGGAAAGACTCCGTATGAGCTGATCAATAAACGAATACCTAATGTTAAATTTTTCCATGTCTTTGGTTGCAGATGCTTTATATTGAATGATAAAGACAATCTGGGAAAGTTTAATCAAAAGGCGGATGAAGGAATCTTCATCGGGTATTCAAAGGAGTCGGTTGCTTTCCGAATATACAACAAGAGAACCAAGATAGTCAACGAAAGCGTAAATGTTAAATTTGACGAAGGAGTGGTAATGGCTTCTGAACACACCAGTTCAGAACCCGGACCTAACATGCAGACTTCATTGGAGTCAAATAGACAAAATGCTGAACAAAATGAATTAAATAAGTTGTTTGAGAACTTTTATGATGATTATTTTGAAACTCCCAAATCTAATGTTCAAAATTTGGTGCCTGACAGGATCACTGAAGATCCAGTCGTAGTTTCAGATCTATCTCAACAACAAAGTTCAGAAGAAACTGGAGAAGCTTCAACAGCAAAGGTGCAATCAACTACTGAGATTGTACAACCAATTGAACCTCCACATACTTCTGAAACCCCTATTACTTCTGAACAGTCAGAAGCTCCTACCTCAGATGTTCCACCTACAACATTTGCAACAACTCCCGAACCATATTTCGATTCCAATCCCAACCAAGACCCAATAGAACCGTTTCCACATACAGTTAAGTGGACAAGAAATCATCCAATAGAGAATATCATTGGTGATCCATCTTCATCAGTCCAAACCAGAAGGGCTACAATAAATGAATGCTTATTTTCAAATTTTTTGAGTAAGATTGAGCCTAAAAATGTAAAAGAAGCCCTTCTGGATGCTGATTGGATTCTGGCGATGCAAGAGGAACTCAACCAGTTCGAACGGTTAAAGGTCTGGAGACTTGTTGAGCAACCAAAAGACAAATCTATAATTGGCACGAAATGGATCTTCAAGAACAAGAAAGATGAACACGGTGTCATTATTAGGAATAAAGCTCGTCTCGTGGCCAAAGGATACAGTCAACAAGAAGGAATTGATTATGATTAAACATTTGCACCAGTTGCACGCATTGAAGCTATAAGGATGTTTTTAGCTTTTGCCGCACATAAAAATTTTACAGTATATCAAATGGATGTCAAAACTGCGTTTTTAAACGGGGAGCTAACAGATGAAGTGTATACATATCAGCCTGAAGGGTTTACTGATCCTTCGAAACCTGATCATGTATATATTTTGGATAAGTCACTGTATGGCCTTAAACAAGCACCTCGTGCTTGGTATGATGCACTTTCAACATATCTGTTGAAATGTGGATTTACAAAAGGTGCAGTTGACACAACCCTGTTTATAAAACGTCAGGGGCCAGATATCATAGTAATACAGATATATGTAGATGATATAATATTTGGGTCTACAAATCCAGAATTTTGTAAGAAATTCGCATTTTTAATGTCCCAGAAATTCGAAATGAGCATGATGGGGGAAATAAATTTTTTCTTAGGATTACAAGTAAAACAATTGACTGATGGTATTTTTATCAATCAGTCAAAATACATACACGACATGTTGAAGAAATTTAACATGGTCAATAGTACTCCTATGAAAACTCCCATGGCTCCGGATTCAAAATCAAAACTCGATGCGGACATTTCAGGGAAACCTGTAGATGTAACCCATTATCAAGGTATAATTGGGTCATTAATGTACTTAACAGCCAGTAGACCAGATATTATGTTTGCCACATGTGTTTGTGCTAGATATCAGGCAAATCCAAAAGAATCACACTTAACAGCTGCAAAACGAATTTTAAGATATCTCAAAGGTACTCCAAATCTTGGTTTGTGGTATCCTAGAGAGTCTTCATTTCATCTGACTGCTTTTTCTGACGCTGATCACGCAGGTGATAAGATGGACAGAAAAAGTACGTCAGGAGCAGTACAATTCTTAGGTGACAAACCCGTATGTTGGTCATCCAAGAAACAACACTGTGTTTCATTGTCAACAGCTGAATCAGAGTATGTGGCTGTATCTTCTTGCTGTTCTCAAGTGTTGTGGATGAAAAGCCAACTACGTGATTACGGGTTTACACCAAAGAAGATTCCAATATACTGTGATTCTCAGAGTGCAATAGCTATTGCATCAAATCCGGTGCAACATTCAAAAACGAAACACATCGACATTCGGTATCATTTCATTAAAGATCATGTAGAAAATGGAAATATAGAATTATATTTTGTACCTACTGAATATCAACTAGCTGATTTGTTTACCAAAGCGTTAGATGAAAAGCGGTTTAATTTTTTGGTATACAAATTGGGTATGTTGAATCGTTAGATTTAATAATTCAGTAGTTTCAATTTATAATTTTAAATTTACATTTTTATTGATTCTAATCTGATGGTAAATTCTTGAATCTTAAAAGTTCAAATTTTTTTGGAATTTAACAGATCTGGATTGTCATGTGCAGGGGAAGCAGAAAATGATTTTATCTGATTTTGAGAAAATCTGATAAAATATATCTGATATTTTGTAGGGGGAGCAAATTTGAGAAATATGATACATCTGAGGGGGAGCAGCATTCTAAAATTCAAGGGGGTGCATTTTTAATTTTTTTTTGTTTGTTTTGTTTGTGTGTATTTTCAAAAAAAAATTTTGTTTTTGTTTCAGTCTGTTTTATTTTTTTTTTAGTTTGTTTTGTGTTTAGTTTTGTTTTATATGTCAAAATTTTTTTTAGTTACAATTTTTTTTTATTTGTTAAAAGATATTGGGTTTTGAATACATGGGTTTTTATTTGGTGAATGTGGGCCGGTTTTGTCAAACTTAAAATTCAAATATGGGCCGGGTATTTTCAACTATAAATTGAATTTTGAATTTCAAATTCAACTTTTCTGAAAATCCCATCGTCTTCTTCGAACCTTTTCTTCACCATTAAGAAACCTCAATATCTCAATATCTTCGATTGTTTCAAGAAAGTAACATCATATTGTGAGTGATTTTTTTTTGTTTTTCTTGTTTTTAAGTAGTTAATTTCAGTTTCTGTTGTATATGTAAAAGTGTTCGTATATTCGTATTTGAGTGTTCATGGTGAATCAACATTTCTGTTCCTTAAACTGAAATTAAATTTGTGGTGTTTTAGGGTTTATGAATCTGAACATGAATCTGAAATTTTATGGTTCAAATCCAATCACACACACAGAAATGTGAAATTCTATTTCAAAAAGCTTCGAGTTCATATTTTTCTGAAATTTGGATTTTTGACAACTTTGATGTTGTTTTTAATCAAAGTTCAGTAAAACAAAGTTGATTAAAATTGTTTTTCGAGAGAGATACAAGTTTTTAATCAGTGAGAAGTCCTTGGAATCAATCTTTGAAAAATCAGTGTATAAGGACTTGTAAATATTTTCAAAATAATGTCTCGATTGACAGCATAATCGAGAAATGACTAAGTGTCAATCGAGTTGATTGATACTTCAATCGAGAAAAGTTGTGGTTAATTCGAGTTGACCATATACTTTAATCGAGTTGGACATAAGAAATGTTCGAGTTGCCTTATGGTTCTATTCGAGTTGTATCATAGTTCCATTCGAGTTGCATGGAAGTTTCATTCGAGTTGACGTAAGAGTAATTCGTGTTGCATTTGAGAGTTATTCGAGTTTCATGATGACTCATTCGAGTTGATGTATATTAAACTCAGAGTTAATCGAGTTTAATACACCTTACATTCGAGAAAGGGTTGTGCTTTATGCGAGTTGACAAGTGTGTGTAACACTTAGAAAATTTTCAGCACATAAGGATTTACAGCTTATTCGAGTTTAGGACATATATCATTCGAGTTTTACATGTCTTCATTCGAGAAACTTCAAGACTCATTCGAGTTGAGTCAAACTTCATTCGAGTTGTATATAGATTGATTCGAGTTGCATAGACTCATCATTCGAGTTTTACAGAGTATTATTCGAGTTTCATGTATACATCATTCGAGTTGGGTGTAGACTTATTCGAGTTGTTTCATGTGTCACCCGAGGTTGTTAAACAGTCATTCGAGAAACGTGTTGTTTCATTCGAGTTTCATCAGACAATTTTTCTAAGTGTAGTATTTTAAAGTTTTAAGAAAAAATGTCACATTTTTTAAGAAATTGTTATAAATTTGTGTTTTTCTAACATTGGTCTCTAAACGATTGACTTTGGAGTCCTCTCAATAATTTTCAATTATTGTCAGGAATCCCGATGCTTTAAACAGAAAATCACAAGTTTTTGCAATTTCTGCTAAAATGTTACAAGTTTTTCTACATTTTGAAG
This sequence comes from Centrapalus pauciflorus, assembly GCA_020465985.1. Taxonomy (NCBI): domain Eukaryota; kingdom Viridiplantae; phylum Streptophyta; class Magnoliopsida; order Asterales; family Asteraceae; genus Centrapalus; species Centrapalus pauciflorus. The sequence goes on along the minus strand of JAANYP010009399.1, from coordinate 67,215 downwards.
GTTGTCCTTTGTGTACTTGGTAAGCCTAACATGAATTTTATTTTTTACAGGTATTCAAATGGCATCTCCTGTGCAATCCCAAAATTCAAATTCCTCTGATGCTCAATCATCATCAAATCATACCCTCGTTTCTACCCCAGTCAGATCAACCTCTGTAGCCCGTTCTTCACAAACCCATATTATTCCAGATAATCAACTTGTCAAGCCAAAACATTGCCTTCCTTTCAGGGACAATAACCACCGTTTAGATCCCAAAGTTATAAAAGTAAGCCATCCGATCATTGTGGACATTCTAAAAGGCCATCCTCTTGGTTATCTGCTTCAGTATAAGCCGTCTATTCCACAAGTGTACTTACAACAATTTTGGCATACTGTCAAATTTGTTCCTGCGGATGGTAATCACCATTTCAAAGTGACGATTGATCAATTCAAGACGAAGATCACTCTTGCAAGGCTACGTCACAATTTATTTCTTCCACGACGAATAGACACTGTGAACTTTCCAGAGTTAGCAGATTTTGAAGATTTTGTTTCAGACGAAGAGCTTGTCCATGATTTGATTTGTCTAGGCTACTCAAAGCCACTTCCGAAAAGCTCTAAATTTCACAGAAATGGTTTAAATGGCGAATGGTACACACTGTTTGGTATCATTAATCGTTGCATGACTTCAAAACATACTGGAATTGACCGATGCAGCATCCATTGCCTAAGGATATTTCATGGGATCGCATTCAACAAACATTATGATTTTGCTCTGTGTATCTGGGAGGATCTAAAGGAGATAGTACTGGCTAAGACTACAAATAGAGCAAGGAAGTTCGTTCCTCTTCAACGGTTTATCCAGATTCTGATCCGAGGGATCTTACGGGCCAATGAAAATATTCCAAAGAGAGCCAATTCTCAGAGATGCCCAGACTACGTCATGATGAGTTTGCATGAAGTGCCAGACTCCCCGAATGCTAACATAATGCCAATTCCAGAGTCATTACTCAAATATGCAGATCAAGAAAGTGAACATGTGAAGTTGTACAGAATAGATCATGCTCCTATAGAGACTCAGGAACCGAGTTCTCTTAGCCCAGGAGCTTTAAGGATCGAGGAACCTCAGCAAGGGGCTGAAGTTCAGGTTGCCCAGTCTGTGAGTGAGGGAGTAGGAAGTGTGAGGGGTGGTGAGGAAGAAGCAGAAAAGTCAGATTCTGAGAGGACATTATCTGATATTCAAGAAGAAGAGGGAGAAGGAGCTGATGATGATGATGATGATGATGGAGGTGATCATCATGAGGGAGGAGGTTTGATGATTGATATAGTACAGATAGCTGAACAGAGTGTGAGGGAGGTCCTAAGCCCAGAAAGCCGGGAAATAGCTACATCTGCTGTTAGCTCTCCTATGAGAGTTAGCATTGAACAAGTCAGTATCCCACTGACGACTGCACACCTTCCTATCCACTCAGTCTCCTCTCAACAGGAGATTGTTTCATTTGAACACCGGGATGAAACACACGATCTATCCGAAAGTCACTTGGACTTGATGGATATTGAAACAAGTGCACAACTGCCCGTGTGTACGACTTCATTTGAATCACAAAGTCTAGATCCTATACAATTTAGGACACTTGAGTCAACTTCATTCGTTGAAGTAAGTGTGGCTGAACTTAGTGTTCCCACCGGAACACCCTTAGTAACGGAAGCATTTGTTGCTCCGTCACTTGAAGAGGGTGGAAGTCCAGTCAGAGAAACGTCAATAACAACTCTGAGCACTGGCCACACAGAAGTTCTTTTTACAAGTTCGACTGTTGTGTCAACTGGAAGTCTACGTGACCCAGTGGTGAGTTTATCCCCTTTTGTTACAGAGTCAACCTTGACAAGTGCACTGAATGCAGCTGTGTCTGGTGTCAATTTGCATGTTTCTAATCAGTTAGCGGAAGTAATGGCTCAAATGACAAATATTCAGAAATTTTTAAAGGGTAAAGATGTTGCAGAGGAGTCTGTCAAGCAAACTGACTCAAAGCAAGCTATCGAAGAGTTGAAGGAAGAGTTGAAGGATTTTGTTTTTGAGCAGTTTGATGAGATGCGAGAACGTATGATCAGCCTGGAAAATACTGTGGTAACTGCGTTGGGTAATCTTTCAGAACGAGTAGTTGCAGTGGAAGAGACCTGCAAGGCTCAAGCTTCCTCAACAAAGAGGAAACATGATGAGCATGACGAAGACTCCGATGATGCTCCTCATGAGGGGGAGAAGAGGAGAAAGCTTGATCAACCGACGCCGGGGATTTTAATGCTGACATATCCAGAGAAGGAGCCAGAAACTCAAGGGAAAGAAGCCGGAGGATCCAAACAGTCAGCTGGTGAACAGAGAGAGCTGGGATTGATTCTTTATGAAGATGTTCCAGTTCCTTTGAACACTCAGTCCGATATTTATCAGTTTATTGAGTATATTGATTCAGAGGAAGACGTTCAAGAGAAAGATAAAGAGCTAAGTATTCAAGAGACAGGAGAAGAAAAAGAGCAGTATATTGAAGTGTCTGAAGATGATGACATAATTACTTTGACTGATGTAGATTTTAGAGCTGAAAGAATTGAGGAAGAGGAAGTACTAGTTGAGAAATTATGAAGGATGTTGAATCAACACCAACGGTTGAAAAGCCTGAGGTTGTTGTACAAGTTAAAGAAGAGTTTGAAGAATTTCATGTTGAGAGCAGTATGGCTCAAGAAAAGGTTGTGTTGAATGAAGTTGAAGTTATGGATAGATTTTTCAACGAGTATGTGCTAGCTGATGAATCTGAGAAACAACACAGACTTAGATTTCAAGCACAACAAGTGGTACAGAGGGAAATTCAAGATATGCTAACTTTGTTGAATCAGGATGAGATAAGTAAGAAGAAGATGAAAAAGTTTGAACTTCCAGAGAACAGATCTGCTGAATTTATCAGAAAAAGGAACAAGATGCCGTATATTGAAGATATTCTGGAGAAACGGATCTTTTGCAAAAAGCAAGCTCCTTGTTCATTCCACAAGTTATTTAAAGTACTAGAGCCTAACATGCCCAATCTGGTTAACTATGCTAGCTTTCTGAGAAACAAAACACAGGAGGTTGAGAAGGTTAAAAGTGAATTCAGAATTGTTGACCTTGTGAAGATTGAAAAAGAAAGATTTCTTAAGGTTTTCTATCCAAAATTCACAGTCACAAGATCAGATGGAAACACTTATGTATTCACAGAAGCTGATATGTTCAACATGCACTTGGTCGATATTGAAGATCTTTTTGATGAACTGTGCAGGAATAAAAGGAATGAATATTGTAGATTTGCGCTGAAGACATTGTTTCATTTTATGCATACCAAACTGGTATTAATGTCAGTGCAAGATCTACAGATTGGAGTTGAGAGAGGCATGAGGAAGATAAACATGACTGCACCTCACAGAGATATTAAATTTGCTGGTGAGCTTAAAGAGTTTCAAGTTATTATGGTGAAGCATCCAGCTGTCATGTACAAAGATAGAAATAAAAGGTTGAGAGCTATGAGAAGTGTTGAGCTGAACAAGTTTTCTGATGGAACGTTGATTAAGGTGTTGAATGGTCTGAAAGGCAAACTGGCGGCAGATCGAAAGAGGAAGACAAAGAAAGGAGCTTTATCAGTTAATGATCGAAACTCATGGTCGAGTTTATTTCTAAGATTGAATGGAGGCTGTCAGATCGGAAAAGTATTAGAAGATTTGAACAGAAGCTGGGCTTGTCAACTTGAAGACTTTGCTACTTTCATCAAAGGGGGAGATTGTTGGAATATGTTTTAGTTGATGAAATATCAAAGTCTAGGGACTGATTGTGTAATTTCCTTATAGTTTGTAAATGTGTATAAATAGTCATGTTGACTTTCAAAATAGATAGATCTGTCAGATATCTTTTTGTACGCATTTGATTTAGAGAAAGCTGCTCTGTACAAGAATATTCCAGAAATCATTTTGTAATCATCAAGAGTATCAATCAAATCATTCGGTCAGTATTGATTACATTTATTGTTCTTATTAATTGCATATTGTTGATTGAATTGGTAGAAACTACTTTTCACAATCTCTATCTGGAATCTCAGCACATATAACCAGATCAATGTGTTCAGCTGTTGGGATTTTACAATCATGATGTAAAAAAACACATATGTGACTATGAGGAAATCCACGCTTTTGAAACTCTATTGTCTACACAACTGCAAAATAAATCAATAAGTAAATAAATATATATATGTATATATGTTTGTGTGTGTGTCATGAAAATGAGTTTATAAAAAGTAGATAAATAAATAGTTAACATGTTCAAAAAGTTAAAGTAGTACTGCAAACATTATTTTTCTTCAAATCTTGTATTAGGTCATCAAGCTTGATTTTGAACAATCTGCTTAAGATATCAGGTCTATCTTCCGCTCGAAGGCTTGTGTAACCTCACAATCTCAGGCCATTTTGGGTTGCAGGTTAACGTCAAGAAAAGATCAGGATATTCAAACCACTTACAAAGTGCCATTGCATCTAAATAATTTTGCTGCATGTATCTAGCGCCACCAGTAAACGAAGAATGCAGTATGACACGTTTTCCAGTAGATGATGCATCGTTGTTACCTTGTTCACAAGTCGTAGACAAATTATTGTAAGATTCAACTCTTAGGAGATTCTGTTGGTTGCGTATAAAACATAACCGTTCGGATTCGATCATGGTATAAGCGTCAACCAAAAACTGTTGAAACAACCTTCTAGAATTAAGTATCAATGAAAATTCATTGTGGCGATTTTGTATCCTATAGGCAAAAAAATTCCCTCATTGTACATTTTGGACGCTTGCTAGATGCAGCATCCACAACACCTCTATGAAGAATGTCAACTGTATAAGCATCATCTCCGTAAGGAAAAAGAAGAGGGTATTGTAATGCAAGATAGGAAGGATGAAGTTCGTGTATTCATTGTAACTTTCCTGATTGGGTCTCTATGATGATATCTCTTTTGTCTAAATTGTCAACAACATCACCAACAATCAATGCTGCAACTTCAGAAGTAGTTGGAAGGTTATAAGTCCTTCCATCACGATCTCTTCGTCCAATAAGCCTCAATCTAACATTCTTGTAATCGTATGCTTTATACCGATCCCTAAACATCCTGTATGATCTCAAATTGGTGTCCAGAAGGTCCTTTAGTTCCATGATTATTTGATGATCCATTGCATCACTTGTAGATTTAGAATCATCTTTCCTAAATTATGATAAAAACAATACAAATGAATATTATAAAATGAATGTTAAATCAGAAAAATATAAAGTAATTGATTTAGAATCATCTTTCCTGTATGTCACATTCCACATAAGATGAATCTGAACTTTGATATGCCAATCATCCTTGTCACCATTGATTTCATTAAGATCAGAAAATACAATTTGAGAATTCATAATTAAAGATGAAGATGAAAGAATGTATGCAGCTTGAAATTTACGAATGTATGTAGATTTAACAGTATTTATAGATGTAGAAAAGACAGTAATTAAAAATGTTCACTGACTCTATTTATGGGCATGATATTTGTTTTATATCAAAAGAATATATATGGGTACATATAAAGTCATAGAAATTTATTTAAGGGAAGAAGTTGGAGTGATTTTGGGGATATTATTTTTCATTCCTAAAAGTTTGTAGTCTCTTTTATTTTATGGCTAAAATACTTTTTTAAAACAACTGTAATAGAATTTCGTATTTGATTTTTATAATTAATAAAATTTCGTATTTTTTCAATTAATAGGATAACCGACAATACTTTCTTAAAACAACTTGTAGCAAATTTCGTCCCTGATTTTTCAATTAATAGGATAACAGACTATCTCTTTTATATCAATCAAAAGAATATAATATATATGGGTATTTTTAAAAGTCAGACAAATTTATTTTAGGGAAGAAATTGGAGTGATTTTGGGGATATTATTCTACATTCCTAAAAGTTTGTAGTCTCTATTAAAATTGGCTAATTACTTTCTTAAATTATCTGGAAGCAAATTTCGCAATGGATATTTCAATTAAAAGGATAACATGCTATGTTTTTATGTCAAAAGAATGTATATGTGTATATATAAAGTCAGTGAAAATTATTTAAGGGAAGAAGTTGGAGTGATTTTGGGGATATTATTCTTCGTTATTGTCAAAATCTTTGTAGTCTATATGAAATTTGGCTAAATTAGTTTCTTAATACAACTGGCAGCAAATTTCGTAATGGATTTTTTGACCATAAAATAAAAGAGCCTAGCATCATCAATCCAAAATTTTTGACAAGCTTCATTTTGACAAAGAACTTAAAGTATTGAAGGATATAAATCATGTAGAAATTTACAGAAACTAATTTTTTCATCCTTCATGTTGACAAAGAACTTAAAGAACCGAAAAAAATAATGCATCAATATTATAAGCGACATTGTTACCTAGCAGGATGGATATCTGGAATGGAAAGTGGCGCAGCTGATCAGCATCAGACAGTGAATTGCAATTGCTGTGAATCCATGGATGGATAGTCCATTCCCCAACAGCCTGAGTCCTAAGAACAATAAATTGATAAATAAATAAGTTAATATGAGGATGAGAGTGACATTTTAGAGATGACAGAAACATGAGGTGTTTAAAGTAAGAAATCAAAAGAGCAGATTTGTTGATTGAGAATAAAACTTGTGCAGATCATCATGTAGTATGAAAATTCATTTCCTTGAATTAGGAAATCTGTATTACAGATAAAAAATATCTCAGCATTCTAGTGAATGTATTTATGAAACATCTATTGAATTGAACTACAATGCATACCAAGACATGAAATTTCCAAGGCAAGCCGTCCTAATCTAGCGCCTGGTACGAGACAAGTAGGAGGGCTACACATACAATGAAATGTAATTTTTCAAATATGGTTCCACACAATGTGACGAGCAATCCCTCTAGAGTTTGCTCACACAGTTGAACCACTTGTTTATGCTTCCCAACTGTTATATGTAAGACCAAATCAAGGCAAAGCCATTGATTTCATTCATTAATCAAGTATAAGTCATGAAGGATATAAATCATGTAGAAAATTACAGACCACAAGAAGAGCCTCTCCTTTCATATTAAGTAACTTTTCTGAATAACAGCTTATTATGGACAAAGCATCAGCAATTATCCCTAATGCTTTAGTTGTTGACTCGTAAGTTCTAGATTATTGCATTATGATTATTATAACAAAAAGTGCCCACCTTTAGAGAGCAGCACATGATTGCATCTGAATGATGCCACAGAGACTTGAGGATGGATACATTTCCATGGCTGCCAGCTTTAAGAAGCTCCACACCCAAGTAACACCTGCAATCATGCAAGACGACTGTAAATTAAAAAAAAAAAAAACAAATAAGAAACTCCACACCCAACTTCAAGAAGCTCCACACCTAGAAACAAAGATCCAAATAAGAAACAACATATATTAACACGATTGTAAATTAAAAGAGCCATCACGCTAGGGATGGCAAAAACCCCCGAACCCGATGGGGAAACCCGAAACCCGAACTTTTCGGGGCGAGTTTGGGGATCTTATCGGGGATTTTATCGGGTACGGGTTGGGGATGGGGGGACCAATCCCCGCCCCGCCCCGATAGTATTTATATTATTTTTCATATATATATATAGACACATAGATATACCTTATTTTTTTAATTATGTTATAAATATATAATAATCTATTATTAATATCTACGTAATTTTGTTTGTTAATGTAATTGTCTCGTTATTCTTTATCTGTGATAATGCAAGTGTGTTGTTATTTAGTTTTATTTGGTTATGTTTCATATAAATTTTTATCTTTTATTGTTAAAAGATATATGATATCGTTAGAAAGTTTATCAATTTTAATTTTTCAGACGGGTTTTAGGTTCGGGTTTATATATGTAAACGGAAAACGAAAGACACTAACGAGTAATTGAGTCTTATTGGGTACCCATTGGGGACCCGATGGGGATCCCCGATAAGAAACCCGATGTGAATGGGGTGGGGACGGGGGGACTAATCCCCGCCCCGAACCCGCCCCGTTGCCATTCCTACATCACGCACCTCTAACTGTAAGGAGGAAATGGGGAGGAGGAAATGTAGAGGAGACGATGCCAAGGAGAGGGGACGCTGGGCTAATGGATTGATGAAAACCCTAAACTTTAAGAAGCTCCACACCCAGAATGCATCTTCGTCTTACTGCAAGGAGGAAATGGAGAGGAGACGCTGCCAAGGAGAGGGAACGCTGGCCGATGGATTGATAAAACCCTAAATCTCATTCTCTGCGAATATGAATTTAGAAAATGACATATGTATAATTACTGATTTTAATTAAGGGTATAAGAGACATTTCATAAATAATTATGAGTTGTCATTAATCTGGACCATTGATTTCTTTCCATCTAATGGTTTAGAAACTCCAAATGGTTTTCTTATTTTATATAGTACTAGTATATTACCCGTGTACTACACGGAATAGTAAATAACTTATTTTTTCAAAACTATATATAAATCTGAAAATTATTACAGAAACTACAAATAAAATAGCAATATTATACTGTTAAAGTGATTATAGAAAATATATAAATGTAAAATACATAACTAAAAATTAAATAATAACCAAAAAATGAAAAAAAAAATTTATAGAAGCTAAGAAGTTTGGATAAGAAGCCAACAAAATAGATGAGTTATAGATTCAAATTTAAATTTGAAATCCAGAGTAATAGGTTATAGACTCCAATTTAAATTTGAAATCCAAAATAATAGGAGTTATATACTCAAATTTAAATTTGAAATCCAAAATAATAGGAGAATATTTTATTTCTAAATTAATTTAATTAATACAATTATTATTTTAATATGGAAATTATAATTATACACATGTCGTATCCACGTTATGCCAAGTGGCATTCTAGTTAGGTGCCAAGTGGCATCTATTTATTCTTTTAATAGAATAGATAGATAGAGTATAGATAGATAGATGTGAATTAAAATAGATAACAACATCAGATTTATTAAATATTTTATATTTATTCATCTATTAATTTAGGCTGGAGGGTCGGATGCATGACCCGGTACCTTTTTCCTTCCCCTAAATTCTCCGACACACACACACACCCAGACACATACACGTTCTCTCACTCTCTCTCTGCCTCACACTCCGGCCGGCCGGCGACCGTCGCTGTCGCCTCCAACACCGGCGAACACCACACTCGCCCTGACATCTCCATCTCCCTCTCGTTCTCACAAAAACGGCAGCGGCCTAACCCTAATGCCGCCGCCACCGTCACAACACCACTACGTGGCCACAGCTCGGCCTCACTGGCAGCACCACTCACTCACCTCACTGTTTCACACACACTCTCACTCGATACTCGCATCTCTCACTCTCGGCGCTCACACACCGCGGCTGACCAGGACCATTGCGGCCGTTCCTGGTGCAGCGCCGCCGGTCAGAATCAAAACCACCGCCGCTTACCAAAGCCCTATTTTCAGGTTTTTTTTCTCTGTTCTTAACTTCATTATTTAACTGATTTCAATGATATGACTATGACATAAACATTAGCAACATCACTGCAAAGTTTAGCAGGGTTCGTTACCTCCATTGGCAGAAAATCGTGAATGATTGCTCAATTTGCTACTGGTTTCTCGAACAAGACTTGCATGGCCAATTAGGGTTTTGCGTTTTTACCAATCTGATTAGGGTTTTCAGATTTTGGGAGATTAATGGTTTATAAACACTGATTTAACCCTAATTACTGGATTTGGGCTTGATTAAGTAGATCTAGATTAGTTAATAGATCAGACCCATTCATTCTAATTAATTTATCTAGTTTTGGTCCCTTGATTTTAATTTAGATCAAACTACTGCTTGATTTTAATAACTATATTAAGATTTTATTATTATTATTATTTAGTTTATTTTATTGAAATTGTTTTCATTATTAATTGTTAAGTTTTAAAATTTCGGGTTATTATATACACCCCTCAAGCTAGAGGTTGAAAAAATCACACATCCCTAGTTTGGATAATAGAAGTTGAAATTGAGTAGCAGGCATGATCTTGATTTTGATTAGGGGTGGCATTCAACCAACAGATCAAACTGATGGAACGGTCAAAATGACTTGTATTGAAAAACTAAGCTAGGACATATTTTTAAAATTTTTTTCTAGAAAATGATGTATTAATTTCAAATTTATGTTGAAATTTTGTCTTTTGGGCCGTCGGCCCGTTTGCTTGAATGGGTCAAAATTGTCAACCCTAATTTCGATGTCATACTAATTCCCCTTTTAACATCTAAGGTCATGGATTTTGAATCCCTTTAAACACTTGTACCTCGGACCTCGGTGAAGTTTAGCGCTGTTATGAATAAAGTAACATTGGTGTTAAATTCGTAATAAGATCCCCGTGAAGTATGTAGTTGAAGGCCATGTTTGTTTTGACAATTTCAGATCTTAAGTCGTCTTAAATCTTAAAATCAGATCTTAAGTGATTTAAGATTGTTTGTTACATTTCAGACTTAACGCCGTGTTCTCGAGGGTGGAAACTTGGTTTCTCCCCACTTTTGGAAGGAAATTTTTAGAGCCAAAAACACTACAATTTCATTTCTTTTCATTTCCTTTCCATCCTGAAAATCCAAAAAGAACACAAACTAATTTCATTTTCTTGATTTCCTTTTATTTCCTTTCTTTTAATCTTTTCCACTCTTAAAAAAGTTTTAAGAACACAGCGTTACGCTTAATCAGTGAATTTCAGATTGTTTGTTACATTTCAAACTTAAGTGAATTTCAGATTGTTTGTTACATGTCAGACTTAAGATCTTAAAACCTTTGTAATTAGGTCTGAAAATTAAGAGGTGAACTCCTGTCTGAAATCTGAAATTAAGATCTGAAAATTTTGTTTTCTAAATTATATCAATATTTTATTTAGTTAAAATATTAAATTTAGTTTAATTAATTAAAATTAATTTTAATATAATAAATTAAAAACATTTATTCAAGTTAAATAATTAAAATACTAAATTATTTAATATGTTAGTTATATACAATTATTAAATATAATATATGAATAATTTAAAACTTCAATTTAATTGATATTCTTAAATTTTTTAGAATTCAGACATAAATGCCAACTCTTAAATTTTAGACTTGATTTCAGATTTCAGACTGAAGACTTTAAGGTCACCTCATATATTCAGATATGATTCCAGACTTCAGACATTTTTAAACACTAAAAAACAAAAAACACCGAAATGTACACGTTCACTTAAAAATCTTTGAAACTCTGGCTTTTGTATATTGAAATATGGCGGTTTTATGCACTTGCAGACAATTGTTTATGATACACTAATATTTCTTACCCTATTGTAAACATGTTTTTTCGGTCCATCTATGAGACAATACTTGCATTCAAGAATAGAAGGTACATGTTGACTTTCAAGCTCAAAGTATTTTTGAAAGTGTTTCATAATTTATGTGAATTTGATCAAAACTTTAATTTGACTGTTTAGTTTGATTTTTGTTAGTAGACTAGATCACTATATGTACTTGCCCATAATTGATATATTTCTAAAGGGTACCTAAATGTAAACTTATACTCTATATGTACACCTTTGTGATCTGTATTTTATACATCTTTGATTTTTCTGGGCAACAGGAACCTGTACATCACAGAAAGTTGACGGAAGTTTATTTGTATTATAAAAGTAAAGCATTTTACTATCCATTTTAACTACATTTGCTTTATTTGTTATTGATATACTTTTGAAAGTAAAAGTTGGATTCATCATCTTTTTCTTCGTAGGACATCATGGGATATGATCATAGAGAATATGATACAACATTCAACTATTCAAGCATGTCATGCTAGAATTAAAACAGTGCTTTCTTCAATCTTACCAAACCGTATACTTGTGTAGGACTTCTATGGACAATAAGTCGTATCCATTTGCTTTTCATGATTGTATTGCGGCTATTGAAAGTACACATCAACAAAATACACAAGATTGGTTGTTACCTGACAAAAATTTCAAGGGTGGAGGTCAACCCAAGGTCTTCAATGTGTTGGATGCCATTCTTAAGTGTAGTTTGGAGAGGCTGAAGCTTATGAGGTCAGATTTTTGAGACTTACCTTGATTTGTAATGAATCAGTGTATTTGTATCCTTGCTCAGTTGCTCGTGTTAAATGTCAAAGAAAAACTTACAAGGATTTTGTAAAATTCTTCTAAATCACACTTTATTATCTGGATTTTGGGTTGGTGGAACTTGATCCTTTTTTTTGTTTGTGAAATACTGCCTTTAGTTTTATAGTCTTGCTAAATAGACCTAACTGTGACTTGGTTGATATTAATAGGTTAACTTTCCTAATTCCTTCATTTGGGGTAATCACGTGTCCATTGATCATAATTTTGTTCTTGGTTGATGATTTTTTAAGCTAAAACAATATATTAGGACTTTCAAGAATTAGTTGCAGGTTATTTATGTATATCGTAATTTGTAAGCAATTTGTTAACTTTAATTAATTGAAGGACTATAAATGATGCACAATTTGTGAGCATTGCAAAAGATGGTCTCTTCTGATTTAAGGATATTCTATCATACTGAAGAAGTAAGAAAATTAAAAGGAATTTTAAAGATAGAACTTTATTTTCTAGAAGCTAAAGTTCAGGACACTTTTTTCGGTTGAATGATATAGGGTTTCACATCACTCGATCCTATTAAATCTATACATTTTTTCGGTTGAATGTATAGGGTTTCACATCACTCAATCCTATTAAATCTATACATTTATTTTCTAGAAGCTAAAGTTCAGGACACTTTTTTCGGTTGAATGATATGGGGTTTCACATCACTCGATCCTGTTCCAGTAACCAGTTGTATGAAAAATGGTGAATTTGGTTTGCATTTTACTGATAATGAGGCAAACAAGTAAAAGAAAATAAAGCAAAGTCAGCAATAGTGTATGCAAATGTCTGCAAACTTCCAAATTCATTTTATTTGTAATAAATTAGATTATTATTTATATAATATAGTTATTGTTATAATGAGTAATACATTAACTATTTGTAATTTTTTTAACAAAGTATACAAAAAGTGTTGGTGGGTCAACTGGACATTTTTCTTATTGGGATTAACTATTGCTCATTTTGAACCCATTTTGATCTATTACTCAACCTGTCCATTTTGCCACTTCTAGTCTTCTACATTACACTATTGGAACTTCCAGATTCATCCAAGAGTACCGCCAGATTGGTTCTTGCTTAGATTAAGTACACGTAAAAAATAGTTGTTTATAATATCTTTGATGTCTTCTGAAAATTTAGTTTCCTCTGTTAGTTGCAAAATTGTTGATCGCTGTTATTATTTTTATTTCAGGGAAAGCATGTCATGGCCACATGTAGGCCATTACGATTGTAAATTGAAGGCAGGTTACACACAACATTTAGATACAATCACAAATTTGAGTTTAGAAGGTAAACTGGGAGTAGCCTTTTGGTTGCGTAACAAAATGATACATGATGGTGTCGTCCCAGATGTAGTTACACATAATTATCTTATTAATGGATTTTGCAAAGTAGGCACATTCGAGAAGGCAGAGTGGCTTCTTAGAGAGATGTGTAGCCGGGGTCCACCTCCTAATTGTGCAACCTACAACACTTTGATGAAAGGTTATTGTGCTTTTAATGATATAGATAAGGCTCTTGACCTTTTGCCAACCATGACTGATCGTAAAATTAAACCAAATATAGTCACTTTTAACATTCTAGTACATGCCCTCTGCAAGAAAGGCTTGTCAGAGGAAGCTAGAGTACTACTTCTGAAATTATCAGATGAAAATAGTCAAAAAAATCTTATTGCGTCAACGATACTAATGAACAGTTATTTCAAAAACGGGGATACATCTCAGGCTCTCACACTTTGGGGAGAGATCCATGAAAGGACTAAAGAAGTGGATGTTGTTGCATATAATGTTATCATCCATGGATCTTGTTTGAACTGGGATGTAATTGCTGCGTTTAAATATGTAAATGAAATGTTCAAAATTGGCTTGCTTCCTGATAACTTCACTTACAACACTCTTATAAGTGCACTCTGTAAAGTGAGGCGGATCGATGAGGCTTGTTATCTCCACACCGTTATGTCAAAAATGGGTGTTGCTCCAGATCGAATCTCGTACAACATACTCATTCAAGGCTTATGTGTGGTTGGTGATGTAGTTACAGCTCACAAGTTACTTAATTGTATGTTAGAGAAGTCATTGGTTCCTCCACCACTTACGTGGAACATTATTATTGATGGATATGGTAAACACGGAGACAAGCAAAAAGCGTTAAACATCAGGGATCAGATGGTGACACATGGTGTTGCACCCAATGTATTTACTTATAATGCTTTAATTCACATGCTTGTAAAAGGTGGAGAAATAGCCGAGGCTCATTTGCTAATGAAAGAGATGCTATTGGCTGGTCCGTTGCCTGATACCGTCACTTACAATCTGCTGGTAGGTGCAGAATCGGAATTTGGACACCTGTATTCTGCATATCAAGTTTACGATGATATGTTAAAAAGAGGGTATGATCCAGATGTTGTCACTTACACAGAACTGATAAAAGGTTATTGTATCAGAGGAAAAATTAAAGAGGCAGAGAGATTTTTCACTTCTGACGTGCTACAAAATTGTAATTTAGTACTTGATCATGTACCATTTCAAATACTTATAAAAAAGTATTTCAAGATGAAAGATTTTGACAGCGCATATGGTGTTTATCTAAAGTGGGTAACGATGGATCAAGGGGAATGATTTTAGTAGCAAATCTTCTCAGACCACTTAAGATATGATGTTAATGAGAAGAATCATTCAATTCTCTGCTTATTGCAGCTGCACTGTGCATTATTCTTCACACTGTAAGTCTTTCTTCCATTGTGTCATTGTAAACATACATGTTTCTCAGTTTCTGTATGTCATACATTGGCATGCTTTGTTCAAATGCCACCGGCTTCAACTTTTAGGAGGTTGCCCGCCCCTATCTTCAGATTGGGGTTCATGGGTTTTCAGGGTATTCATGGTGCCCCAAATTTAAATGCAAGGTCAACAAAGTTGGCTCGGATGAGATTTCCCTGGTTATAAAAAATTAAAAAACAAAATAAAAACCGGCATGCTTTCATGTTTTATTTATCATCTAAGTAACTAGATAAGTACTATATGGTTTTGTTTTGTTTTTTAACTGTTTATTTATTTGTTTACACCACTGTGAGTTGATGACACAACACACCTTCTATACATTGCATGGCTTGTTATCATTTGGTAGATAAATTAGCTACAAGAGACGAAATAGTAAATCCACACGGTTAATTTATGCAGCCCCTTTGTTAAGTTATGGAGTTTGATTGTCACTGGAGAGACTGACGCATATGTACTTGGAATGAGGTCTGATTCATTCTATTAAGGCACTTAAGCCTGTTATTGGCTCCAAATAACACCCTTTTTCTAGTATGACAATTGTCTGCCATCAATCAATTGTGGAATTCTGTTAAATAGATCAAGGGTGAGTAGTGATGTTACCTATAGCATAAATAGATTCAAGCTTTGTAAGAAAAAAGTGTGGTATGAATTTACATTTGTTGCTGCTCTCCTTCTGTAATCTCTTCCTTTGTTCTTGATATGTAATCCTTCCTTCAATTCCGAGAATCATTCTTCGATATTTATAGTCTCGAGTGTTCGTTAAATCTTGTTAATGCGAGAGTATTCATATCAGTGGAATCTGAGTAGCACATTCCTCGGGACCTCACCGGTATGATCACTAGCTCAATGGCAAAGCATCAGCAGGTGCAAGCAAACAGGTGCAGACAGATGGCAACAGTCTGATGAAGTGGCACAATCAAACCCAATGACAGAGCACCAGACCACTTCTTAAAGGAGCTTTAAGTAAGCTTGGTGGGTATTTTGAGTTGATGGGGCATGAGCATGCAGCATAATTCCATTTATGAGCAACATAGAAGATACAATATTTTATTGCTGGGGTTGCAATCCAGGTGACACCACTCGCTAATGATAATCAAAGAAAAAACAATTTCACTCCAAGTTCTGCTGTTTTTCAAGGTGATAAAGTATGTGAAGGTGGAGGTTCACGTTATTCTTGGAGAATCACCGAGGTTGAATTTCAAAAAAATGGGGCGATGATTTAAAGTCGTGGCTCTATAAGGTTGAGCAATTTTTTGAATTAGATGATGTATCCGAGCCAATGAAGTTGAAATTTGCTACTATTCACTTGGAAGAAAAGGCTCTGCAGTGGCATCAGTCTTTCATGAAGCAAAGAGGTGTACCTCTGCATGGTCAGATTATAAGGAAGCACGGATTTCACAATTTTGTAAGATTTTCGATGATCCCATGTCAGAACTATAAAACGTCAAACAAATCAATACTATCAAAGAGTATCATGACTAATTTTATAGTGATAGAAACTAGCAACAGGAGATTAGGAAAAATAGATAGAAATGACAAAGTGTATTGAAGATTGATAGTAATATTGAATAAAGGAAGAACACTATCAGAATTGGAATGATCAGCAGATTTATCCTTTCAAGAAGAAGGTTCAGATGTAGACTTACTTATCAGAAATCAGTGGCTGGTAGTCTTATTCACAATCAAGGCATCAACTTTGTTTGACATTTGTAGATACGTTTTTTTTAGCTCTTTGAATAAGACATGGATATGGATAGATGTCTGGTTTAAGACAATAGACCTTTTTAGTGCTCTGCAGCTGGAGCTCCATT
Source organism: Centrapalus pauciflorus (assembly GCA_020465985.1). Taxonomy (NCBI): domain Eukaryota; kingdom Viridiplantae; phylum Streptophyta; class Magnoliopsida; order Asterales; family Asteraceae; genus Centrapalus; species Centrapalus pauciflorus. The sequence continues at coordinate 50,422 of JAANYP010009399.1, read as the reverse complement.
CTAGTTTGAGAGTAGACATGAATTTCAGATTGATGTTATCCTTAGGCTTAGAATTCTTCACTTTGTTCGACTCATTTAATATAGCACAGAAACGGGTGTATGTAGCCTGAATTGTTTCACCATCTTTAGCCCTAAAGTCTCAGAAATTTGATTTTGCTTCTTCAACTTTTCCTTGATCATCCAGTTTTGCTCCCAGCATTTGTGGTTCTCCCATTCTTCTCACAAATCCTTAGCAATCAGTCTATCATCACAGATATAACTTATCAGAGATACCTTGATATAGACAATACTTGGCTTTCAGGTTAGCCATCTCCCTCTGTTTTTCAGCCACAGATTTTGCGTCTCTTACTTCCTGAGTGGCTTTGAGTGGTGGCTCATTATTCGGACGAGAATGGAGTGTTTCTAGTAAAGTAAAATACCGTTGGACCTTCTTCAATAGATTTTCGCATTAACTTGGCTAATTCTTGAATTCGAACAAATTTCAGGAATCTCTTCTTTCATTGTTCATAAGCCCGGTATACAACACCGGTGGTTTCGCTTCAGGAACCAAGTACCAATGCTTCTCTTGACATGATTTGAGTGCTTAACAAATGATCTTATAGGCTGTAAACTGGTTTGTAACAGTAAACTCACACAAAGTGGTGAATTTGATAAGTTGTCTGAATATCGAGTTTGTGAAACTTGGAATAGGTACCGAGTTTGTGTAAGTCGGGAACAGTTTGACCGACTTTAAAGATACAGAAAGCCCGAGTAAATGAAACTCGGGTCTAGTACCTTTGTCTTGAACTGTAGTTAGATGGAACTTAGGGACCCCGAGTTAGAGGAACTCGGGATAAGTTACTTCGAACAGAAACCTTCAAATGAACAGGCCCGAGTTAGTGATTCTCGGGACAAGTTGGCTTGGCAAATAAACTCAAGGATAGAGTCCGAGTTAGTTAGTCTTTGTACGAAAGTGTTAACAGAGAGGAGCCCGAGTTTTGGAAGCTCGGACTTTGGCAGAACAAAGTTGAACACAAAAAGGGAAGCCTGAGTCATGGAAACTGGGGACTATTCCAGACTTTGTGAAACTCGGAGATTGGGACTCAGACTTGATTCAACTCAACTTTTGAAAATTAAAGTGTTTTATCTCAAAAATTGGGATACAATAAAGTCGAAATCCTTGATAAAACAGTTTTAAAAACCTTTTCACAAGAGCAATAACTAGAACTAGAACACGTACGCATAGAATTTTCTTTAAAACCTGGGGTTTTTGAAGATTAAATTGAGAAAAACTACTCATGATTGATCGAAATCAGTAGGAAGCATGATTGGAATATTCAATTAAGCAAAGAACAAGAGAAATGACCTTCAATTTTGAATTTGCCGTAGACACGATCGACGTTAACAAAGGATATTGACGTAGTTTAAATCCAGCCTCCAATGCTTTGATACCAATTGTATGAATGTAATTCCAGTATAATAGCACTCAGTTGATCATAAACAATAAAGATTAACACAAATATGAACTGAATGATTGATTGTATTCAATCCGTATGAGAGAATGTAAAACACACTTAATCTCACACGCTAATTCGAAGTATGTAAATTAGTAAAACCCTAGAAAAAGATTAAATTCAAATGCAAACTTTAGGGTATTGACACTTTTTACCCTTTACATCTCGAAAATAAATACAAGGAAATAAAGCATACTTTAAAATATTACAAAAACAACTCTGAAACTCGATCAAAATAATTAATCTAACACGTATACCTTATGCCACTACAAAAGTCAACATCTTAGTAGATGTAGATATCACTCCTAAACAAGTTGAACTCAGGGAAAGACGATCACTAGGGTCAAGGATTTCAAAAGGAGGTGGCCAATGGTGCATGTTTCCTAAACGAAGCAAATTGTTTTTAAAGACCGTAGAGGCAAACCATAAGGTGGAAGTCAGCCCTTTAATAGTCGATCTCTGATGTTGATTGTGTTACTTGCATAAGCATGGAGGCTAGAGAATACGTAGGATCATGAAGAGAAATTCACGGGAAGTGGGAATATTTGAAGAGGATAATTGTGATCTTGGGAGATGGAAAGTAGGAAATAATTCATAATTATCATTAATATGATGACTCCGGAACTTCCTAGTGGTATAATTGACCATACAAACTTTTTTTAAGTCTAAAAAACGTGATAGCCCTTTATGAAACAATGCCCTTGACTCTTGCCTAACTCACATAGGACTAGTCGTGAGGGACTTAAGTCGCAGAGGCACACACCTTTAATTACATTGGTTCGCACGGATCAAGTCAACCACATAAAATCCTCTGTGTTAGTGTTATGTTTCTTTTCTGCAATTACTTTATTGTTGACTGCTTCGTATGCATGTGTTTGTGCATCATTTACTAACACACTCCCATCTCACCCGCCACAAAAACACACACACACACACCCCCAAAAAAGTAAGAAAAAAAAACATTTAATGAATTGATGATAATAGGAAAGGGGAAAACCAAATCTACAATTATTTTTCATGGTAGATGATGTATGAATACAATACTAGATTTGCGTGTGGCAATTCTGACCCATTCAAACAAATGGGTCGAACGGGTTGATGACTAAAAGACAGTTTACATAATATTGAACTTTTTGTAAGACAATTTGTTTAATACTTCATTTATGTTCGAGCCTAGCTTTTTACTACGGGTCATTTTGACCCTCCCGCCCATTTGACTCATTGGGTCGAAATTGCCACCTCTGACTTGTCTGGATTGAATAATTTTAGGAATGAGGATTTTAGACAATTTTTGTTGGAATTTTGGTAACTATCTTCTTTCTTCCTTGCTCGTCTTACCAAAAAGGCTTTAATATGGTCATGTACTTTGTATGTGCTTCATGAGAATGATAATGTTTTGTTATTGTCCTGCTTTTTTATCTTTTAGCTAAATAAAACAGTAAATGTTAGTGTTACAAGTATCATCTGACCTGCATAACTTGTAATTTAATGCAGTATCAAGTATTCAATTCTCAAATGCCTTCCTTATGCATATTTATATTAAGACACTGACTTCCAAAGTGTGCATGGCTGTCATTTTGCATTTGATTGTTTGTTAAGTTATATAGAGTGCAATGCACCAAACTCCACCACCATAAGCCAACAGAATATTAGTATATAGAATAGTGAAAATTGCAAAAAATGTAAGATAATTTGCATTTATTTTTAATTATGATAACATACATCATTTTTATCAATTAATGTATTGTACTTCCAATTTTTATATCATTAATGCAATGTGTTACATCAAATGACAAAAAAATGAGAAGTATGTTACCCTAAATGAAAAGGAATCGAAAGTATCTTTTGCATTTTTGCAATTTGCCCTATGAAAAAACAATTTCACTAAAATTTCCACTTTGAAAAACATCAATGAGTAATCATTAACTAATATGCTTGTAATCCATTCTTATAAAGGGATTATAATTATTATAATTTTCAATTTCCATTGCATACAGATTGTGTTCATGATGGCCATTGCTTACAAGGTTGCATCCGAGGCTTTTGCATCATCATCGTTGATGACATGAGGTAAACTTTTGACTTCTTTATGTTTCTTATAAAGTAACATTTTATGTTTATAGATACGGTTCCCAATTATAACTTGAAATTGTATAAAATAAAAATGTGAATCTATGAGGCATCCTGTATATGTATCATTCACATATTATACATTCACGTCTTTTCTTTATTTTAATTTATAAAAAATTTGGAATACCAATTATACATATATATATATATATATATATATATATATATATATATATATATATATATATATATATATATATATATATATATATATATATATATATATACATACATACATATACATATACACACATTTATCAAATCCGTTTAGCCAATGGCATTCTCCCGGTTGGCTTTTCCTTTTTTTTTTTTTTAAATTTAGATTTTTTCATAAAACACCTTTGTCTTAGTGTTATTTTTTATTTAGCCCTTTTATTTTAAATAAAACTTTTGTTTAGTCCTCTTTTAACATTTATTATTACAACATTTTCTTACACGCTTCAAATTATGATTTTAATTATACTTATGTTTGGAGTTGTCTTTTGAAACTATTATGTTATTGTATGAATATGACTTTATTATTCAAATTCACAATACAAAATTCTAATGAAATTGTTTTTATAATTAAAATGTAACTATTTAATATTTAGATTTGTTTATTAAATATGATAATGTATAACATTGAACATTACTATTATTACAACCTTTTTTTACACACTTAAATTATGATTTTAATTATACTTATGTTCGAAGTTGTCTTTTGAAACTATCATGTTATGTTTAATTGTATAAAAAACACTTTATTATTCAAATGCATAGTACAAAATTCTAATGAAATTGTTTTATAATTAAAATGTAACTATTTAATATTTAGAGTTTTTTTTTATTAAATATGATCATGTATAACATTGAACATCACTATTATAACGTCGAAAAACCCTAATCGATGTATTAGAGACATCGCCGTTATAAATTTATTTGATTTGATCGTAAAACCAACATATTAAATTGACGATTAAACCTAATCAATGTCAAATTTTCAAATTATGGTTATGATTAATTAATTAATTAATTCTGGTTCTGATCCAATTTAATAAGGCATTGTTTGTGATTTTAGCATAGTAAAATGTAGAAAACCAATAATAAAAACCAACTAACAGTATCATTTGTTTTGCTTCTTGAATCTATATCAGCTTTCCAAATTCACTCTTTGATCCTTGTTCAGTTGTGTTTCGTTATTTGAATTGTTTGAAAAGTATTTTTATTCATTTGTTTTTATATTTATTTTTGTAATTACTATTTTAGAATTAATATTTTAGACCCCGCAGCAACGCGCGACGTGCTGCATAGAGCACACACACCCATCACCGTTGGACATCTGCTTCTATCCTAAAAATGACTTTCCAGGTGAGCCAGAGTTTGATCAAGTCCAAAGTATAATCCAACTCTGGTGTCATGAAGTTTCGATAACTCGTTTATATACATTTATAATGTTATTTATGGAAACCCAACTTTATAATTGTAAAATTTCATTTTTCATCCAAATTTTTTATTTTTAACTAAATTAAACTTTTATTGTTATCTTAAAAAAACATTTTTTTTGTTGATGCACACAACACAAAATATTGTTTGTGCATAACATTTCGCCTTTATGCACGTTTTTATGCACAAACTTTTGTGCATAAAGACGAAAGTTTATGCACCGAAAAAGTCTCACATTTTATTTATACGAAGAATTTTTTTTATAAAGACCAATGAAGGCTTATATTTATTAAAAATAAAAAATTGCATGAAAAAATAAAATTTTAAATTGGTTCCCCATTTAGTGCAGGTGAGGTTATGGTGCACCTGTATATATGTTGCTGTGATTAGTTCTCACAATCTCAAGATAACTTTAATTTCTGATATCCTTAGGCTATATATGTGTGTGAGGCTATGTGTGTGTGTGTGTCTGTGTTTTATTAGATATCTAAAATGTATCTCCAGTTTGATCCGTAATTTTTTTTATGTTGAATAATTTATTTATCTTCATCTACAATTATAATTTGATTCAAATTTTTATTCGTGGGTACCAAATAACATGTTAGAATGACTTTATATATTCGTACTTGCCAACAAAATACAATAATAGAATGCTATGATTCATTCCATTGTTTCATTTGTTACTTTTGTAGTTCTATTTCATACTATGAAACATACAATAAACTATCCTCATACATTATTACATTGTTTTAGATAAAAATACAACGATCTCAAACCATTTTGGTGTAGTATTTCGAGTCGCGAGGGACCCTGCCTTCAGCGCTCCTCGGCAACTAATCTTCTAATCTAGGGCAGACTAAAAGAGAAGACTACTGTAGGACAGAACTTGGTAGTAACTTGTTGAGTCAGGTAACTGATGCGCTTTTTCGTTTTTTTGGTTATATTTATTGGGTCATTGAGAAAAATAGCAACAACTTTTAGTTTTTTTTACCGTTTACAGTAAGATTACTTAGTTTTTTTATCATTAATAACATCAATTTTTATATTTTTTTTTACCATTTATAGTAAAAAAATTATAAAAGTTGATGCTATAAATGGTAAAAAGAAATACAAAAGTTGATGCTATTAATAATACAAAATATAAAAGTTGATGATATTAGTTATATAAAATACGAAAGTTGATTCTATTAATGATCAAAAAAATAAAGGGATAATTGCGCAAAAAACCCCCAAACTTGTCAGTTTTTTCAGATTAAAACCCCAAACCATTTTCGTTGCATAGAAAACACCGAACCAACTAAAAATCAGTAAATCTAGATTTTATTAATGGGTAACCGGTTATAAATCCTACGTGTTATAAATTTTACGTGTACCGGTAAATAACCTACGTGGAATAAATTTTAATTGTTGAAACCGGTTGTCAAATATTACACATCATTTAAACACCCGTTGATAATTTTTAATTGTAATTTTTAAACGAGATTACATCATCAACGTTGCTATAAACAGACAAAAAAACAAAAAGTTGTTGCTACTTTTTGTAAAAGACCTGTATTTATTTGCATAATGAGCTATGTGATCCTAAACCTTCTTTGCATTCATTTTTTGATATCCTTTTGAACTTTCAATTGTCTGTTTCCAGTTTCCTTAGAGTCCCATTTTAATGGAATACATGCACAACATGGCAGGATGACCTGACTCATTATAAAGGTGAGTTGACAATTAACTTAATTATGTAAAACATTCTTAAGCTTTTTTATTTTTATTTTTGCTTTTTTGATCCTTTGTGTATACTTTGTAATGTATTTCGTTGTAATTGGATCTAACTATTCAAATTTTTTCGAGAATAAATCATTCTCTTAAATCTTAATAGATCTCGTCTTGTTCCTCAGTCTTCGAAGAATGCGGCGTTGTTTTATTGCAAGATAGGCTCTTCAATCTTATGCATCATGAGAAATATTTCTTGTATTGTATAATATGATGTTTATATGCTTTTTAAAATTTATTGAAAGTGACCTCTATAAGGGTCACCTAACAGTCGAGACTTGAGATTTTTAGAAGTATGTCATTAGTTCTATTCTAACATATTTTAACTCGTGAAAGCCTACTTGACTTACAAAACTGTAGTGAAAAGTTTTTTTTTTTTTTTGCATGTTATCTGACATCATCTGGGTTTACAACGGTCAAAAACTGAACCAAATCAAATCCGAAAAATTGAAATCAACATCTGGTTCTAGGTTTTTTCTGACTTTTCAACAAAAAATATGCAAAATGGGACAAATGTTAAGGTTATAGGTTCCAGTTATAATCAAGAACCGGACCTGAATGTCATTGGTTCTAATTCAGTTGTATTCTGATATGATTTTGCGGTCAACAATTCTTCACACCTCTGATCCAGTCAGACTAATTTGTACATTAAAATGTGTTGTTGAATAAGGATGAATTTGAGATTAGTATCATACCGACCCGACCTGACTTTTGATGCCAGACCGACTATCGTACAATGTTGTGATATTCAGGATCGTAGTTGGTATCAGATAGTCTCGTTTGGTACTTTTGTGCAATATACAACTTGCAATACATTACGTACAATGCAAAAAAATTTTGGTAATAGTTTTTATACAAATTAATAACAGTTTTTATAGTGTTGCAAATGCTGGAAATTAAAATTAAAACTTAAAAAACCAAAAAAAAACTGCAATGATTTTATACCAACTAAAAACAGTTTGGTAAGTGTTGGATGATTGCAGCCAAGAATTATAGAAAATTAGGATTTAAAATTGGTTTTGTATATAACTAGAATTTAGGAATTGATATGGATTAGATTAGAGATTTTAGTAACAACCTAAATTTCCTATATGAAAGTCCTTAAAATAATCTTAATTTCATTTTTGTAATGTTGATTAAAGCTTTACTATAAAGATCTTTGAGGAACTAAGACAAGAAAAATAAAAAATGAATACTAAGCACACAGATAGCTTACTAAGTTTCTTTCCCACATGTCATATACACAATTAGCATGACAAAACAAGCCTAGTAAGCATGACAAAGCCAGCCTATTGGCACGACAAAGCAAAAAAAAAATAAATAAAGAGTTGTCTTGCCATCCAAAAGTATGACAAGTTTAAAAGGATTACAAAGCAAAGATAGGGAGGTGAGTGGGCAAGTTATAAACTAGACAACTAAATCAATAAGCATCATAAAGCAATACCTAAACACTATAAATAGAGGCTTGGGGAGCTTTTTTTTTCATCTCCACCTTAAACACTGTCTATAAAACTTAGAAGAAGATTAGAAGTATCAAGGCAAAGCAAAGTGAGTATGTTATGTGCTTTAATGAGATATATATGTGCTATATAAATGTTTTATGTATGTTTATCTCATGATTATGTCATATATATGTTTTAAAGCATAAAATTATCATGCACCCATATGTATGAAAGTTTTAACACACGTTAAGGATGTCATTTATACATCCGGGATATAGAATGAAGGGACGTTTTGCAAACAAACGTAATTGGACAGCCCTTATGTGGACCCAATGTTAAAAAACCTATGACAAATTTGGTATGCTTTACATGTTAAGTATGAAATTTGAAAGAAACATTGTTATGCATGAAAGCTTATTATGAGTAAACAATTATGTGATCATGATACCAGACTTACTCAATAAGTTTAAAGCTTATATGTTCATGTATGTATATCAGAAAACAAAGACTAAAGAGGTAACGAAGCATTGTTATAAAACATTTGGATTATCTCTTATCTTTCTCCATGGATTGTAACTTTGGCTATTGTAATATATTATGAAATAAATGAAAAAAGAAGTTGTTATCAATTATTTGGATTGGAAAAGTGGCTATGACATTTAAAAAACATAACTATATACATCCCTAATTAGATATCCGAAATTCTCGAATTAATCTAGTCCCTACTCTCAACTTAAGTCATACATATGTCCCAAATATCGTAGCATCTTCGACTAATCGATACTGGTATATGGACGGGTCATGAATCTATTTGTATGGGTCGAGAAAAATGAAATTTTTGTTCGTTTCTATTGTTGAAGCAAGTTGGGTAATGGTGACATTGACAACTCTTAAATTAATATATGTGAAAAACTAGTTAGAAAAGTTTAATTCTTACTTTTGATGAAACTTTGGTGTGTGTACTAAAATTTTAATTTTAAATTGTTTCACACTAACTAATGTGTATTTAAATAATCATTATTGTTTTATTTCCAATAAAATTTATGTTTTATATAAAATTAAGGGTTAAGAACCATTGTGACCGTCCAACTTTTAGATTTATCTCATTTAGCCATTAAGTTTTTTGTTTGTCCCTATTTAACCACTAAACTTTAGCTTATTGTTCTACTTTGGGGAAAATAAAAACTAATGGTTAAATCAGTACATAATATGATAGTTTAGTGGTCAAATCGGGACAATATAAAGTGGTTAAATCAGTATAAAAAACGTTTAATGTTAAATGTTTATACAATAAAGAGTTTAGTGGTTAAACCATGACAAAAAATAGTTTAGTGGCTAAATCGAAATAATATGAAAGTTGAATGGTCAAAATAATACTTAACCCTAAAATTAATTTCAAACCATTTTTATTATCTTATTTTATTACTAGCAAACAATGTTTTCTTCCCCGTTAACTCTTTAATTTGTCTATTGTGAGTGATTTGAGTATATCATTAAATAGTAACCTAATCTTTTTACTCTTCCGTTTCGGTCATTATATTTTTTTTTTCGTATTGAATAGTTAGGTGTGCTTTCAAAGCCTATCGCAATTTCACAATTATAGGTCTTCACTTACTTTAACTTTTAGCGATCCATTTTTAATGACAAATTTACCATTTAATGACATTTTACTTATAATAATAACCAAATTAGGATGAGTTCTAAAAGTACAATCATTTAAAGGAGACATATAAAAATGTAGGTTGTTATGTTATAATATAAAGGGTTTATTATGAAAAAACCAACATGTTTTCACGTTGTTTGCATTTTCGTCCTTTTATGTTATTTTTTTCAAAAAAGTCCTCAAGTTAGTTTTTTTCCTTTTTGGTTTAGTGAAAATTTAACGTTAGAACATTAGTAAACCGAGTTTTTAAAACTGAAAAACCGGGTGCTAATATCCAAATTTCACTAAACCAAAAAGAAAAAAATTAACTTGAGAACTTTTTTGGGAAAAAAAATAATATGGAGGGACGAAAATGCAAAAAAACATAAAAACATGTTGATTTTTTCATAATAAACCCTAATATAAATACATAAGATATTACATAAATTTCTTTTATTAAATAGGAGAACACAAACCTTCTAATCCTAGTATCTTACTAAAAAATATACACAGACCCGAATTCCAACTTTAGATCTTCTTAACACCTGGGTACCCTTGGGCTAGAAGTCTTTTAGAACGACATAACTTCTACATGCAAGCAAGCTCATTGCAAGGAACCAACAAAAGCCCATTAGAAAGTTATCGGTTTCTGACCCCGTTTACAAAATACCATAGTTTGATACAATCTACCACATATCTTCCACTTAGATAAAAGGGTATGCTTAACATGCTGCCTCAACGGCTTTGCCATCTAGGCAAAGGCCGGCAAAAACACCGCTCCGCTTATACACATCTATATTTCACACACAATATCAATCATATTTTAGTTTCTTGTAATTTTTTATTTTAGTTTTCTAATTTTTAATTATAGTTTCATAATTTTTATGTAATAATTTAAGTTAGCTTTTATGAAATTAAATATTTAAGTTTTAATTATTAATTATAAATAAATTTTAGTTTTTAATAAAAAAATTAAAAATAATAGAAAGATTAGAATGATGAGTATTTCTAAAAGATTAAAATGGAATAGTAAAGAGAGAAAAACTGATGTGACACTTAAGTGTTTAAAATGTTAAATTTGGGTGAGTATACTCCTCACCCTTATAGACAATAACTCCCCTTTGTAAATGCTTAAATGGTTTTCAAGAAAGTTGTCAAAATCGATATCTTATTTAAGATCGCTTTTGTCTTTGCAAGATCAAGGTAAGATCGGAATCGAGATCTTAAGATCCTATTAAAATAATAGAGTAAATTACACAAATGGTCCCTGTGGTTTGGTGCTTTTTGTTCTTTTCGTCCCTCAAACTTTTTTTTTGCACCAATAGTCCCAAAATCTCAAACCTTTTACACAAATGGTCCCTCTGACTTACATCCGTTAACTTTGACCGTTAGGAAGGAGGGCATTTTCGTCTTTTTGTCATTCAGGGACCATTTGTGAAATTTTCTAATAAACTTTTAAAACAAAAATATATTTTATAATTTATTTAAAATAAATAAATAAACTTTTATCATCTAAACATTGGCCATGAATTTGTATCCACGTAAGCAATCAATGGTCAGGTTCATGAATATTTTTTCAAGGAGATATGCAATCTCAAGCCACAGAGAATGTCCAATTGGGATCTTTTGGGAACATGACAAATCTAATGCCTGGAAATATGCATCCGAATGTGGTTTTCGTTTTTGCGGAGATTAGCAACAATATCATGAATAACGTTGCTACTTCAAGGAGATATGCAATCTCAAGCCATATGGATCTGATGCAGTTTCAGAACCCTAACCCCCAATTGCAAGCTTTGATTCAGCAACATAATTTACGGCAGCAGCAACAACTTCAGTTCAGCATCAACAGAGATTGCAACCTCCATCTGCAATGAAGCGGCCTTAGCCGGAGTTTCGAGCTCGTCCTCCATTGATGAGAGAGGGGAGGTTTGCAGAGTGGACTGGGGAGTTTGAAATCAGTGTTGTTGGGATTCAATCAACGGTGGGGATGTGGTGGTGGAGGTGGAAACGAGTTGGAGGGCGGAAGACAGCAGCAACCGCCTCAGTTGAGGCGTCGTTGGATACAGCTGGCAAGAGCACCGGGTCGGGTGGGAAGAAAAAGCGAGTTGCACCGTACCGGATATTTAATATGGGGAATACGTCACGAGTGACGGTGCCGGCGTTGGTGAGTATACAGAAAAAGAATTTGAAGAAGAAGGCTGAGAAGAACATGGTGTGGAGATGCTGAATGACAAAAAGAGTTTGAATAACACAAACTCCCACATGAAATTTTTTTAATAATAATAATAATAAATAAATTATAAAATAATAGTGATGGACGAAAATGCAAAAAACGTAAAAACATGTTGATTTTTTCATAATAAACCCTAATATAAATACATAAGATATTACATAAATTTATGTTATTAAATAGGAGAACACATACCTTCTAATCCTAGTATCTTACTAAAAAATATACACAATTGTTTACAACGAGACCTGAATTCCAACTTTAGATCTTCTTAACACCTGGGTACCCTTGGGCTAGAAGTCTTTTAGAACGACATAACTTCTACATGCAAGCAAGCTCATTGCAAGGAACCAACAAAATCCCATTCAAAAGTTATCGGTTTCTGACCCCGTTTACAAAATACCATAGTTTGATACAATCTACCACATATCTTCCACATAGATAAAGGGGTATGCTTAACATGCTGCCTCAACGGCTTTGCCATCTAGGCAAAGGCCGGCAAAAACACCGCTCCGCTTACACACATCTATATTTCACACACAATATCAATCATAATTTAGTTCTTGTAATTTTTTATTTTAGTTTTCTAGTTTTTTATTTTAGTTTCATAATTTTTATGTAATAATTTAAGTTAGCTTTTATGAAATTAAATATTTAAGTTTTAATTATTAATTATACATAAATTTTAATTTTTAATAAAATATTAAAAATAATAGAAAGATTAGAATAATGAGTATTTCTAAAAGATTAAAATGGAATGGTATTTAGAAAAAAACTGACGTGACACTTGAGTACTTAAAATGGTAAATTTGGGTGGAGTATACTCCTCACCCTTATGGACAATAACTCCTCTTTGTAAATGCTTAAATGGTTTTCAGAAAAGTTGTCAAAATCGATATCTTATTTAAGATCGCTTTTGTCTTTGCAAGATCAAGGTAAAATCAGGATCGAGATCTTAAGATCCTACTAAAATAACATTATGTTTTTTATGTGTTATAATTTACATCAAAGATTTATATTATGTCAAATTTATAAAATATTTAAAATCTAAACAATATACGATAGTTCAATACAACTCGTAAAAATATAGTTGATTTAATTACATCATTAAAATTTTACATTTTTAGATTACTAGACTCCAAGATCATACAAAAGTTGTTATACACAAATTAGATGATTAACACGTACTTACCTTTCTTATTGACTTCTTTATAAATTTTTTTATTCAAATTTAAGTAATGGTAGGATCGGCCCGGATTAAGATTTTAAAATGGATAAATCTTAAAATCCGTTCATAATCGTAAGATTTTGACATCAATATCAGGATGTTTAACACCATAGTTTTCAAAAAACACACATCCAACCCTATGATCCTTCTATGGCTTTGCAACCATCCTTTTTTCAACTCATTCAAATAAACATAATATCTATCAAAATGTTATTTCCATGTGATATGATTCAACACTCGTTTAAACAGTCCTACCCTTCGACGACTTTGCAACCACCCTTGTTAGTATTGATATGTTTGGTCTTAATCGGCATGGTGGTGCCAAAGCAATATGTCTCCCTCTCATTCTTTCTAATTTTCTTAATATAAAAAATGATTATAATGATAACGTGATAGAAAGAAGACGACGACTAAGGTTTCAATGGGATAAAAAGATGAAAGTAATAGTGAGTAAAAAAACTAATGTGACACTGATAGAACAGTGTGATGACCATACTCATCACCCTAAGAAGGAAAGAAAATAAATGCACCGTATCTTGATATACAGTTCCAAAACCAAAAAGTGAAAGTATGGGCCAGATACAAGAGCTACCAGGAATCCATGATTCGATCACCACCGATTGGTTACTTAAACCACATTTCGATTTGCCAAAAAACGATGATAAAATTACATAATAGTTGTGGTAACCAAAAGAACATCCGACTAGAATTTTAAGAGAAATAGTAGACAAGTCATAAAGTTAAGACCAATATTGTGTTTGGTCAGTTCAAGCGGCTGCGACTTTCTGAAACTTGTTTGGTCGATTTCCAGAATTATTTTCTCTAGAGCGATTATGCTTCCCGTTGAATTGTCGTCCGCCTCTGTTGTTTTTTCCTCCCCTTAAAAAGTAAAAATCGATAAGAATTTGACATGCCTACTTCATTCTTTACCAATTTATAGCAATGTACCCTTCTTTTTACCATTTATAATTACATACTTCTATATATTCCCGTTTATAGTAATGTATTTACCTTTATAGCAGTGTACTTTTGCACTAAATACTAAAATTAGCAAGCTATTTTCAACATATTTATAACCACATTTTTCAGGTTCTAACTGACATGTTGCTAGAGTTTTATAAAGTATCATGAAATCATGAATGATTAAAAATTGAAATGCGTTTCTATAACTGGTAGGAGTGAAATTAATTTGCTATTTTATGCATTAACCACTACTAAAGTAAGCCCAGTAAATAAAACCGATAGGATATGAAATTCAGATTTTTAGGAAATATTCTTTTTTGTCTAAAAAGGATTATGAAATTCAAAATTTACCTTAATCGGTCACTGATACTTCTCTTGTCAAAATTGAATTTTATAATCCTTTTTCGGCCTAAAAGATTTCACATTACCTTTATTGTCAAATTTTAAATTTTACGTTACTTTTTCCGGCATTTTACCCTTTTTTTCATTTCACCCGATTAATCAATTATTAACTGTTAAATATAAACAAGATTAACCTACTTTCACGTGAAGGTTAAAATTACCCACTATTATATGCAAATACTAACCTGCTCCAGTTGCCTTTATTTCCTCGAAATTTCTCTTGACCACGGAGCATATTCCAGTACTCCTTTTCAGCTTCGCCTGATAACACGACAAAGATTAACAGCTCATTAAGTTCTATAAATTTCAAAAATTAAAGAAAGAAAGAAAAACAGTCATCACACAGAAGGCATGGCATAGTTAGTTACGTCGATAAATCCTCCTAGGTGAGGTTGTATATAAATTAAAATAACTCGTATGATACATAAAACTGAAATACGATCCTCCCAGCGGGCGGGTGAATGGAGATGAGACGAAGCAAGACCGAAATACGCAAAGGGGGCATTCCTAGTTATTCTGAAGACAGTCAGCATTCCATAAATGCCTATCAACTCAAAAAATAGTCAGCCCCCATCTGAGACTGTTCTTCTCAATGTTTAGACCTCATTTTCTAAAATGCAAATTACACGTAAAAGAAACACACTTTTAGTTAAACACAGGCTTTTAAATAAACTTTTACAGACTTAATTTGTAATTTATATATTTCGAATCAAATAAAAGATGTGGTTGATTACCTAAATGAAAACTAACTTCTCGTAAACACCCCTTCTTTGAAAAGGATGCTTGTTATTTCAATTATAAACTTGTAACATAAGCCTTAAAAAAGCACATACTTTAAGACAGATTGGACATTAGTAAATTCATTACGTGCAATTTCCGCTTTCCATGAAGACCTTTACAGAGCCCAACCACTGCTACTGGCAATTGCTTAATTATTATTAATTTTTCAGATTGAATTCCATAACAAAACATTGGTAAGAACATCGTACTGGGCCTATAAACAAGAGAAAAGCAATGACAAAGAAAGTGTGCACATGGAAAAAGAACATACAAAAGTGAGTTAAATCATCTTTCAAGAGAAATCAAGTCTAATTTGGTAATCTTAAAATGTTAAACTTAAAGAGGACCACAAAATGCAAAAGATAGATAATATACATTAATATGGAATACAAAGATTTGCATTTGAAGTATCCAATTTCGCATCTTACCTGTTACTGGATCTAAAATAGCAACATAGTTCTTCACAATCAGACCACCTTCCTCGGTGAGCACAGCAGCAGCACGTGCTTTCTGTGCACCTTCTGCTTCTTCAAACCGTATGTATCCTGATTCCTCCCCCATTTTGAAATCAATATACTGAAAAAGAACACATGTAACAAAAATTAAAAATCCGTTAAATTAAATCTAACATGTACTAAATTATTTAATTATTCAACCAATAAACATAATGTCATACCAAAAGGTTAAGGCTTCAGTCAAGTAGGATCTTAAGAGCCATACATATCGAACTCAAAAGCTACAGACAAAGAGTAAAAGAATAATCACATTACCTTAACAGTACCATATTTCTGGAAAACACTCTTCAGATCCTCACGTAAAACAACATCCTTGTTGTCCTTGTATATCTCAGCAGACACTTTTTTAGTCTCCCTTTCCTTTTTATCTTCAGCTTCTTCATTCTCTGAACTAGATTTCGTATCAACCTTTGGTTCGCTCTCTACCTTGATACTCTCTGTGCCACTCTTTTTAGCATTTCCAGATACCTTCTGATCGGCAGCTTCCGTAACCAATTCTTCAGAATCTGGTTTCACGTCTGTTACCTGAACATCATCACCATCACCGGACTTTACCTGGTTATCATTTTCAGCCAAAGGAACTTCAGAGGACGTGCTCTTCAACTTAAATGCAACAATTAAGCCCTTTGGATAGCTGCTAACATCACAAATAAGAGATATTCAGAGGGAAAAAAATGAGTTGGAGCAAGTTCAAAATGAAAGCTCAAAAAGATCTCTGTAGTCTGTACTTACTCTTCTTCCTGAGGAGCATTCTTACGATTTGATATCAAATCCCGACGGGCATTCTCAGCTTCTTCATCTTTTGCTCTCTGCTCATCAAACTCTTTCCTATATTGGTAAAAGCAGAGATGAGAATATATCTTCCATTTATAAAACAATTAAAAAGCACTTAAAAATTGAAGCCTCATAAATCAAACACAACCCATGAATTTAAGGTTTTCATATCCTTCTTTTTAAAAACCATCACTACTACAAACAATCATGACTTACTTGGGTCTTAGTTCCAACTCAACACCTCCTTTAACCAGGCTTTGTGTCAAAATCTTTGTGGCCTCCTCATCAGATGAGAATTCAACAAGAGCAGTGCCACAAAATACCCTCTTATCAGCAACATGACGAGGTAACCTCACACTGTTAACCTGAATTAGCAAGAAGAAAAGCACATTGATATTTAGTAATAGAACATACCAAACCTTACTTAGACTTGTCTAGATAGTGTAAATGGACTTGAAAAAAAATTAAACAAATAGAAAATATGTTGTTCATTTGAAACCAGTATTACTATAACCACCATCCAATGTGTCAGCTTGTATGACACAACACAAAAACCGGATATCCAAAAATGTATCACCATCATATACGCGCGCGTGTGTGTGTATCGAAATAAAAATATGCATGTCCTAAATCGGGTTAGTCATCCAATCAAACTTTAAAATATAAACAGGTCTTCATTCACCATAAAAAGGCTCCATCATTTTAATTGTAGTTCATAGCAGGCAAAAAAAAGATCCTGAACTTGAATTCATTAAGCACTTTTATATAAGAGAGAAATGTAAGAGTCACGCACTATATTAGAAAAAAAGAGAGAACACCCCTCACCTTGGCATACTGTGCAAAGAAGGACTCGACCTCCTCAAGCTTTATATCATACTCGATTGGTGATGCAGCGATTGTTCTACCATCTAATTGTTCAATTGCCTCTTCTGGTTTTGGGAGTTCCGTGGTCCTTCCAACCTTCTTCCCTGAAAGGCATAAGTATCATATGGACCAACACATGAGCAATCAACCATGAATAATTTTAACAAACGTAACATGCTCTAAAAAGCCACATTTTATGTAAACTCACCATCTTCAGAAATTTTAAGTGTAGTTGAGTTCTTTAATGCCTCAGCCACAGCTTCCACAGTCTCTTCTGAAACATCTTCAGCTTTTATCTCCCCCAATCCAAGATGACCTCTCATCCGAGAAAAAGAACATATTAACGCCAAACTCACCACTGTACTTTTGGTTAAGAAAATCATGAGGAATGTTACACAAGTTAACATTTTTGCAGTCTAACTTCTTCGCATCCAATCTCCCTAAGCACTCAACAGCCAACACGAAAAACTTATGTTTTTAACACACAGCAATGACACTAACTAGATTAACCCTGTTATCCATTATGCGCATTATTTCAGGACTAATATAACCACATTGAAAGATTTTAACTAATATGATTATCAACCTCGTTTTTTGACTTAAACAAACAAACCTAATAATTATAATGCAGAACTTGGATGTAGTTTGCTACAAGTATACACACATCTTTTGTAGTCAAGTACTTGTGATTGATCGCAAAAAAAAAGTCATTCGTACCAATTTGGTGGATGAAACCATTTTCTTTCAAACTCACAGTTGACCAGCCTAGGCTTTTAACTTTTGCTAAAACAAACTGGGTAGTACTTCCACATGTTTCAGTATTTATAATTGTCCTAAACGTTTCACCCAATAAAAGAAATGTAACACCATAAAATGCATAAATCATGTCCGAAAGAGAATAACCATGCATCAACAAAGAAAAACCATCGATTTCTATGTCAAAATGGTCAGGTTGATATGGACTTGAACTTTACAACAAATATGTGCTTCAGCTGCTTGAAATTACAAAAAGTTACTTCTATTTGGTGTTAGTATCTAACAAAATCCGGTTATTTTTAATAAAAATACTAGAAAATACAGGATAAATAAGTAAGTAATACTCTCTTATCATTTGATAATCAACTTTGTTACAAATATCACACTAGACCAAACAAAACATAGAACCAATTTTTACATAAAACCGGTTTTTGAATAACACTATAACCAAACTGAAAAACCAATTTTTTTAATTCTATAACCGAGAACCAGACCAAACATTCCAGTTCGGTATTTGGTTTTGTTGGCCTGGGCAAATTTTTTGCACACCATTACCTTGTATCAAACTAGGATTATATGAATCCAAAGATTACAAACACATAATCAATTACAAAATGCACATGAAAACACACCCTAACGTTGTGTAATAACATAATAATGGAGCTAAACTTGCAGCAAAAACAATATTAATCACATCTCAACAATAAAAACATCTTTTTTACTGCTCAACTTAACATTTAAAACGCATCTCTGTTTATTCAGAGTGGTTTGATTACATATAACATGTAAGTATGCAAAAGAGGATACAGCCATCTTCACTCTCAGCAATAGTAGTCCTAAGAAAATTGTCTCTTGGAAGGTTACTATCACTGAAATAGAACTCAACCTGCCAATAATAAATTATCAATGAATACTAAAATATATATACATATACATACATTATCAATCTATTTAATTTAAGCTGTATAAGAGAGAAATCTTCAAGTTCAAAACCTGTCGAATGACTTTCTTCACGGTTTCTTCATCCAATTGAGTTGCTACCATTTTCAAGATCTGCAACAGATCCCTAAAGAGATAGATGCAGCAAGAGAATAGGAGAATGGTTAAATTGCAGTAGAAATTAAAAATGCAGATAATGGGAATGAAGTAGCAGAATGGGAATTGATTCTACTGTTTGGTAAGAACGTGGAATTCATCAGATAAATGTATTAACAAATGTGACCTATATGTAACAAAATTAAAAACTAAAAAAGCTGCCCTATACTATATCAAACCCATATCCATAACCTCTTCCCAACAACAAGTATCAAGCAACAGGAAGCATAAAGTTCGTTCTTTGTCTGTTTATACATTCATATAATGCAAAAAGAAAAATAATAAACAAAAACAATTCATCGTTTTAATTGATGATTCAGAAGAAATATACATTGATAAAATTTCTAAACACAAAATTCATTGCTATGGGTGCATCTCAAAATCAATAAAAATCATTCATCAACAAAAAATTTCAAAACAGTAATTTCAAAGATTTAGATAAAGTATTGCTAAATTTCATAGTATCGCCTTTTGAGATCCCATAAGCAGAGAATATATGTATACATTCGTCACTTCGAGATGAGAGAATATATAAACAGACAGAGACGAGTAGAGAGAGAGGGAGTACCTGGTCGGAGTCTGGCCGGAAAAGGAGGGCGTCGACGGCGTTCAATCAGTGAGAAGAAGAGGTACGCTAGGGTTTAGGAGTTTAGCGGGAGAAGAAGAGGGACGCTAGGGTTTTTTTTTCTGTTGTGAAGGTGGGGGAGGGTTTAAGGAGTTTTTCATTGTTCAGGAAAATACAAAAGCACCCCTCCACTATTAACAGATTTACCAATTGGTCCCTTATAAATTAAATAAGAATAATCCATGTCTTCTATATTACAATACTAAGTTATTAATGTGTTACGCGTTGTTAATAAATAATAGTTTATCGCTAAAATTGAAATTAGAACATACAAATATTAATCATATTCAAAAATATGTGTATTACGTAAATGCCTTTAACAAATTATTGTCGTTTATATATAAAGTATATATAAAGATGAAAATAAAGTATAAAAGTTAGGTTTTTCTAAAAAAATATACATAATAAAAATAAGGGTAAATTACAATTTCCGTCCCTGTGATTATATGCAAATTATGGAACACGTCCTTTTCACGTCGAAATTACAAATTCAGTATCTATGGTTAGTTATTTGTTGTGGTTTAGTCCTTTAACTGGCCTTTTTTATTAAATGACCATTTTACCTTTGAGAATATTATAAAAATAGGTAATGAACTTTCTATTTTAATAAATTAAAATAAAATCTAAAATACTCTATTATTTAAATACATTATAAATCTATTAATGGTAATTTGAATCCTGCAACAAAGGCGTCGCCACCGTCATAACAAACCCCTCACATGCTCCTTACTCTCTGCCTCCGGTCGATCATTCTTCGTATGCAACGCCATCACCACCGCACCTACAATCAATGGAACCATTGCGTTGACGGAATATGATGTGAATTTTTGTTTCACCGGAAGGTAAGCGAAGAACGCTATGAAAGCGAGCTCCGAAGCGATGATGAGGGCAGAGGTAGAAATGGGTAGCCGGGAAACACCGTAAGCATAGAGATAGTCGTCGAGACCAGTGATGACACCGATAAATGCCACCGCCAAGAATAATCTTCAACGCACGTAAATGATTATTGTTTTCTTATCGTTTATGTTTTCCGTTGGTACGGTGACGGTGGAAGTAGAGGATTATTAGGACGGGCACCATGACCGACCAGCCGATAGTTTCTAGGAATGAGGACACCCACACGCGGTTGCCACCGTGGATGAAGTAGAGGCGCTCACCATTAAAAGAGTTTGCTTAATTTGCCGGTGAGGTAACTTTCGCCGTCATAGGTGCGGTGGTGGTGGAAACCCATCATGAGAACCATGATCAAACTTCCACCACAATCTCGATGGAGTAATACACCGAACGCACACCACACCACAATCTCCAGATGGAGAAATGTAGAGGCTGGTGGTTGTAATGGCGCTGGACCGGTGGTTGTGGTTATCAAGAGAGAGATGGAGAAATGTAAATGACTGGAGAGGGGAGTTGTTTACAGAGAGAACAAAATTTTCTTTAAAAATTTGTATTATTTTAAGATAAAAAAAGAATTTTGGATCTCTTCTTTTATTGTATAATGCTATTAAAAAAATTCATTACTCATTTTGATAATATTTTTAAGGGCAAAATGGTCATTTTAAAAAAATGTCTGGTCAAAGGACCAAAACCACAACAAATAACCAACCATAGATACTGAATTTGAAATTTCGACGTGAAAAGGACGTGTTCCATAATTTGTGTATAACTACAGGGACGAAAATTGGAATTTACCCTAAAAATAATTAGGGTGATGATAAATACACACCCCTCATATTCTAATTATACATCCGGCATCCCCTTCTAATTACCTTAATAATTAAATAATCACTGCATGATTTAATTAATTTAAATAATAGTCATGACGGCATGTGCGATGCACCGGGCTGAATGATTTTTTAACTAAAATATTATGTAAAGATTAGATCCGTGCAATTGTTATGGTGTTACTAAATTAAATAAATAAATAATGTTCGTAGCTACTTTTGGTATTAAATAAATTAAGTCAATGATTGAATATTAGACATAATTTAAATGTAATAAAATATTGCTACCTACTCGGTAACTCATGTTAGTTTTATTTTATCAACTAAAATAAACTAACTAATAAAAGAATTTATTTTGATTTAAGTATATTATCTGTTAGGCACAAAAAGGCCTCAGTCAAACTTGTTCTGCATCTGAGGGGGAGATTATCAATCAAACCTGTTGATGCACTTGATGGGTAAAAGTTAAGGCCTGTTTATGCCTTAATAATACCTAAAAAGTGATTTGCAAAATCAGTCCAAAGCTGTTCTATATGTTGCAACTAAGACAGTTTGTCCAAGCTGTTCAGTCTGCTGAACAGGCTGGACATAAACTGTCTACGCTGCTCTACACTGATGAGCAGCTTGGGCAGTTTACAAGTGTTCTGTTCTTTGTGAACAGAACCTGTTCTTTGTGAACAGGCTAAACACTTTATGGAATGTGTTTCCAAGTCCTCATGTATTGTATTTGACTACAAGATCAGTTTACAAAGTCGAAGACAAAGTGGAAATCAATACTGCTCAGCCTGCCCAAGTTGTTCTGTTACATGAAGACAAAAGGTTATTTGAAAAAGGGTGACAGACCTTTTTCTTATATCAAAATAGGCCTTTACAAGGAAGAAAGACGCAAAGTTGACATTCCTTATTTGGTTAAAGGCAATGCAATAGTAGACAAAATGAAAAGACGAAAGTTCTGCACACAAGAAGACAAGTCTGCTTTTCAGAAAGTGCAGAAAAGGTTATGTTGTCTTTTCAACAAGACTTCTCCGTTTTCATTCCGTCCAATGAAGAAGTTTCACTTAGATCCTTTGAGTGAGTATAAAAGGAAGCTTCTAAGGTCAGAAAGAATAAGCCAAAAAGCTAAGTGCTGAAGCCAAGAGTGAACGTGCAAGTGTGTTTTTCATGCATGCAAGCCTGTTTGTGTAATACAGTTTCTTTGTGTCTAAGCTGTTCTACATAAGTTGTCCCTCTGAGTCTTGTAAACACAGTGAGTACTTCTTAGTGAGTGTATTCATTGTAAGCTAGTTTGAGTCTGTCTTAGACTAGTGAACATACTGTTGTATCTGTCATCTCAGCTTGAACCTTTCCGCATTCAAGCTTGTTTGTAATTAACAATTTGTTGATAATACATACAAACATTGAGAAAATAGTGTGTAGTTTTTAAATTGGTGTATTCACCCCCCCTCTACAGCTTAAAGCTATATACTTTGGGAACCTCTCGGGACCTATCATCTTCTCCATCTACCCAATCTAAACAGTCCACCCATACACCTCCATCTCCTAAAGACCTACCTTTGAAGGATCAGCTTTCCCTGCTGACCAACAAAGTTGGTTCTTTGGAAACTACCATGACCTCTCTACCCTCTCTTATTTCAGACTCTGTGTCTGAACCGCTTAAGGGGTTCTTTGATTTGTTCAAAGACTCCTTCCCTACCACTCCTCAAACAGATAATTCTCAACAGCTGTTAGCACTCACTGCACAGCTGCAAAATGTGTCCACCTCCCTCTCCTCCATTCTTTCACTACAACAGGACTCTGTGTCCTCAATGACAGCTATTTCTCAACAGCTGTCATCTCTCCTCACTTCTGGCAATTCTACCCTTCCTGCCACTCTGGCCAGCTTGACCACACTAATTGGCTCCCTATCTAATTCTATGTCATCAAACCTTGCTGATGTGCAAGATTCTCTCGAATTACATCTTGCACAGCTTCAAAGTTTGCTGTACACCGAGTCTGATAGGGAAAACATTGTTAAGCTGACCTCCCTTGCTGATACACAATCCTCTTCTCTTCAAACCTGTCTTTCCCAGCTTGCAGAGGTAAAGGACAATTTGGTTTTCTTAGTGACTAGCCTTGTTGGCCCCAGGCCTGCTGCCAAAACTGCTGGCAAGCCTGATGACTTTGTGTCTTCAGGCAGACCGGGTGTTGAAGGTGCTGGTCCATCTCCTTCAAAGGGGGAGAAGTCGTCTGCCGCTAAGACTAAGTCTAAGGGGGAGAAAACTTCTCTCCTAAGGAGAAACCAGTGCCTGCAGCACAAACTGGTCAACCAGCAGGAATCTCTGAAACAGGTACAATAGAGGGTGCTTCTCAAGCTGCTCAGCCTACTCAGGTTGAATCTCCAATCCCTGCTCAGTCTAAGGGGGAGGAATCCATTCCTGAGGGCAGGCCAAGCAGCAGAAGGAGGCATCTGATCCTAGAGGAAGAAGAAGAAGATGAGGAAAGTCCTGAAGCTGCTATCACTAAAGCAGCTAAAGGTAAAGCAATAGCAGCAACTGATCCTCAGCAGCAGAAAACAGCAGAAATCCAATTTCACAAAGCCAGGGCCAAAGAAATGGGTCTTCCTATGCACAAATATTTTGAGTTTAGAGAAGAACAGCTTCAAGCCCTGGAAGTTCTTAGAAAAGAAGAAGAATCTGCCAAAGCTGCCAAATCATTTGCACTTCAAGAAGCAAAGAAAGTTAAAATGTCTACTCTGGAAGTGCAAAAGAGAATATTAGAAGCTGCTAAGGGATCAGCAGGGGAGAAGGAAGTAGAAAAAGAAAAAGGTACTCTGGTCTCAGTGACCAAGCCTACAGTGCCTCATACAAGAGCTCAGTACCATTTTGACAACCTGGCAAAGAAAAAATTTCAAGATGTTGCTGAAAGAAGGCTTGCCAAGGAAGCAATTGTCAAAGCTGTCCCTATATCAAGAAAAGGCAGTCAGTGGAAGTTAAAAATAACAAGGATGGGTGCAGCATGCCCAGAATTAGAAACATATGACTACACTGATGTAGCACAGATGGGGTACAGAGAATGGATTGAGCTGGCAGTTGCTCTGAGTGAGTCAAAGTCAGAAACGGCTAAGACAATCAGGGCATATGTCAAGAAACTGATGAAGAGATTAAAGAACCTTGGCCTGATCTCCAAAGAAGTTAGTGAATGTGTCTTTGTGACACATCCAAAAATTAAGGCCAGGAGGACAAGGAAGGACACTGAAATGGAACTACTCCTTGCACTGATTGAACAAGGCGATTATGCCATTGAAATGAAAGGAGTTGATCACAGCCTGCCTAGTGGCATAGAGTTTGAAGATGGCAAGATCATTCAAGAGCCTGAGCTGGGGGCATTTTTTGTAGATCCCTTAACTCAGAAGAAATGCTTTCAAAGAGCTTCAGATCTATACAAAGTGGATCTGAGACAACTTGTGGCCTTCAGACTTGCAGTTTCATTCAGGCAGTCTAGTAAGTGGAGAGCAGCCGTCTGGGATCAGCTCAGAGGCTTCGTTGAGAGAGGTGAACTTGAGGATCCCAAGTTCATGATTATAAGAAGTGAAATTCAAGAACTTGAGGATACTAGAGAGGAATTGGAGAAGATGTTTGAAGATCCCCCTCCTTTGTGATGAAGTCCATCTGCCATCTGGGCAGGTGAAGAATGGAAGCTGTCCATCAGTTGGACAGGCTTACCATTTTCTGCTCCCAACAAAAACAGTCCAATGTACATTAGTTGTACTTTATTTACATATGTTGTAATTTCCTTTTACATTAGTTGTAATATACATCAGTACATCAGTTGTACTTTTGTAAGAACATGTGTTGTTCTAATGTAATAAAAAATCAGTGTATATATAAACTGATCTTTTACTTTATGTTGATGTTGTAAGTTTATTTCAACAAATGTACTGTAAAAATATATAGTGACTTTTGATAAGACCAGCTTAGACTGGTTATTGCAAATAGGGGGAGATTGTTAGGCACAAAAAGACCTCAGTCAAACCTGTTCTGCATATGAGGGGGAGATTATTAATCAAACCTGTTGATGCACTTGATGGGTAAAAGTTAAGGTCTGTTTATGCCTTAATAATACCTAAAAAGTGATTTGCAAAATCAGTCCAAAGCTGTTCTATATGTTGCATGTGTTGCAACTAAGACAGTTTGTCCAAGCTGTTCAGTCTGCTGAACAGGCTGGACATAAACTGTCTACGCTGCTTTACACTGATGAGCAGCTTCGGCAGTTTACAAGTGTTCTGTTCTTTGTGAACAGAACCTGTTCTTTGTGAACAGGCTAAACACTTTATGGAATGTGTTTCCAAGTCCTCATGTATTGTATTTGACTACAAGATCAGTTTACAAAGTCGAAGACAAAGTGGAAATCAATACTGCTCAGCCTGCCCAAGTTGTTCTGTTACATGAAGACAAAAGGTTATTTGAAAAAGGGTGACAGACCTTTTTCTTATATCAAAATAGGCCTTTACAAGGAAGAAAGACGCAAAGTTGACATTCCTTATTTGGTTAAAGGCAATGCAACAGTAGACAAAATGAAAAGATAAAAGTTCTGCACACAAGAAGACAAGTCTGCTTTTCAGAAAGTGCAGAAAAGGTATGTTGTCTTTTCAACAAGACTTCTCCTTTTTCATTCCGTCCAATGAAGAAGTTTCACTTAGATCCTCTGAGTGAGTATAAAAGGAAGCTTCTAAGGTCAGAAAGAATAAGCCAAAAAGCTAAGTGCTGAAGCCAAGAGTGAACGTGCAAGTGTGTTTTTCATGCATGCAAGCCTGTTTGTGTAATACAGTTTCTTTGTGTCTAAGCTGTTCTACATAAGCTGTCCCTCTGAGTCTTGTAAACACAGTGAGTACTTCTTAGTGAGTGTATTCATTGTAAGCTAGTTTGAGTCTGTCTTAGACTAGTGAACATACTGTTGTATCTGTCATCTCAGCTTGAACCTTTCCGCATTCAAGCTTGTTTGTAATTAACAATTTGTTGATAATACATACAAACATTGAGAAAATAGTGTGTAGTTTTTAAATTGGTGTATTCACCCCCCCTCTACAGCTTAAAGCTATATACTTTGGGAACCTCTCGGGACCTACATTATCATTATAAGTTATTACATTGAATTTATTGTTATCGGCCTCAATTTATCAAATTAAATTACAATAGAATAATTTATATTGATTTAAACAAATGATCATTATAATTTATTATATGGAAATTATTAATACATGACTCCACTTATCCAATTAAATAAACTAAATAATAAATTAATAATTTTATTCTAAAAAATTGAATATTGGAATTATTGAATATGGTTATCAAAATTGCGATTTAAATTGTAGGATCGTACGATTTACAAGTGGATTTCGATTAGGATCGATTTTGGGTAGGATCGTAAGCAAGATCGTAGGATCGTTAGTAAGATCGTAAGATCGTACGATGATCCGATCCTACATACGGTTTGTTTTCGTAAGCAAAATCTTAGGATCGTTAGTAAGATCGTACGACGTGTATTTCAAACTTTTTATGACTTGCGAATGGATGTATGAAAATGACTTTCTTTGGTATTGTCTTTAATGTTTGAATCCTCTATGAAAATGATTAGCTTTCTTTTGAATGAGAATTATTTTCTTTATGAACATGATTTTTTTATGGAAATGACTCTTTTGTTTATGCTACAATACTGTGATATATAATATATAATTTCGGTAGGATCTTACGATCCCGATCCGATCATACGATCCCGATCTTGCAATGCCAAAAACGATCCTAGGTAAGATCTCGATCTTGACAACCTTGATATGTAGTTAAATTACTACAAACATGAAATCATTTAGACTCAAGATTGTCATTGATTCATGAGAATTTGATATTTATGCATTGAAAAAAAATATATGAGACAAATATGTGTAATTGTTAAGAAATATTTTAGTATTGCATTGCCATTAATATTATATATTTGTATATACCGTAAAAAATCATATCAAAGCAAAGTGAATTTTAAAATCACTATACTTGTCGTGATTAATTTTTTTTCATTATTATGCAAGTATAAAATACTATTTTTCAGAATAAACTAAAAATTGAACTCAAAAAATACATGTTAACGTATTAAAAAACCTTGCTCCATAATTAAATTTTTTAAACCACTGAAAACAACAAAATACATATCCGGAAGTGTGTAATTGATTAAAATGAATTCTAAAGCAATAACAAATATACGTATGAGACGTTAGAAAAATGATATATAATTTTGTAATGAAAAATGTGGATAATTTTAACATTGACCATGTCAATGCTCGTTCTACTATCATGTTTCTTCATCATGCAATGATGAAAAAAATATTATAAACGTAAGGATACAATCTTTCTTGAAATTAATCATGCATGAGAAATAAAAACAAAAATGATAATTCCAAGTTTTATTACAATTTTAGATCGTCTAGATATTCTAAAAAATATGAAACAATCAATATGACATTTATGTGCAATTAGAATGTGTACATCATAGGTTACATTTAAAATTTATATGAGAATTTCAAAAGAATGAAACAATCAATATGACATTTATGTGTAATTAAAATGTGTACATAGATTACGTTTGAAAACTATGAGAGAATTTCAAAAGAATTAATCAATCAATATGAGATTTATGTGTAATTATAAATCGTATATGATGTATGTATTAGTTACTTGAACCTATTAAAATTCAAGACTTATGCAATAATGTATTGTTTTCATATTTTAAGAAATTTAAATATGTTAATTTTAACTACAAATAATACAACTAATTTTAAATTTTAAATTATATAAATATTAATTAAATTATTTTTAAAGGTTATTTGCTTAGTGATATCATTTCATAAAAATTCTTTACACAAATATTTTTTAAAGTTTCTATATAACGTGTAATTCTATTAGAAATATATTTTAATATATTAATGTAAATACATAGTATTAAGGTTTTACATTGAATCCACGTAATTAGTATTCATTTGATAAATATTATCTTATATTTATTTGAGTTCATGTAAAATTTATTTATATCAAACATGTTGTAACGAAGTTGAGTTCATTTATAATAAATTTTAATAGAGTGAGTTATTTTATGATACATTTTAAAATTATTGATCATATATTTTATTAGTTTAATTTGTTGATTAACTTTTTTAAGGGGTATTTGAGTAATTATATATTTTCATACATAGTTTCTTAAAAGATTGAAAAAAATTTCTACAATGTGTAACTATATTAGAAATTTCTTATTTTATGTGTTAATTTATATATATTAATTACAAATAATATATTTAATTATAACATTCTGAATTATATATTTTGTTTGGTTTAATTTGTTGATATACTTATTTTTAAAGCCTACTTGGGGAATCATAATTTTCATAAGAGTTTTTAAAAGTTAAAAAAAAAAATGTTTCTTAAAATTTAGGTACAACATGTAAGTATA
This sequence comes from Centrapalus pauciflorus, assembly GCA_020465985.1. Lineage (NCBI taxonomy): Eukaryota > Viridiplantae > Streptophyta > Magnoliopsida > Asterales > Asteraceae > Centrapalus > Centrapalus pauciflorus. The sequence goes on along the minus strand of JAANYP010009399.1, from coordinate 21,100 downwards.
ATAAAAATTTTAATACATTAATTAAATATATGTTATTACATGAGATTTATGCTATACAACTTAACTTATCAAACTAAATTAAAAATAAACTAATTTATTTTTATTCATAATTATATTTTATTATACAGAATTATCAATATATGACTCAACTTATCAAATTAAATAAATTAAATAATAAAATTATATATTATATACAAAAAATATCATTGTAATATATTACATGAAATTAATTTTTAGAGATATGAAATCATTACCACTATTATAATTCTAATGTATATGTTAAAAAAAATTTAATCTACAAAGAATGATCATTCATATATTTTTTTCCCAATATATTATATCCAAATAAAAGTTCTTAGTCTCTTGTCATTTTAAGAAGATTTATTATTTACAATTTTTGGTAAGATAATGGTTATTAAAGATATTGAATTTAAATAAATAGATTAAAATGTAAACCCAATATTTTTTTCCCTTTTGCTAACTTTATTTAGATTTAAAATAATAAAAAATGTATCTTACATATTAGTTTTTAATTAAATTAATAAATGATGTATATCATATGTAAATAAATTTTAGTTGACACATGTTGTCTTTATGATGTTACTAAATAAAATAAATAAATGATTTTCATGACTATTTTTTGGTATTAAACAAATTAAATCAAAGACTTAATATTATATATTGCTATCTAATCAATAACCCATGTTAATTTTCTTGTATTAACTAATAAAATAAATTATTTTGATATAAATAAATTATGAATACAACTTATTACATGGATTTGATTGTTATATGACTCAACTTATCAAATCAAATCGAAATAAAATAAATTTTCATGATCTTAATAAATATCATTATGGTTTATTATATGGAGTTTAGTAACATATGGCCCAACTTATCAAATTATATAAATTAAACAATAAAATAATATATTTTGATCTAAAATATGATCATTGTAATTTATTATATTGAAATGGAATACTTTATACATGTAATTGTTTATGGCATGAGTCTTTATTGAAATGGACTCAACCTTATCAAATTAAATAATTTAAATAATAAATAATATAGTTTGATTTATTAATGATCATTGTAATTTTTATATGAATTTAGATTGCTATAAATATGAAATCATTTATGACATGAATATTTATTGACATGAACTGAACTTTAATTAAATGAAGTGTATCAATAAACTTGATACAAAACATATAAAATGTATAACTAAAACTAAAATAAAATTTATTTTGAACTTCAACTTATATGTAATTTTAAAATAAATATTGGTGTTATTATTATTATTTGGTATAGCGTTAATAATAATAATAATAATAATAATAATAATAATAATAATAATAATAATAATAATAATAATAATAATAATAATAATAATAATAATAATAATAATAATAAATAGTTTTTGTACTTACTAATCTTTTGACATACACCGTAGAAAATATAGTTATTAGAAGGACATAAACAATTATAACGTATTTTCATCCTCACACTAAACCAATAGTAGAAAATTCATCTCATTAAATGAAAAACAAAAAATTAAATGAATTTTTCTTTCAAAATAAGATGACATGATATGAAAAAAATGATAAAAATAAAGATAATTTGGCCACCAAAATGATTGCTTAATATAGGTTTTTTTACATCTAAATGATATTAAAAGCACAATTAATATCTTTTGTATATATCCAATATCATCATGTTATAATGTTACGTTTCATAGTGCTCCTGTATATAAATCCATGTATATCTTAAAGACTTAAACATATGTAAAACATACAACCGAAAGAGCAACAAATGATAAAGAAGCATACAACAATTAATGACATGAGTACCTTAAAAATTTTACAATTCTTTAAATTTCCTACATAATTAGCAAGCACATTCAAAAAATTAGCGACTTGTATACTTTAAAATCCCAATGAGGTATGATGCATGTATCTATCAAAAATACAAACAACAAACCTGATGTCTTAAAAAGTCATCAGGTCTTAAAAGGGGGTTTTATATCATAAAAGGGACAAAAAGACGGGTAGGCAAGTGCACCTATTGTCAATTAGTATAGAGATGATAAGAAACCGGGATATCGATCTCGAGGACATGATGTAAAATGATGATACTTAACTCTTTTGTCAATAATTAGCCCTTAATGATTTCTTTTTCAGGATTGAAATTCAAACAAGATTTAATTGCAAAAACATTTAAATACAAAGCAAGCAAGGATTTGAAATAACAAAAGCTAAGGAACTTAACAAGGCTTCGGAAGTAACAAGCAAGAAATTCAAGAATTGGAGGATAATCAGAAACCAAGAATTCTGCTATTTGATGAGCTGCTTACCTCCCTTGATTTCCTATTCGTGACTCGAAACACTTCGTTATTCACCACCCTCACAATGGATATCAAGCTTCAAATGAACAAGTTATTAAGTGTGACAATAGGGGTTATAACATTAAAATTGTAGTTTCTCTTTCGAGTCCCTAACTTAATCAACAAGAGGAATGGTTCTCAAATTTCTTCAAATAACCATTACTCCATGCCAAGTAACAATTCAAACCCCTAAATGATTTAATACTTTGAAAGGTGGATTTCACGTTCATGAACCCCTATTTATCAAAAGACTTTCATCCATAAGATAAAAAACTCTAAAGAATAGATTTGCAAGTATGTTATTTATCCCCCTCACTAGTTCTAGATCCGATTTTATAGAATCTATAGACAGATTCATAGAATAAACATCAAACATGAGAATTAAGTTTTCACTTTCAAACACCCATATTCATTAAAATAGCAACAACTTACAAATCCATAATCTAAAGTTCATTCAAAACATCAAACATAAACCTACTTAATAACCACTACACATATTAGGCATCCAAAGTTTGGGGGTTCAAAGAACCCAAGAGATTACAAATGACTACTCACTATTCATGGTGATTAAACTAAAAACGCAGAAAAATGAAGAGTTCATCTCAATAAACAATGGATAAGAAAGATAACTCCCCAATGATCGGTAAAATCAGCTCCAATCTTCAAGATATTCCTCCTTTATATGCCTCAAAGTGAGATTTGCAGAAATAATTTCGTAGCCTCCAAGACTCTAACCCTAGCTATGTTGTGTCCCCTCAATTTTCAGAGATAAGATGCTTAAATAGTATAAAATATGGGGGAAGGTCGCACCGCGAAGTAGTACTTGGTTGCGCCGCGACTGCTTTTTTGTACGATGCGGTCAGAGTCAGTTGCTGATGGTTGCGCCGCGAGATGCTTCTGGGTCGCGTCGCGATAAAGATTCTACTTAGTATGTTGAAAATGCCATGATAAAGTCGCGACGCGAAAAGGATATTGGTCGCGCCGCGATGAAGCTTCTGCTCAGGATCAGGGGCATTAGTTATTTCTCTTCCCTTTCTTGTTGTCTGGGGCTGAAAACACGAACATGACATAAATGGATGTGATATTAGCGTGTTTTAGATAAAATCCGAAAAAACAAGGGATAAAAGTGATGCAATTGTATAGCCAAAAAGCGTTGTATCAAAACCAATAAAAATGTATATAGAAATAAAAAAAACTCATAAATTTATGACTTAAATGATATGAGTTTATACATATTGGACTTGAAGAAGAACAGAGTAGTAAATATTACACCATGAGAAACCGACAAATATTTGTCATGCGTTTGTGATCTTTATTTTTTTACATCGGTTCTTTGTCACCTCTAACAAACGTATATATAGGCCAACAATAAAGGAGATGAAATGAATTTTGTAATTAAGGTGAGTTAATATTGATAATAAATTGGTAAGTAACATATTTATATTTTCAATTGAAACAAACATTAATCACTAGTTAAAGTGATCTCAATGACTACATAATTGATACTTTAATTTAAAAATCAATAACAATTTAGGAAGTAAACCTAAAGAATGAGGATACATATCTATTGAATCTTGTGTCATGATAATATATAATTTATGTATATGTACTATCTAAAACTAAATGAAATATATCAATTTAATTATTTACTTTATCTTAATTTAATTGTTTAAATGAAAATCCACAATTGATGTATTGTTTTTCTATGTCTTAATTTATTGTTTTTGATATGATGATTTGTTTAAATGTCTAAGAAAAATTACAAAGATAAATTTGAACTATTATCTATGATATATAACTTAAAATTTAATATAAATCATCACTAATATTATTGATTAGATGGACCCAATTATGTTTTAGATATAAAGTTAAATTAACTGATTATCATAACTATTATTTATGAAGGTAAATTGAAAGAAATTAATTAATTGATACAAAAAGTTATTATCAACATTTATTATATAAAAGTTTATTATTATTATTATTTACAAAGTAAATAAATTATATAAAAATTTATTACATGTATACTTATTAATTACTATCATTTATTACTTTGGACTCAATTTATCTTTGTAATTTTTCTTAGACATCTAAAACAAATCATCATATCAAAAACAATAAATTAAGACATAGAAAAACAATACATCAATTGTGGATTTTCATTTAAACAATTAAATTAAGATAAAGTAAATAATTAAATTGATATATTTCATTTAGTTTTAGATAGTACATATACATAAATTATATATTGTTGGTACACCTTGTGTGACGATAGCAGTCTAAGTGATCCTACATTGTGGTTCTAGCAAGTGTTTGTTATATATGTTTATATATGGTTGAGATTTATTATTGTTTGTGTGTTTGAACTTGATGTAACGTATTACAAGAAGTTCAAACATAAAGATCAAAGATAAAATAAGGTAAAAACATAAGTTTCAATACTAAGTTGAGTATGTGAAATAGTAGATTCGAATTATGTAAGGTTTGACATTCGAATCTATGTCAGACTCGAATGTAGACCTAGATTCGAAGCTAGGCAGATTCGAGAGTGTCTATGAGGACAAACTCGAATGGGCCTTGGGCCAGATTCGAGTTTGGCCCATAACAGACTCGAATTAGCCTCTATAATTAGGGATAGACTCGATTAATTATCAAACTTTTTGCAGAATTCGTGAGTGATTAAGCAAAAGGCGATCTCGAGTTTATCATCAGTGTTAGTGCCGTTTCGGAGAGAATCAGTTCGTAGGATCGTTCGTGTGTCGTTCGTTCAGCCTCTGATAGTCTCCGTGTTTCTGATTGAGAGTTGTTTCCGTCCCCCCGTTAACGAGGATTCCGCACTCGTTGACGGTTCCGCGTCTAGATAGATCTGTGTTTGGTAGACCTTACAAGTGGTATCAAAGCCTACGGAGTGTTCTTGGTGTTCTTCGTGTTCATCTGGATACATTCTAGGTTTCTTGACGCTTTTGGACGGTTTTACTCTTAAAATCGTGTTTTTCGTGTTCGTCGAGCTTAGCAAATAGTAATCCGGGAAATACTTTGTGGTTTTTCACGTTTTTGATCGAAATCAATATTTTTCATTGCAAAAATATTGATTTAATCTGTAAAACGTTAAAAAATCAAAGTGTTAGCCGTTTTTCGAGTTTGCGGCGCTCGAATCTATTAGGGGTAATTAGGGTTACACTTAGTCTCGAGTCTAACCAAATACGCTCCTTTCGAGTCTGATACAGAGGGTTTCGAATCTAATTCGAGTTTGTGCTACATTCGAATAGGGTCTCGAGTCTACTTACATTCGAGTTTAATTCGAGTTTGGTCTAGTATCGAATAGGGTTCGAATCTGCTGTGACTTCGAGTTTGCTTTGACCTTCGAATCTGAGGACTTTTCGAATCTGACATAATTTCGAATTTAATTAAATTTCAACACTTAATCGAATTTAATCCCAAAAGACTTAATCTAATTTACATTCGAATCTATCTAGATTCGAAAGGGTTAGCCTAAGTTAGTTTCGAATTAAATTAATTAAGTTCATATTCAATTTCTTTCGAAAAGATGTCAAACCTTCAAAAATTCCTGGAAATGGACCACGAGGTCGGGAAGGCAAACGCTCCGCCTAAGCTGATGAAAGTCGAAGATTATTACTGGTGGAAAGATCGGTTTACCGATTTCGTGCGTTTTAATGACATGCGCATGTGGGTGTGTATCGACGAAGGATATATTCCACCAGTTTCTGAAGTTGAAGGCCGTCAGAAAGTCTTGTCATACATACAAACTCTAAGTGTTTAGGTTTTCACACATAATGCAACTAAATTCTAAGTGTTATACTGTAGTTTAATTTGATGTGTTGGTAGACATAATACATATAGGGAGTCTCAAGGCAAATAAAATATTCAAGAAAAAGTCAAACGTGTCACTAACTTAGATGTACGACCAATCGGTCTTAATTTTTATGTACAAGACATACAAACTTTGAGTCTAAATGAGGTATGCAAACTTTCTGGGGATGTATGGCAACATCAAATACATCTTAAAATGGAAAGAATAGAAAAATCATAGTAAATTGAGAGTCGAAAACATGTAACTCTGTTGTACGTAAGTACAGACCTGTTGCCTCTGTTTAGATTCGGGTTGGCAAGATATGTCGCTTTGTTGTACGTCGGTACAGACCTGTCACCGCTGTCTTGCTAACTTTAAGAATAAACCTTAAGTCAAACTAAGACACTTTGTTGTATGAAAATACAGACCTGTGTCAGATGTTTGTCTTTTAAAGAAAGTTTGCAAATACCAACAAGTTAGAATCTTTGTCTGTGTGCCTTGATCATAAAAGTATGTCTATGTCTGAGACACGTAAGATAATTTCATGATAAATAAAAATGCCAAGGGATATTCCAAAATGTAGAATGTTTAAAGGGGTAAAATACCAACAATCGGCTAAATGAGTATGTCACGACAAACAATCAAAGGAATCAAAAATTCCTAAGTGTGAAAGTTTAAGTACCAAAAGTGAGTATCAGACATCGCTATCTGATTGAACCTTTCTTAGACTATACTCATCAAAAATATTTTGTTTAGTATTTAGCTTAGGTTGTAAATTTTAGGCATAGCTTAAGTCTAAGTTAAATTTTTAGTCAAAATTGTTAAATTTTATTTTTTACTTAGCTTTATTTTATTTTATTTTTCCTTAGTTTATTTTATTTTACTTTTATTTTTACTTAGGAAAAGGGTCAAAAATTATCGAGGGTGCATTCACAGTTGAACTAAATAAACACTGCGTGAAAAATCATGAGCTTAGGGTAAAAGAGTTGGCATAGTTTATCTCGTTACACAATACCGTAGAAAAGGTTGAAAAAGTTGAAGTTATTTCAAAATTTTCAAAATTTTTCTAAGTGTTTGGTGTAATTCGAGTTTAGTTCAGACTCGAATTAGGGTAGTCTCGAATCTGTCAGTAGATTCGATGTTGGCTTTAGATTCGAAGGTTGGTGGTATATATAGGTTAACAGTGAAGTCATTAACTCCTTACTGTTTTCGAATCTATATCCTCGAGTCTATCCGGCGATTTTGAATCTATTCCTCGAATCTACCGTTTTTCTCAAAAACGACAATTTGTCGAGTTTCTTGTCTGAGTGTTCGATTCTACTGTTACTTCTAGGTACAAACAACTTGGTTGTACAAGATTCATGTAGTTTTATACACCATTTTAGGCAAAATCATCGATTTTTGAAGGTTTATGGGTATAAATCGTGGTTTTCAAAATTACCAAGATTGGACCGATGAATAGTCAAATTAAATACACATATATGTGATTAGTAACTAGTAGGACTAATGTATGTAATTTTCTGAGTCCAACATGGTTAAAATCAAGAGATTTGGTGTTGAGTAGGGTCGACGGTTCGAATCTGTTCCTGAGGTCTCTCGAGTCTGTCATTAAACTCAAAAAAGACACTAGATTCGAATCTGTCATCAAACTCGAAAGGGGGACTTATTCGAATATGTCTATTTCGAATCTGTTACTTTATTTGAATTATTTAATTTAAATTTTAGTAAACTTGTAGAAATTCTTTTGTGTTGGATTTTGTACTTAATCAAGTTCAAAATTAAACAAATTTGAATTTAGGCAACTTTATTGATTTTTTAATTCTAATAGTTTATTTTTTGTGCAGATATGGCTGTTCGAGTTTTTGTGCCGAAGCACAATATGGTCCTTCACCCCGACCATCATATCCCTGAGGCGCAGGGATTCAGACAAATGTTGGATTTCCTAGTAGAATCTAGGATTGGTTTTGCATTGTCTCATAATGTTCAGATTGTTCTACCATATGTTCGTCAATTTTATGATCATCTTCAGGTAGACTGCTCTATCACCCCGACAGTGCTAAGAACGAGAATAGCTGGCCAACCGCTAGTGTTTTCTGCGGATATGCTGCGTCAGGTGTTGCAGCTGGGTTCACAGGAAGAGGAGTCTGGGCCAATCGACTTTCCTCTGAGTATCAGGCAAGCGACCTTTCAGAGAATGAGTTATAGTCTAGATGTGACGAAGGTTTCTTATATGAAGAGCGGGCTAATCGGCCAATGGAGATTTCTGGCTCATGTCTTTATGGTCTGCTTTGCAGCAAAGAAAGCCGGTTTTGACTATATAGTCTCGAAGATCCAGTCTGGGATGATCGCGTTAGTGTATAATCGGCCGTTCAATTTCTCGGAAATGTTTTTCTCCGAATTTGTTCATCAAATCACCGCTCCAGAAAATCAACAATTCCTGCTGTATCCACGGTTCATAATGATGCTTATCAGGCATTTCTTGCCGAATCTGCCTCAGTCGAATGAGATTCAAAGCGTAGTTGTAATGGATAAGATGATCTTTGCTGATTGTTCCTCGCACAGAGGAAGATTGGCTGTTCCAGTTGAGCGTCCGTTGTTTGGAGCCATTTTGGATAGGAATTTTGAAGCCCCAGATATTGCCAACTGGGCAGGGGAAGTTGAAGTTCAAGCCAGGCAGCCACCACAACAACAAAGACAACCGCGAGCACAGCCACAACGGCGAAGACAAAGAGCGACTGCGAGTCAAACACAGGCATCAAGGCCTTCTACAAGTCAGCAGCCGGAAGTACAAGAAGCGGGACCTTCAAATGTCCCAAGTGAAGCTGAACAGTTGTGCCAAACTCTAAATGAAATTTGGGAGGCAGGTCCTCATGCAAATGAAGATATAGCTGCAGCGTTAGTGGGAGAATTACTTGAGCCTCCAGAGGGAGAAGAAGATGTGTTAAGAGATGTTGACGAATATGTGCCAGAGCAGACTGGTAATGATGAGTCATCATCTGCCACCGAATCAGAGGAAATGGAGGAAATTGAAGTTGAAGCTCCAGAGTCAGTGTCTACTGAACCTCATGTTCAAATAGGAACATATGGATCAAGGTTGGTAGTTAATGAAGAAGCTTCGAGGAGGAGAGTAACAAGAGAGTCTGATGACTCAGATTTTGAAGAAGAAGAGATTGCTCCTTTAGTGACAAGGCAATGGGCCAAGCGTCACAGATTCATGCAAGGATCATCTTCAGCCTCCGCAGAACAACCAGAAATTTCTCAACCTCAAGAACCTCAAACCACTATTCCTCCACCACCACCTCGCGATGAACCATATATTCCATCGCCAATCCTTCCAACTCCGATACAGTCAATTCCATCAACCTCATCATCATATGCCGACAATCAACGATTTCTGCAGCTTAAAGCTCGTGTTGACTTCCAGAATGTCCAAATCTTAAGCCTAACCAAGGCAATCGGTGAAATTCAGACGCATAATGCAAATCTTGATAAAGAGAATGCTGATTTGAAGAAGATTGTGAAACAAATTCAGGAAGAGAATGTAGAGTTAAAGACGTTTGTCTGCGATCAGGCAGCTGAGATAAGGTCGATGTGCTCCCTAATAGAGCAGTTAATGAAAAATTTACAGGCTCAGGGGGAGACATCGTGCCGAGATCAAGAAGTACAAAGGCCGCGAGATGATGATGAAGACGATAACCAAGGCAATGATCCCAGCTCTCAAAGACAGGATGAGCCAGTAGATTTTTCTGCTGCTCAGACTGCTCAATCTCAGGGGGAGCCTAGTCAAGCAGAAGCTGGAATGGGTGAGGCAAGTTCATCTAAGCCTACGGATTTTGAGATTAGTGAGATGATAGATGCTCTCATGGATCTTGATGATGATCCGATGGATTTGGGTTTCGATTTTGAAGATGAAATGGAAGAGCTGGAAGATGGTGAGTTTGTGCCAGAAGATATAGTTGACTGGAAATCAGACGACGAGGTATGTGCTGATGAGGACGATGAAGCTGATGAGATCGTCATGCAGCAAAACCATATCACTGATACATATATCATAGAAGGCAATGATGTTGTTAACGTAGAAGTAGTGAATGCTGCGTTAAATGTTGAGCCATCAGTAGAGGAACCAGCCAGAGATCTAACGAATGAAGAAAAACGAAAGTTGTGGTTCAGGGCTGAACAGAAGGAGTTAGAGCTTAAAAGGAAAATGAGGGTGCCGGGTACTGGGAAGTTGTCTGGAAGCATATTAAGCTGGTTCTTTGATCGAGAACTGCAGCTATTCATAATTAAGAGGAAAGACGGGCTCCAGTACCTGAGGCGAACTCTGAAAGCTTTCAATTCACTGCCAAAGATCGAGATCACAGCGTTAGCATGGAAAGATCTGATTAATATTGGCAATGATCCCTACGCAGATGTAATTGCAAGAATCATAAGAAAAGAGGGAAGAACAAGGAAGTTTGAACGACTGAATCCAAGGGTTGGAAAAAGAGTAGAAGATCCTTCACGTATTGATCCTCTAACTGGGCGACCTTGGATGAAGATCCATTATAAACCAGTAAGATGTCTAAGGAAGGTGCCGCTCAAGCCTATGCCACAGAATGTCTTGAAGAATCTGCATTGGTGGTATGCTGAGAGTGAGACTGGAGAAGCGGTGATGGAAGATTTTGAAGAAAATGTTATTCTTAGAGTCTATGATCCTCTTCATCTGGTAGAGATGATCTTCAAATTTTGCATGCTTGTAATATTTCTAGTGATGCTCATATGGATAGTGAGGCTAGGAAATATGAGAATGTGGTTAAAGTATGTGTTGAAAAGGGCTTGTATGTTGGAAGTAGTTTGAATAAATAATAAACAAAGTTCTTGATCAAATGTGTGAATTATTAGAAGCTATCGCCAAGGGGGAGTCTGTTGGTACACCTTGTGTGACGATTGCAGTCTATGTGATCCTACATTGTGGTTCTAGCAAGTGTTTGTTATATATGTTTATATATGGTTGAGATTTATTATTGTTTGTGTGTTTGAACTTGATGTAACGTATTACAAGAAGTTCAAACATAAAGATCAAAGATAAAATCAATCATAAGGTAAAAACATAAGTTTCAATACTAAGTTGAGTATGTGAAATAGTAGATTCGAATTATGTAAGGTTTGACATTCGAATCTGTGTCAGATTCGAATGTAGACCTAGATTCGAAGCTAGGCAGATTCGAGAGTGTCTATGAGGACAAACTCGAATGGGCCTTGGGCCAGATTCGAGTTTGGCCCATAACAGACTCGAATTAGCCTCTATAATTAGGGATAGACTCGATTAATTATCAGACTTTTTGCAGAATTCGTGAGTGATTAAGCAAAAGGCGATCTAGAGTTTATCATCAGTGTTAGTGCCGTTTCGGAGAGAATCAGTTCGTAGGATCGTTCGTGTGTCGTTCGTTCAGCCTCTGATAGTCTCCGTGTTTCTGATTGAGTGTTGTTTCCGTCCCCCCGTTAACGAGGATTCCGCACTCGATGACGGTTCCGCGTCTAGATAGATCTGTGTTTGGTAGACCTTACATATATTATCATCACACAAGATTCAATAGATATGTATCCTCATTCTTTTGGTTTACTTCCTAAATTGTTATTGATTTTTAAATTAAGGAATCAATTATGTACATAGTCATTGAAATCACTTTAATTAGTGATTAATGTTTGTCTTTTCAATTGAAAATAAAAATATGTTACATACCAATTTATTATCAATATTAACTCACCTTAATTACAAAATTCATTTCATCTCATTCATTGTTAGCCTATATATATACGCTTGTTAGTGGTTACAAAGAACAGATGTAAAAAATGAAGATCACAAACGCATGACACATATTTGTCGGTTTCTCAGGGTGTAATATTTACTACTTTACTCTTCTTCAAATCCATTATGTATAAACTCATATCATTTATCTCATAAATTTATGAGTTTTTTTTTTAATTTTATATACATTTTTATTGGTTTGTTTTTTGTATTTTTGATGGATAGATGCATCATACCTCATGAGGATTTTAAAGTAAACATGTCACTAATTTTTTGAATGTGCTTGCTAATTATGTAGGAAATTTAAAGAATTGGAAAATTTTTAAGATACTCGTGTCATTAATTGTTTGTTGTATGTTTCTTTATCATTTGTTGCTCTTTCGGTTGTATGTTTTATAATCATGCTATAAAGTTACGTTTCATAGTGCCCCTATATATTAATCCATGTATATCTTAAAGACTTAAACATATATAAAACATACAACCGAAAGAGCAACAAATTATAAAGAAACATACAACAATTAATGACATGAGTACCTTAAAAATTTTCCAATTCTTTAAATTTCCTACATAATTAGCAAACACATTCAAAAAATTAGTGAATGTATACTTTAAAATCTCCATGAGGTATGATGCATCTATCTATAAAAAATACAAACAACAAACCAATAAAATGTATATAAAAATAAAAAAACTCGTAAATTATGAGATAAATGATATGAGTTTATACATATTGGACTTGAAGAATAGCAGAGTAGTAAATATTACACCTTGAAAAACCGACAAATATTTGTCATGCGTTTGCGATCTTCATTTTTTACATCGGTTCTTTGTCACTCTAACAAACGTGTGTGTGTGTGTGTGTGTGTGTGTGTGTGTGTGTGTGTGTGTGTGTGTATATATATATATATATATATATATATATATATATATATATATATATATATATATATATATTGTTAGCTAAGGGCATTCTTGTAAATTCATATTCAAGTTTGTTAGAATTAGTTTGTTAGTTTGTTAGTTAATTTGTATAAATATAGCTTCTCAGTTGTAAATTGTTTATTCAATAACAGAAATTCAGTTTTTCACTTCTCAAATTACAACATGGTATCAGAGCAGACATTCTGATTCTACTCATCTCTCTCGATTTTTTTTTCCTTTCTTCCCTGAGTCTTCACTATGGATGCAATTCCTGCAACCAACTCCGATTCATCTATAATTCCAATAACAAGTCCGTATTACCTTGGATCTTCAGATAATCCTAGTTCAATTCTTGTATCTAACGTCTTCAATGGTGTCGGATTTACTTCCTGGAAGCGATCTATGATGATTGCTTTATCTGCGAAGAACAAGTTAGGGTTCGTCGATGGCACAATATCTCAACCAGCCGTTGATTCATCTGATTACTCACAATGGAATCACATCAATTTTATGGTAATTAGCTGGCTTCTTAACTCCTTGCACAAAAATATTGCTGATAGTGTCTTATTTCTTCAATCTGCTTCTGCAATCTGGACTGAACTCAATCAAAGGTATGAACAGACTAGTGGTGCTTTGATTTACCAAATTCAACAAAATCTATATTCTATTTCACAAGGTTCTGACGATTTTCGAACCTATTATACAAAATTGATGAGAATTTGGGATGAATTACATGTTATTCAAGATTTTCCTGAATGTTCATGTGGTACTGCTACTAAAATTCACAAGTTCCTAGAAGATCAACGTTTAATTCAACTTCTTATGGGCTTGAATGATTCATATAAGATTGTACGAGGACAAATTCTTATGATGAAGCCTTTACCTACATTGTCCACTGCTTATGCTTTGATCACTCAAGAAGAGCATCAACGTGAAATCAACACTGCCTCTATCATTAATCCTGATGCTATCGCTATGACTGTTAATTCTGATCAGCCTCCTAAATTCTCAAAGACTTGTAATTACTGCAAGAAATCAGGACATACTAAAGCACAGTGTTATCGACTTATTGGCTTTCCTGCACATTTCAAGTTTACAAAAGGAAAAAAGGTTGATCCTCAATCTACAGTTCAGAATGTGATTGTTTCTCCTGACACTTCATCTCAAACTATTACTACTGAACAATATCAGCAACTTTTACACATGTTCAATAATCATCACTTGAATTCTTCTAGTTCCTCAAATCATGTCAACACTTCTATACATAATGGAGCAATGAATCCTGAAGGTAATTCTTTCTCGTCTCATCATTTTTGCAAAAATGTTTATAAATCTGCTCCTCTTCTTCATGAACACACTTCTTGGATAATTGATACGAGTGCCACTGATCATATGTGTTCTAACAAAAGTTTGTTTCTCTCTATGACAAAACTCAATCAGCCTCACTTCATTGGACTTCCTAATGGTAATAATACATCTGTATTATACACAGGAAAAGTTCAAATTCATGATGCAATCGTTCTTCATAATGTTCTTTATGTTCCTGCTTTCAAATACAATTTGGTATCCATCACCAAATTGACAAGACAATTGAATACTTTTGATATCTTTACTGATGACAAATGTCTTCTGCAGGACCCCTCATTGAAGAATAATTTTGCTTTGGGGATTCTTGGCACTAGAATAAACGATTTATATGTTTTTGAACATGAACATATAAAAAGTAGTTTGTCATTCAATCTTTCTGTTTTCTCTTTCTTTCGTACTTCTCAATCACTTGTAATGACTGTTAGTGAACAAAGTAATAGTTTGAAATGGCATATTCGACTTGGTCATGCTTCTCTTGATACTCTTCGAAGTCTTTCTTTAATTCCTTCTAATATGAATGAACTGAGTATCAAATCTTGTCTAATATGTTCTAAAGCTAGACAACATCGATTACCTTTTCCAAATAGTCAAACTCATTCCAAAGCTCCTTTTGATCTGATTCATATCGATGTTTGGGGACCATATAAGCATCAAACTCATGATGGTTTTAAGTATTTTATCACCATTGTTGATGATTATAGCAGATTTACATGGATTCATCTACTTTCACACAAAAGCTATGCTTTTTCCTTAATAAAAGCCTTTGTTCATCTTATCAAAACTCAGTTTCACATATCTATAAAGCAAATCAGGACTGATAATGCTATGGAACTAGGTTCTAGTCATGAAGGTGTTGAATTCTTTCAATCACATGGTATTATACACCAAAAATCAACACCTCACACACCTCAACAAAATGGCCTTGTAGAACGAAAACATAAACACATTCTCAGTCAGGTCTAGGAATTGCTTATTGGGGTGATTGTGTTAAAGCCTCTGTTCATATCATTAACAGATTACCCTCTCAAGTCCTTCATAAAGTTTCTCCTTATAAAATGTTGTATCAAACTGATGCTTCATTACATCAACTTCGTTCTTTTGGATGTCTATGTTTTGTTTCAACTTCTACTGTGGGAAGGGATAAATTCATGTCCAGGTCTGATCCTTGTGTTTTTATTGGCTACGCATATGCTCAAAAGGCATACACAGTCCTTATCTTGTCACAAACAAAATTTTTGTATCTCGTGACATCAAATTCTTTGAAGATATTTTTCCTTTACATTCAGCTCATCCAAAAAGTCAGTTCTCATCCATTCCATCTTATATCCCAGTCAATCCAAATGAGTCTCTTTCAAGTGATGAATTAAATGTGGTAAATGGTTCTTCTGATATTTCAGTTACTAGTTCTCATCCTGCAGCAAATACAGATTCAAATCTGTCACATCTTGATGCTCCACATGTTCCACTAAGAAGATCTAATCGTACTCATCAACCACCTGGTTATTTACATGATTATGATTGCTCTAATGCAATTTCACGAAACAATCATGTTTGCTGTCATACTATTACTAACATGTGCATCAGCAGTAAATCTTCTGATATTCATAGTCTTTCTCTGAATGCTATTTCACAAGAGGATAACTACACTCTTGAACCTGCCTTTTATCATGAAGCAAGAGGTATACCTCATTGGGAGGCTGCTATGCAAAAAGAACTTGATGCTTTAGACGCCAATCATACATGGGAATTAGTCAAACTTCCTAAGGGCAAGAAACCTATTTCTTGTAGATGGGTCTATAAAACAAAGCTTAAGGCAGATGGATCTATAGAAAGACATAAGGCTCGTCTTATAGCTAAAGGTTTTACTCAAAAGAAAGGCATTGATTATCATGAAACCTTCTCTCCAGTTGTCAAGTTCACCACAGTAAGGGCTTTAGTCTCTCTTGCTGTTAAAAGAAACTGGAATATACATCAGTTTGATGTAAATAATGCTTTTCTCCATGGAGATTTACATCATGAAGTATATATGAAGGTTCCACCAGGTCTGGTTGTGTCTTCTCCTGGCCTTGTCTGCAAATTAAAAAAATCCCTTTATGGATTAAAACAGGCATCTCGTCAATGGTATGCCAAATTATCCACTGCTCCACAAAAGAAAGGCTATCAAAGATCTGCTAATGACTATTCATTGTTCATTAAAAAGTCTTCCAATTCCATTGTTCTTGTGACTGTTTATGTTGATGATATATTAGTCACAGGAAATGATGATGCAGAAATTCAAAATCTCAAGTCTTATCTCAATGATGAGTTTCAAATAAAAGATCTTGGATTCATTAATCTCTTTCTTGGTATTGAGTTCAAAAGGACCGATCAAGGCATGATTCTTCATCAACAAAGATTTCTTAAAGAAATGTTGCGATCATATCCTCTAGATGGTTCTACCAATTTGTAACAACTGGCCTAAAAATAAGGTATGAAACTCAAAAATTAAACTAATATAAAACTCGAATAATGAAGTAATAAACCCGAATGAAATTATATGAATCTCGAATCATATAATCAATAAACTCGAATGGTGTTGTATGAATCTCGATGAAAGAAGTAATAAACTCGAATAATGATATAATGAAACTCGATTAGTAAAGATCTAAACTCGAATAACACTTTAACTCGAATAAAGAGATAATTTTCTCGGATGAGGCAGTATAAAACTCGAACAATGAAGATACAAATCTCGATTTCTAAGGGATGAAACTCGAACAAAGAAACATAAAACTCGAATAAAACCACATAAAACTCGAACAGTTAAACAAAGAAACTCGATTAAAGAAGCAAGAAACTCGGGCAATGTTGTATGAAACTCGACTATAGCTATATAAAACTCGATTGACACAGCAACAAACTCGATTCACACTTGAATCGAGTTTAACATTCCAGAAAATTTTCTAAGTACGTATATATATGCAGTAATAATAAATGCTGCCACCTCTTTTGCACGCCTTTTTGTACTTTTATTAATATAAAAATTGAAAAGCCATACTACTTATCACTCTAAAAAGTAAGTTGTCCTTTAAAGGACAACTAGCTTGTACTTTTGTATTATTATATTAATAAACTCCATGCAACATACACTCATTAAAATCGGCCACACTATTTTGTCCAACACTCAACCGATTTACCTTTTTACTTTTCATCATTTCACTAAATATTAATTAGTTTATCATTATTTTTTTTTATAACCCTTTTTCTTCTATAAATAGAAGACAAAACCCATTTCACAAAAACACACCAACATACATATTCTCTCAAAGAAAGAAAAATCGGTCAACCATATCGATTTCAAGTGTTCTTCCACTTTTGTAAGTTTTTCTTATTTACTTTATTTTCCACCTTAAAAATTTATAAAAAGATGAAAAAAAAAATTAAATATATTTACTAAAATTTACAACTCGGTTTTCATAATACTCGTAAAATCATCATGCCAAAATTTTATATATATGCTCTATTTTCATGCACATGCACATACTCATAGATACATATATATTTATGAATATATGTATATATATATATATATATATATATATATATATATATGTATACATATATACGTGAGTATGCATGCATGCAACAAATTATTTTTTTTAGAAATAAATATCCATAAATCGATATTCACATATAAAATCCACAAAAATTATTCATACATCACAAGTACATGAAAATAATTACGAAGTACTCAAACTCGTATTATGATAATATTGACCCGAACTCGTAAAAATATTAGGACGAGTCTCAACTATACAATCAAGTGTTCAACTCAGATCCAAAAATATCATCAAAAATCAACAAGGTGAGTCTTCATAGTCCCATTTTTCACATTATTATGTTTTGGGATGAAATACATGCTTCGTTTTTATATGGACACAAAAACTTCTCGATTCTATTATGTATTACATATGTGATTTCCGCCCTTATATCATGAAATCGTTAGTTGCATTTGTTTGCAAGCGCGAATATATTGTGGATAGATCTATTGGGAGTCATGTCCCCCACTCGGGTTAGTGGTTTAGCTAACTGCGGGTGCATATATATTCAACACACGGTATTACGTATGGGAATACTGCTCGGGGCAAACTCATTCTAATTAAGTTTCGGTGACATGATGGTTTATGTAATACATCTCATGGAATTTATGATTTTATAGATTCAACTCATCTGATATGTCCATACAACTGGTCTTTTCGCGTAAACCTATGAACTCACCAACAATTTTTGTTGACGTATTTTAGTATGTATTTTCAGGTAATTAAGGCAAGTGTGCCTTCGGATACACTAACTTTCAAGCTTCCGCATTTCATGGAGTCGCATGCATATTTCGAAATTAACGGAGATTTGACTGCATTATTTTTGGACGCATTAATTATGTATTAGAATCTCTGTATTACGCGAACTTCATTTCTTTCATTTTGTAAAACGTTATTACATTCTTAAATTTTAATGATGTATTATTTCGAAAACGTCCATATAGTGGTCGTTCGTTATAATTATGGTTACGCTTCCGCACTCGTCACGTCTCGCTGCCAACCAAGGTAGCAGGGTGTGACAGATTGGTATCAGAGCCATAGTTATAGTGAACTAGGTTGCATTAGTACCCTAGACTATAACTGCACATAAAAATTTCTGATTTTAAGAATGTTTTTGTAACTAACTAAAAGAGTACAAATGAACCTTGTTAGCAGAAACCATGAACCATCCAGAAATTATCATTCTATCTGACTCAGAGGAGGAATACACTCCCGCAAGTCCCACGGCCACGGAAGTCTTTCCAGATGAAGAAACCTCGGAGGAGGAGGACCCCTCGGAAGATCCGATGGAGGAATCCGAAGAAGAGCCGATGGAGGAAGAGGATCCCTCACCACCGACGGTCCCCGCTCGCGTCCCATATCACCCGGCCGAACCATCATATAAGCCGTATAGGCCTTATCCTAACGGCCCAAAGATGTTGTACACACCCCGGAAACGGGTAAACATACCAAGAAGGGAGACTATTCCTGTTCCGACTCCCCAGCCCAATCCCCCGACACCACACCGACGGGTAGACGCCCGGCGATGGACCTGGATACCGGAGACCCTCCGCGAATGGAGGCAGATGGAGGGAGTTCCTCCAAACTTCGAGATCGGAGGACCATCCTCCGCACCTGTCTCATCGCTCACCCAAGAGCCTGCCGATCAGACCATACCACTTTTGATCGCAAGGTCTACCAGGCATGACCACCAGATTCGGTCACTTAACCTGGATATCGGGGAGATGACCGCTCGTTTAGAGCGGGAGGAGTTGCAAAACTCCAACATATATTGGGCCAATCAGCACGCCCTTGCTATACAGCAGGACGGACTGAATGAGCTCCGGCAGCAACTAGCCGAGAGCCAAGCCCGGATCGAAGAGCTGACGCAGCGCCTCCACTCAATGGAAAAGGGAGAGACCCCTGATCACTCCCACACCTAGTACTTTTCCATTTCCTTTGTATTGGTAGGAAAAATATCGTGTAATAGCGTAGGATAAAATTTTCGGGTAATAACCCGCCCCCAATGTAAGAAAAATTTCGAATGATTAATGAAAATTCCCAAGATATTTATGAGATTGTGCTTGATGATTATAGTATTATGCTGCATCTTTAAGATTCAACTTCTTATACTATGATTCTCTTTAAACTTCAAGTTAATGCCGCCAAAACGAGCAATGAATGCCGCTGACATTGAAGAGCTTGTTGCACAAAGGGTGGCTGCTGCCATAGCTACCTACGAGGCAAACCGGAATAGCACAGCCAATGGGGATGGTGGTGCCAGTCGCACCACGGGAGGAACTGAAACTCACACGAAAGGTTGTGGGATTAAAGGGTTTTTAAGTTGCAAACCCCGGTATTTCAATGGAACCGAAGGAGCAGTCGGTTTGATCCGTTGATTTGAAAAGTTAGAATCCGTATATCGTGTCAGCGGGTGCGCTGAAGGAGACAAGGTGAAATTTGCTACTCACACCTTGCAAGATAGCGCGCTCACATGGTGGAATTCCTACGTCCAGTCTGTAGGTATTGACGAAGCCTACCAGCTCACGTGGTCCACGTTGAAACAGATGATGACGGACGAGTACTGTCCGAGAAACGAACTCCAGAAAATGGAATCGGAGTTCTGGAATCTATCAATGAAAGGAACGGACATTGCAGGATATACCAACCGATTCCATGAACTAAGTATCCTATGTCCGCAAATGGTAACTCCGGAATACAAGAAGATTGAACGCTATATTTGGGAACTCGCTCCTCAAATACAAGGAAACGTTACAGCCTCCAACCCATCCACCATACAGGACGCCATCAGAATGGCCAACAATCTTATGGACCAAGTATCCCGGAGGAACGAAGCCAAAGCCGGGGAACACAAGAGAAAGTGGGAAGAAAAGACCGGGAAGAACGCGGGTTCACAGTCCAAGAAGCCCGAGACCATTAATGCTTATGTAGCAGGAGTTGAGCCAAGGAGGGGCTATACCGGTACCAAGCCTTTTTGCACCAAATGCACCTTCCACCACAACCCTGGCCCCTGTCCAACCCAATGCGGAAAATGCAAACGTTTGGGCCATATGGCCAAAGATTGTAGATTCGGAGCCCCGGGTGCCAGTGGTAGCAACCCGAGGGGCTGTTTCGAATGTGGCGCAACTGGACACATCAAGAGTGAATGTCCGAAATTGAGGAACGAAGGAGGAGCTCATGGGAGAGCATTTGTGTTGGGAGCAGGAGACGCTCGTCAGGACCCCCACGTGGTATCAGGTACGTTTCTC
>JAANYP010009398.1:0-13543 GCA_020465985.1 Centrapalus pauciflorus | reverse complement strand
ATCGGGGATGACATACTGCCTACCGGACCTGGAGGGATCAGCTCCAGCGTCATATAGCGCAGTAACATCAGAGTAATCGATGCGACCCACCGGTCCATCACTAGATGCACAACAACCGAAAGGACATGCAACAAGTAAGAATGTGCATCTAAATCTACGCAAGTTAGTAGAATTCCAAACAATCAATGAAACAACAGGTCTCAGCAGGAAAAGCTTACATAAAACAAATATAAACATGCGAAATCTACTGTACTCACAGTGGGTGCGTAATTTATCTTTTAACCGATATTATTTCTCTTCGGGCTTTCAACCGGATCCACCAAGTACCCCACTGTGGGTTAAACAACACCACAAGGGACCTGTTAAATCAATTACAACAATTCCTCATATCATTAACCGTTTAAATCCATAAAATCAAGTTTCGTAAGTTTGGCGATATTTTCCCCCATTTCGGGTACATGTCCAAATTCATACCATAATTAAGTTTGAACCCATTTCATGTTCATACATTGTCCTTTATATAACTCATGATATAAACCATCAATTGGTGTGTTTTTATTTCCAAATAACCTTTCATTATATACCTTAATTTACTACCAAAAATATCCCAAAAGTGTAATCATTAGCCCATAGATTCGACCCCTTTAAAACCCATTCGAATCTGCCCGAAATTGAATAGTACTCGCCGAGTTCAGTATAGGAACTCGCCGAGTTCCTGTTAGATTCGAACCATTTCGACTTTAGGGGCTAAACTCGAACCCCATTCGAATCTAGGGGCTAAATTCGAACCTATAATGATAGATTCGAACCCTTGCTCGAATCTGATGGTTAAACTCGAGTATATACTCGAATCTAGCACACATTTCGAGTTTGTTCATGCATTTCGATTCTGTTCTTGACATATTCGAGTTTGTTCATCATTTCAGCTTAAATCTTTCATTTCTAAGTCAAAAATTATGCATATATCAAGTATCAGGCCTAGATTCGATTCTATTATGCATATACTATCATATTCTTGCAATATTTCAAGCAAAACAAGCTCAAATTCACACAAAACAACAGATTCGAAATTCTATTTTCTTCAAAACCGAAACTATAAACTTAAAAGGATCGATTCTTACCTTAATTCGTATGAAATCAGAAATCCGATTGTAGATTGTTGTTGTACTCCTAGATACCTTTCTGTTGACGTATAATTCTCAAAAATCTGACGGTCGGTTTGTGAAATATCTTAGAGAGATGTAGAGAGAAAATTCTAGAGAGATAAAGTAGTGAGATAGTGTAAAATAGAAAAATGAAGCCTATTGCCCTTTATATACAACTTTCGTCATTTTTGCACATTTCACCACTCGAACTAACCGTTTCCATAAAATACTGATTTAATCTTAGAATTATCATAAATAACTTTTTAATTCCTTAATATTCCATAACAATGATTCTGAGTTCAATTTTCTTAAAAATAGCAACAAACTTCTAAATAACCCAAATACATAATAATTGCTTAATTTTAACTTAAAACATATATTTTCCACTTAATTAACCAAAATACAGTAAAATAAATCCGAGGATGTTACAGCATGGGCTCCACCACGCTCAACTTTGTCCTCGAAGTTACTCGGATTCAAACAGTTGTGAATATTTTCTTAACATTTCCGCCTTTGTCTCCCACGTATGGTCTACTCCTTTGTGATGCTTCCAACGTATCAATACTATTTTAATCTCTTTGTTCCTTATTCTTCATTACCACAGTATTCATAATATATTCCGACTTTTCAACATATACTAACCCTTTATGATTTCTAATTCATTATAATCAGCCTAATCTTGATTACCAGTTGTGAAGATTTAATAAAGATTTCTTCATGAAATACCAAGTGCTATTTCGACATTTCCTTAAATAATTCTAAATAAGATAACAGATTCCTAACTTTTCTGTTATTCTCAATGAACCAACTCACCTCAGTGCAAATTTTATCCCTTTTTCAAAACAAATAGTACACCTCATCAGTGATACTAATAAATATACTACATCGTTTCCCTCAAAACTGATTGGTTTAGGTGTCTCATCATATATTCCGATGTGGAAATAGTCCATTCATTCTGATCTTCTATCAGTTGTCAGTAAGCTGTACTCATAGCTATATGTGTGTTTAATCCCACTTATAACACAAACCAAGAGTTGAAAATGAAACAACTCTTCTATTCTGACATAATCGAGTCTAGAATACTAAAACAATATTAATAACCTTTCCCACGTACATCTTGTGCAAAATCTTTCCAATAATAAACTTCTTGAGTCTGTATATAAAATATACTGAATAATCAAGTTGTCTACAATCTACCAATCGTAGAAAACTTCTTAAATCTGTAATACTGCGAGACAGATTCCAAATTCTCAATCATTCCTCTTTTAACAGAATCCTCCGAGATCCAATTCCAGAAATCACATACCACAAATTATAATCTATTGTAATCAAAATTCACGTTTTGACATATTCAATTTAAAACTTATACCCGAATGTCATCGATAATTACAATTACCGATTCCCCCATCATTGATATACAAATCTCTATTCATGATGTCCATAAAACGGTTGGGGTGTTACTTAATCAAAATATCGTGACCAGAGACTCGTAGTGCTCATAAATATTTCTGAAAGCCAATTTCAGTACATTCCCTTTTCGGACCTCAACTAATCATATCCCATTCGTAGATTAATCTTAGAAAAATAATTAGCTCTCGTGCAGCTAATTGAATAATCATCATTTCTCGGCAGCGGATATTTATTTATTATAGTCAATTTGTTCAAACCACTTTAATCTATGCACATTCAGTAGATACAAAACAGTACGAATAACAAACTTTTGGAGAAGCTCCAGGAATCAAGTCAATACCAACTTTTCACTTGTCTTTCAGGTGCCACACCAGACAAGTCTTCCATACACCTTTATGGAAACATTTGGGACAACAGGCGCATCGGCCACAGTTCTCTCTTCAATCTTGGTATCAATAGCATATACCATACAAGACTCACGACCCTAAGCAATCAGCTTTCGGGACCTAACAATCATCATTAGACATTGATCCCCACTTCTCCAATACTCATATATACAATTTTTCTCGCCTCCTTTCGGCGAAGTTATCTTTATTATTCCTTCATTGCAAACTACATGCGTCTTGTCACATATATTTAATAAATTCTTTCTAATTATCGTATCAAATCATCGATCTCTATTGAAATCAAGTCAGGATTGAGTACTACCTCCTCAATCACTAAAGTACAATCATGATACACATGATCTACGTTAACTAATGTGTTACTTAACAATTTCAACATCAATCACAACTATCAACTTAGTCCAAAAGACTAACATTGATTGCACAAACGCAGTAGTTACGATTTAATTAATTGGCACCAGAATTTAAACAAAACTCATGACCACCTCCGAATCTCTTTTAGATTCCGAATCGTAGTATTAGACCTTTCTTTACGGTATAAGCAAATTTCATTACTGTCCAAAGTCTCTTTAACTTTCTTATTGATCAATTATCATATCAATAAGTATACTATCCTCAAGTAGCATTATATTTCCTTTTTGACATTGTCATTCTTATTTATAACGTCGACATCTTCTATATTTATTACGTAACATTCACTAAATGATATCGGAGTAAGATCCAAATTTGAAGACTACATCTTTAATTTTCTAAGGTGCGACTATGATATAGGTATTCTAACTCGGCTAATGTGTTACTAGTAACTTCTATGTCAAATCTAGCCAGTAACTTAAACAGCGTCATGACTGGTCGTTTGTTCAAAACAGTAGACACAAAAAGGCTTGTTGATATCAGAATTAAACATCATTATTGCAAGCATAAATTTAACTTATAAACGTACCCGCATCCACCTCCGGGTTTTCCCTAGCTTCCTCCACGGTAATCTGAAATGCACTAGTCTGTCCCCTTTTTGGCTGGTTCCGGCGGTTGACTGAACCACCACTTGATCCTCCAAATGATCGAGTCGACGATGGTGCAGCAGCAGCTGGATCGTTCCTTCTGCAATTCCTACTGTAGTGTCCCCATACACCACACTTATGGCAGGCATCCGATCTTCGTGGGCATTCACTTTTGTAGTGGCCCAATTCTCCACAGCAGAAACATGCACGAGCATGACCAGGAGAACTAGACTGCCGACGATAAGACTGTGGTGGCGAGTACTGTGATGATCGTGCAGAACCAGAGTAGCCTCCTTCACGTTGACGTTTCGGCGGTGAAGGTTGAGTTGGGTTAGTTGAAGCAGCATCAGCAGACCCCATCACATATCCTGACATAATCAGGACCTGTTCTACATTTCTGGCAGCTTCCAGCAGACTAGCAAACGTGGGGTAACGTACGTTGCTCATCACCCTTCGGATTTCCAAATCAAGACCAACCTCAAATCGAGTAACTTTTCTTTCTTCTGTATCAACCTGATGAGGCGCAAATAAACTTAGCCTTGTGAACTCTACCGCATATTGGGACACAGACTTAGTCCCCTGAATTAGTGTCATGAACTTAGCTTCTAGTCTTCGGCGTTCATCGGCTGGGCAGTATTGCTGAGTGAAAATTTCAGTAAACTCAGCCCATGTCATTCTAAAAACCTTCTCCATTGTTAAGGCATTCACCATTGAATTCCACCACATTACTGCGTCTTTGGTGAACATAGCAGTAGCGAACCGGACCATGTCCTTCTCAGCACAATCACTGATTCAGAATGTCCGTTCTGTGGTTGTTATCCATTCCAGAGCAGCAACAGCATCACCGAGTCCATTAAACTCGACTGCTCCATTTCCTTTAAAATCCTTAAACCGACAGCCCCTGGGCTTATTAGATGACCCAGTATTGTCATCTTGTTCGTCATTGCTTTTCTCTCTTTCCTTATTCTTCCTCTTATCTTCTCTTCGTTTAGCTTCGGCCTCATCTCGAGCCCGAAACTGATCTTGAATCATTCGATTCTGCTCAGCCATCATAGCTAGCATCATCTCTCTGGCTTCTTCAGGTGTCATTCCTCCTCCAGACATGTTCTGTATTATAAACATATAATTTGTTTAGCAACATGTCATAAACTTAAAGACACCATTCATTTGTCCCGTATGATAGTCAATCTCTTATAATTACTAGATCGTAACCTATCCTAGTTCAGATCATTACTTAAACCACTACATATCATTACCTAATGTTTGAGATCAAGACCTCACGGACACTTGAATCTCAAACAACTGCTCTGATACCATCTCGTGTGGCACCCTTGCCACAACAACCACCAATTACAATACACCCAGGATTAATCATCAACATGCAATAACATAATGATCTGATAACCTAAATTAAGTGCGGAAGCATTAAAACATAAATAAAGTAGTGCAAAAAGTGTTAAACACCCTACGGTGCTATAAGGTACCAAGTCTAAGTCTACACACCCATACATTTATTACAATCATCCAGAATATATTACAACATTGTCCAAATCACAATTACCGATCAAATAGTGCCGAGTCTCCCAAATCTTCCAAACGACCTAACTAGAAGGTCCAGCAGTAGACTTCCCTTTTCCTGTAAAATAAAAAAATGAAGCCTATTGCCCTTTATATACAACTTTCGTCATTTTTTCACATTTCACCACTCGAACTAACCGGTTCCATAAAATACTGATTTAATCTTAGAATTATCATAAATAACTTTTTAATTCCTTAATATTCCATAACAATGATTCTGAGTTCAATTTTCTTAAAAATAGCAACAAACTTCTAAATAACCCAAATACATAATAATTGCTTAATTTTAACTTAAAACATATATTTTCCACTTAATTAACCAAAATACAGTAAAATAAATCCGAGGATGTTACAAACATGCCTCTATGCTCCCACTGAATATGCCATCTCTTTTCACTTCATTTTAGTCATTGCAGACATCATGCATGAAACTTTGTTCAATTGGGTATCACATATCCAAGAACAATAGAAGTGACTGATTCAGATACACGAAGTCTCAATGCGGTCAACCTTGACCGTTTCCAAGAACTTGGGACAATTCCTTTCCCAGTGCCCAGTTTCCTAGCACTCTAAGAAATTTGTCATCCTTGGAATTGACTTCTCTGGTTCTAGGTTTTAGCTACTTGTTAGCTTTAACCTCCGGTTTGGAAACTTACTTTCCCTTCCGTCTCTTTCCCTATCTACTCTCCTTAATCATCCCTCAGTAGTCTATAGCATCTAATGCAGCCCGCTGATCATCTTCTCCGTGCATGTTGTAACAAATTACAAATTGCTAAAATTCCTTCAATAAGGAATTGAGAATCTGATTCGTGGTCATGTCCTATGTCACGGGATACCCAAGTCTGCTAAGATGATCCAGATAACCTTTCATCTTCAGCACAGGGTCTAACAGTTGTTCCTTCTGCCATTCTGCAGGAGCTCAGAGCCCTAGTCGTATATGTTTCTCAGTCCGAGCCTGAGTCTAGAACATATCCTTTAGCTGGCGATACATCTGGCAAGCTGAGACGTCCATAAGGCTAGTCCGCAGCTCAGATGTCATGGTCGCTAGCATTAGACAGGCAACATTGACCGAATCCTCAGAGTGCTTCTTGTGGATATTTCTCTCCTGAACTGTAGCAGTCTCTGCAGGAGCAGGTTCTGGTGCCCTTTCCAGAATACACGAGTTTCACTCTGTACTCAGAACATTTGTCAGATCTTATTCCCAGTTTAGGAAGTTGCCTCTTTTGAGTTCTCCCTATCCCGAATGGACCCCAAAGTAGCAACATGTGCTTTTGGGAGGATTTTCAAGTGAGAGAAGGATATTGACGTTATCATTGTTGTTGTTACTATTTTTGTCATTGTTATTATTAAACCGCTTCTACCTCTGTCTTTTTCAACCATCTTAAACAATTTTTCAAAAATTAGTATTTGATTAACCATTAATAAATCAATAACCCAAAATTTAGAAAATGATTTATTAATGCTAAGAACCATTTTACTTATTCATGCACCCAACGGAGGCTGAACCTACATGAATAAGCTACTCAGGCAGGCAGCATATTACCAATTACAACCCCCTTGCAACTCTTAAATCTTATGAGATTTTTAATTTCTTATATTGATCATGTTTAATCTCATCCACACCTTGGGCAACAGTCTTACTGAGGAACCACCACTGACACACACCATATAACAACTGCAAGTCACTGGCCCAAGTCTCACTTAGGATCCGCAGTGCTTACCTCACAGCTCTCCGAGTTTGCGGCGTAAGCACCCAACGAAGGTTGAACCTACTTACGACGACCGGTCACCGTGAGTGCCACTATATGGACGGTGTGCTGTGTCAGATTTTTAATTTGGGTTTATAACCAGTATTTTCCCAAGAACTAGTGGCCAGTCAGGTTAGTCAGCAGGCAGGATCCTTTCGGTTCTAAACCTCTCGGAAATTCCTACAACCATAGCCCTAGCGTGACTGTCCTAGACACCACCTATTCTGATAAACAATCCAGTTAATGTACCAGTTTTAAGAATTTCAACTCTTTGATCATATGACATTTTAAAAATAAATCTCCTTTTATTTGAAAAACTAATTTCATAAAAATGTCATATCTAACACCTGACAAAATAATTAAAGTTTCCAATTTAAACTTCACTTTAAATACTTTAATTTTTCATCAAAAAATGATTGTAGTTTTGATTTCTTTTATTTATCTACTTTGTCACCACAACCACGCAGATATAAATAAAGCATAAAGAAATAAAACATACAACCACATGGTGACATAGCCTTGCCGAAACTAAATTGGTTTCCGAGAGCCATACGGACAAACCAATTAGGTCAAAACCTAAGGGACAAAATCAACACACAAGGAAAGAAGGATGAACTCTTTCAGCTCCCAGTAGCCTCAACATCCGATGATGTCTCCGAGCGTCCTTGATGGATGACCTCCTTCTTGATGGACATCTTCGCCAAGATGTTTTTTTTACACAATTTTAATCTAAATACATTTGCCTATTTTCTAACCTATTACAGATTGGACATAAAACCGGGATGCCAATGGCACGCAGGCCTTCCCAAAAATAACCAATAATAAAAATAGCAAACATCGAGATTAAACATACAACCATCACAAACAAAGGGGTCTTAAGGCTTGGCTATGTCACAAACATTAATAAAGCAGTAAAGCTTGTAAATAATCCAGAATTCATTTTCATCTTGACATGAAAATAATTCTAAAACCAATTAATCCACCATTAATTGAAGTAAATATGTCCAATATCGTTCTTAAATTAAACACGGTTCGCAAACTCGAAATTCAGGAACACTTTCCAATAATAGAAACTTTTTCCAGAAAATTAAATTTAATTCCATCTTTGCATTATCTTTGGATTCAAAAACTACACTTTTCTTAAAATATTCAATCTACAATTCAAACACCTTTGAAACTTAAACTTACTATTTTAAGAAACTTTTGATTAAACAACCTTTAATAAATATAGTTATTATTTTCAAATAATATTGATAAATAATTTAAACTTCCTTTAAATAATTATCAATTAACTATGATTCTATAGAAACACCTTTCCAGAAATAAATAAACTTAATTTAAAATGTCAATTTTCTAAATAAACAATTTTACCAATAAAATATGTCTTTTAAAATATTTAAAACAATTGACCATCTTTAATTAACACCAAAAACTTTTCTTTATTGTTTTAAACGATTTCTACCAAAAACATTAATGTCGAGATCAAATCTCAAAACATTAAACCATGACCGAGCATGAAACTCAAAGTCACGATTTCATCAATTTGAAAATAGAATCCTTAAATTAAACTCTCTTTAATTTAATAATGCATTATATGGAACTAAATATTAAATGCATAAATTAAATCTAGTTTATAAATTAAAATTACCATTAATTTTAATTTCAACATTAAAACTTAACTTTTTAATTAAAACAGATTTAATTTAAACGACGAATTACCGGAAAACAGAAACAAACCAACTTAGTTAACCGACTCATACTCGGGTTCAATAACCCATATGAACCAAAAACAAGTAGGGTATTAAACCCTTTGACGGCTGAAATTAATCGAAGCCATTAATCAACTCACTTTGATTATTTCGATTTCCATATTCCAATTAATCGTTTATCGAATCGAATAATATTTAAACCGATTTGCGAATTTTATAGAAAAAACTAATAAAGTCTCCACTTTAATTTTATTAAACCGAAAACATATTGTTAGGCACAAAAAGGCCTCAGTCAAACCTGTCTGCATCTGAGGGGGAGATTCTAAATCAAACCTGTTGATGCATTTGAAGGTTGAATTTAAGCCTGTTATATGCCTTATTGAGACCTGAAAATGATTTGCAATATCAGTCCAAAGTTGTTCTACATGTTGCATGTGTTGCAACAAAGACAGTTTGCCCAAGCTGTTTAGTGTGCTGAACAGGCTGGACATAAACTATCTACGCTGCTCTACACTGGTGAGCAGCTTGGGCAGTTTACAAGTGTTCTGTTCTTTGTGAACAGAACCTGTTCTTTGTGAACAGGCTAAACACTTCATGGAATATGTTTCCAAGTCCTCATGTATTGTTTTTGGCTACAAGATCAGTTTACAAAGTCGAAGACAAAGTGGAAATCAGAACTGCTCAGCCTGCCCACACTGTTCTGTTACATGAAGACAAAAGGATATTTGAAAAAGGGTGACAGACCTTTTTCTTATATCAAAATAGGCCTTAACAAAGGAAGAAAGACGCAAAGTTGACATTCCTTATTTAGTTAAAGCAAATGCAACAGTAGACAAAGTGAAAAGACAAAAGTTCTGCTGCATAAAATCTGCTTTTCAGAATGTGCAGAAAAGCTTATGTTGTCTTTTCAACAAGACTTTCCCTTTTTCATTTCGTCCAATGAAGAAGCTTCACTTAGATCCTCTGATTGAGTATAAAAAGAAACTTCCAAGGATTGAAAGAACAAGCAGAAAAAGCTAAGTGCTGAATCCAAGAGTGAACGTGCATTCAAGTGTGTCTTTCATGCATGCAAGTCTGCTTAGATAAAACAGTGCTTTGTGTCTAAGCTGTTCTTATCCAAGCTGTTCCTCTGAGTCTTGTAAACACAGTGAGTGATTATTAGTGAGTGAGTTCATTGTAACTAGTTTGAGGCTGTCTTAGACTAGTAATCATACCGTTGTATCTGTCATCTCAGCTTGAACCATTCCGCATTCAAGCTCGTTTGTAATTAACATTTGTTGATAATACATACAAACATTGAGAAAATTAAGTGTAGTTTTTAAATAGCTGTATTCACCCCCCCCTCTACAGCTTAAGGCTATATATTTGGGATATCTTTTGGGACCTACAACTGGTATCAGAGCAGTTTAGAGTGTGTGTCATTCTAGATCTCTCATTCTTCCAAAGTTTCCATGGACAATAGTGCTGCAAGTTCCTCATACTATGACAATGGCTCAATGGGCAAACCTCCAAAGTTCAATCATCAGAACCTTTCTGGTTGGAAGTGCAGAATGATGCTCTACTTAGAGAATCTGGATGTACAACTACCAGAGATTGTGATGGAGGGTCCCTATGTGCCAACCTCTGTTACAACTATAACTCCTGCTGTTGAAAGAGCTGCTCCTGAAATCAGAACATTTGAGAAAGCAAAAGCTCAATGGTCTGATGAAGACAAAAGGTTGGGGGCTCTTGATGCAAAGGCCAGAAATAACCTGGTCATCTCTCTGCCTGATGATGTGTTCAAACAGGTTGAGAAAATGAAGACTGCAAAAGAGATGTGGGAAACTTTGTGTACCGTCTATGATGGACCCACAATCACACTGGATAACAGGATTAACAATCTTGTTAGACAGTATAAACTTTTCTTTGCAAAACCAAAGGAGACTCTCACTGAAACCTACACTAGGTTTACTGCTCTTGTTAATGATCTCAAAGCTGTTGGGATCACCAAAGACAGCCTGACTCTGGTTAAAAAATTTTTAGACATCCTACCTGAAGAATGGAATTACTTTTCTACAATCTTAAGAAATTCAGGTACCATCAGAAGTATGGATCTTGTTAATCTGTATGGATCCTTGCTGAATGATGAGCAGTCAAGGCAACATAAGAGAAATGCCTTGGAAATGTCTAAGAAAGGTGCAGCCTTTGTGGCCAGCGTGAGACAACCTGTAAGTCAGATGGGTGATGTGTTCACTCAACCTGATCAACAGGCTGATGATAAGGAGGAAGTTTCTGATGGGGAAGACAATGCAGATCTTGCTGAACTGGATGATGAGCAAATGATAGCCATGCTTGTCAAAAGGTTCAACAAGAAAAGGTTTGGAAGAAACATGCTGCCGGGAGGCTCAAATGTTGTTAAAAAGAAAGCATTTGATAAGACCAAAGCTGAGTGCTTCAAATGTGGCAAACCTGGACATATAGCTGCTGACTGTGTGTCAAAAGCTGTTGGTCAGTCATCCAAACCACACAAGACAAACAGGGATGATAGCTATAGGGTTAGGTATCTTATGGCTATGGCTAAGCTGAGGAAGTTGGAAAACTCAGTGGTTTCCAACCGACAAAAGGGACTCATGGCAGAGACTTGTGACTGGGAGGAGTATGATTCATCTTCAGATGAAGAAGACAATCAATGTCTGATGGCCAACACTGATGTCCCATCAACAAGCAACTTCAAACAGGATCTGGCTGAAGCTGAAGCCTTCAGCAGCTTGGAGAACTGAAACCCAACAATGATGTATAAGGTACAAAATTTTATGGATTACAGTTCTGAAGAAAAAGTTAAAATGTTTGAATATATGCTTGTTGATCTAAAAGCTGCTGTTGAGAAGCATACTGTTTTATCATCTGAAATGTCTAAGCTTAAAGCTGATCTTGAAACAAAATCCAGTAAACTGGACAGTTTCCATAAGTTGGAAACTGAGCTTGATGAATTAAAACACATCAACTCTATTTTACTGGAAGAAAAGAGAGAAACAGTTATAAAACATGCTAAGCTTCAAAAGATAGTTGACTCTTGGTGCCAATCTGCACAAAAAGTCAGCCACTGCATAAGTCAGCAGATCCCTGCACAAATCCAAGCCTATCTTGGAGGGGATCTTGACACAGCAGCTTCCATTGTTGAGGTTAATAATTTGAAAGAAGACTTGTCCACTCTTGGTGAGCTTCCAAACACTTTTATTCAAAAAGTGAATGGTAAATTAATCTCAACAAACAGGTTTGTCAGGCCTCAAAACACTGACAGCTCGTGTGAACCTAGCTCAAAAGCTGCTGATGGAATGAGTTCTTCATCAAATCAGCTTGCTAAGTGCTCTGCTGATTCACACAAGCAAAAGAAAGGAAAACATGTCCAATCTGCAGCTGTGGATGCCAAACCTGTTAACAAAACAGGCTTTGGGTCTAAAGCTGATGGAAAAAGGAATACTAATCCTTTTAATGCTGAACACTTTGAGAATAAGTTTTCAAAAGGAAAGCAGTCTACTTTTAACAAGGGTAAGTCTTATGTTAAAGGCAAAGCTGCTGTGATTTCAAATAAGTTTTCTAATCATAGTGGTAAACTGGTTTTAAATGAGAATAAGTTTTTCAAAACCAGAAATAGTGATTATGTTGATAGGCAACATCAATCACATCTTAGGAAGAACAAAGGCAAAGCCATTGCTCAGCCTGAGATAGTTGGGAATAAACTTCTTAAACCTGTGGAAGTTCAAAAGCCAATTAAGCTTCCTATCTTTGACATCTGCCCTCCTAAAAAGAGTAAAGAAGAGACAGGCAAAGCTGTTGCTATTGAACTTTCCACTCAAGCTGTTGATTCATCAAATAGTAATAAGTTTGCTCAACCTACTGATAAAATCAACAAAAATAACTCAGAATGTGTTTCTGAAAGGTCTTCTTCCAAAAATGCTAAGAGGAGAAAATGTTATAAATGTGGAATGAAGACACATCTGGCCAAAGACTGTCCTGAAACTAAGGACATGAGGCCTGCTGACTCTGATGGTTCCCTCACAGCTAACAGAAACAGTGTTGGAAACATCTCAGTCAATGAGAGTGGTATCCAAACTGATACCATTCAAATAGGGAATATTAGTGTTGATATTACAAGTCCATCAACAAATGTTGATGAAGTAGGAGAACTCATCTCTGTGATGAGTTCCCCTAAAAATGACTAATATTCTTCTTGTCACTCTGCAGGAAAAACAACCATCCCAGGTTTGGTACTTGGACAGTGGCTGCTCAGGGCACATGACAGGTTGTAAGGACCTGCTGAGTGATCTCAGGCCTGAAAAGGGGCCAAAAGTCACCTTTGGGGACAATGTACAGGGATCCACTGAGGGATATGGAACTCTTAAAGCTGGTGCTGCAGTGTTCAAAAGAGTAGCCTATGTGGTTGGGCTGAAACATAACCTTGTTAGCATAAGTCAACTGTGTGATGCTGGCTACAAGGTTAACTTTGATGAGCACATGGGTTACATATTGGATCCCCAAGACAAAGTTGTGATGTGTGCTCAACGGAAGAAA
>JAANYP010009397.1:0-48891 GCA_020465985.1 Centrapalus pauciflorus | reverse complement strand
TCTCTTTGGAATGCCTTAGAGAAGAGGTTTGCTGGTAATGCCAGTACCAAGAGAAATCAAAAAGACCTCTTGAAACAGCAGTATGAAAACTTTTCTGGTGGCAAGAATGAAAACCTCACTCAAATCTTTGACAGGTTCAACAAACTGATAAGTGAACTGGAAAGTGCAAAGGTCAATCTGGATCAAGATGAAGTCAACAAAAAGTTTCTCAGATCTCTTGGAGAATAATGGACAGTCTATGCTGCACAGTGGAGAACAAAAGACACTCTTGATGAGATAGAATTGGATGATCTGTATAACAGTTTAAGAGTGTTTGAGACTGAGATTGATGCTAAAAAGAATTCCTTTTCTTATAATCACAATACTGCTCTTCTTTCTTCTGAAAAATCTAATAACTGTGATTCTTTTTCAGGTGGTGATGGCAA
The DNA here is from genome assembly GCA_020465985.1 of Centrapalus pauciflorus. Taxonomy (NCBI): domain Eukaryota; kingdom Viridiplantae; phylum Streptophyta; class Magnoliopsida; order Asterales; family Asteraceae; genus Centrapalus; species Centrapalus pauciflorus. The sequence goes on along the minus strand of JAANYP010009397.1, from coordinate 48,466 downwards.
TTCTGCTGAAACTCACTATGAGGCTTTTGTTGCCAATGATGGATTATTTGCTCTAAATGTTGAAGACTTGGAACAAATTCATCCAGATGATCTTGAAGAGATGGATTTAAAGTGGCAACATGCAATGCTGACCATGAGAGCCAAAAGATTTCTGAAAAGAACTGGTAGGGCCAACTTTCAAGCCAAGACAGAAGGCAAACCATCTTTTGATAAATCAAAGTGGAATGCTATAAATGCCATAAGCTTGGTCACTTTGCCAGAGAATGTAGATCTCAAGGTCAACAGCCATCAAGGACTTCACAGCCCATCCAAGCGTCCTCATCAACAGCACTTGTCTCTCAAGAAGACAATGTGTTTGACTGGAGTGATCAAACAGAGGAAGAATTTCAAAATCAAGCACTTATGGCAGAAACATCAAATGTCTCCTCCACTGAACTACCATCTGAGGTAAATTCTAAACTCTGCTCTCAATCATGCAAAAATATGGTTAAAAAGTACAGAGATCATAATGAGAGCATGTGCAAAACTCTAGCTAAGATGGAAGAAAGTAGATATGAATATATGCAAGCCATAGAAGATCTGGAAAAACAGATCAATGATTATAAGGATAATGAAATTCAAATGGGGTATGATAGAAACTATCATGAATGGGAGAAAAAGGAACTCAATAAGAAAATAGAATCTCTGAATAAAAAGGTAGAAGAAACTGAACAGAAGGTGTTAGAGGCTAATGAGAAACTGGAATCTGTTAACATAGATCTAGGTAACTTCAAGTTAGCAAATCAAAAGCTAGAACACCTAATGGAAGTTCAATTCAAAGATAGAGTGAAATCTCAGGTCAATCCCAAAGAAGGAATAGGATATAGGGCCACTCCTCCTCCATACAACAACAAGTACATACACCCAATGAGTGAGGTTGCTGATAGACTTGTCAATGAACCACTAGATGAGTCTATGACTATTGTAGATCCTATCCTTGATAACAGTCCTGAATTAAAAGAAGATAAGAGTCAAAATAGAGACTGTGACACAAAGAGTGCACCCATAGAAGTCCAAGTTCCCAGTAAGAAAGGAAAAGAGAAGATGAGTGTATGCAATGCTACTCCACAAGTTTCTGTACATTCTAACTGTAATACTGCATCTTCATCAAAAGGAACTAAAAGAGGTAAAATTGTTTCTATCTGCACATGCCAAAAACATGGTGTTCAAAAGTTTCCTAAACAACAACAGGTAAGAGGAAACCAGAGAAACAAGAACCAGAAATTGACAGAAAAGTCTGGTGTTCAAATTCAAACTGTCAAAAGATGCTTTCACTGTGGAAGGAAGAATCACTTAGCCAAGGATTGTTTTTACAAACCAGCTGTTGCAAAACAGACTGTGCATCACACAAAATCAAATCCTAATCAGGCAAAGCACTCAAAAGTGAAACCTTCCACAGCAGCTCCAAAGAAAACAGTTGATCACAGATTCTCAAAAGTTAATAAAAAACAGTCCACACATCAAAAACAAGTTTTGGCAAAGCCTAAATCAAGTTTTAAACAAATATTGTGTGTCAAGGACAAATCTGTTGCTCAAACTGCTAATGCAAAAGATCAGACTGCTAAGTCAAAATCTGATGCTGTTAGTGCAAAAACTGAAACTGTTAGCACTACAAACACAGCTCAAGCTGCTGGGCATCCAACTGGAGCTGCTAGTGAATCATCTGAGACTGTCAGAAGAAAAGATGATCAAAATAATTGGATACCTCATATTATCACTAAATACTCTCCAAAGACTCCATCAGTAGATCTCACCAAATACAAGAAGTCAAAACAGTTTTTAGTTATGTCAATGTACAAGGCCAACCCAAAACCAATTTGGTTTGGGTTTACTCCACTACTAACTAAGCTGTTATTTGTGCAGGGCAACCACAGGTCTCCTCATAGGACAAGATGGCATCTGGACAGTGGATGCTCTAGGCACATGACAGGCAATTCTGAATGCTTGTCAAATTTCAAAGGTTTTGATGGAGGTTTTGTTGCATTTGGAGGCAACTCAAAGGGAGGTAAGGTTACAGGTAAAGGTACTGTTAATGCAGGCAACATGACATTCCATGATGTTCTGTATGTTGAACAGCTTAAGTACAATTTATTGAGTGTCTCTCAAATCTGTGACAAACAAAACATTGTTCTGTTCACAGATTCTTAGTGCATTGTTCTTTCAAAGGATTTCAAAATTCCTGAAAATCTTGTTTTACTTAGAACACCAAGAAAGGACAATGTTTACTGCCTGGACACAGCTCTCTTGACTAAATCAAATACTTTAAGCTGTTTAATATCCAAAGCATCATCAAATGAGTCTGCTCTTTGGCATAGAAGGATGTGTCACATGAACTTCAAGTCCATGAATGATTTAGTTAAAAAGAATCTGGTCAGAGGATTACCACAAAAGGAGTTCATTTGTGATGATCATTGTGTAGCATGTCTTAAAGGTAAGCAACACAAAACTTCTCATAAGGCCAAAAGAAGTAAATTCAATCTCATCTGTTCTTCAGTTGTTACATATGGATCTATTTGGTCCAACATCTGTTTTGAGTTTGAATAAAAGGGCATACTGTTTAGTCATTGTTGATGATTTCACCAGATTTACTTGGGGTTACTTTCTTAGGTCCAAAGATGAAACTGCTGAGCTTGTTAAGTCTTTTATCCTTAAGATAGAAAACCAATCCAATTCCAAAGTTAAGGTGATAAGATCAGACAATGGAACTGAATTTAAAAATCAAATTCTAAACAGTTTCTGTGAGTCCAAAGGCATTGCTAGACAATATAGTGCACCAAGAACACCACAGCAAAATGGTGTAGCTGAAAGAAAGAATAGAACATTAATTGAGGCTGCTAGAACAATGCTAGCTGATTCAAATCTGCAAATGACTTTCTGGGCAGAAGCTGTTAATACAGCCTGTTATGTTCTAAATAGGGTTCAAGTTGTCCAATCTCAAGGAAAAACTCCCTATGAGTTATTCCATAACAGAAGTCCCCTAATAGCTTTCTTCAAGCCTTTTGTATGCCCATGTACTATCCTTCACACTAAGACTCACTTAGGGAAGTTTGAGAGTAAAGCTGAAGAAGGATTCTTTGTAGGATACTCAACTCAAAGCAAAGCCTATAGAGTATACAACAGTGTGTCTAAAACAATTGAAGAAAGTGTCAATGTTGAATTTAATGAAAATACTGCTAATATCAAAGGCACTGGTCCTAATTGGTTGTTTGATTTAGATTCACTAACAAATTCTCGGAGCTTTGTTGAGTATACTGCAGAAGCTGATGCATACAGGGTTGAAGCTGCTAACACAAATTCTCATGCTGCCAATACAATTTCTCATGCTGTTGGCACAAAGTCTCAGACTGCTGCAGATTCAACAAGTTGGGATGATTTCACCACTCTACCACTTCTGTCTTGTGATCCTCCAGGGGTCCTGAATGATACAAATCCAGACACTGAAGTGCCACTCCAAAGTTCTGAAAGAACAGCTCCAACACAACAGGAAACAGTCCAGATTCAAGTCAAGCTGTTTCAGAAACTGAACCATTCACTAGTTCTGATGGAGATGATACAAACCTTGGAACTTCCTTTCAAACAGAGAGAGAGCCCACACTCAGAGTTCATAAGTATCACCCTCTCAATCAAATACTGGGTGATCCAAGCACTCCTGTTCAAACAAGGAAGATGGTTCAAAATGAGACTGCTGCTGCTGAACTAGCAGTTCCTGAATTCAGTCTAGTTGCTTTTGAACATGCCTGTTTCATGTCTCAATTGGAACCTAAAAAGGCATCAGAAGCATTAAAAGATTCATCCTGGATTGAAGCTATGCAAGAAGAGCTTTTACAGTTCAAAATTCAGAATGTATGGACTCTGGTGGATCTTCCTAAAGGTAATAGAGCAATAGGAACAAGATGGGTGTTCAGAAACAAGAAGGATGAGAGAGGGATAGTCATCAAGAACAAAGCAAGACTAGTAGCACAAGGGTACACTCAAGAAGAAGGAATAGATTATGATGATGTCTTTGCTCCAGTAGCCAGAATTGAAGCCATCAGACTGTTTCTAGCATATGCAAGTTTCAAAGGATTTAAAGTGTATCAAATGGATGTTAAGTCTGCTTTCCTGTATGGGACAATTGAAGAGGAAGTGTATGTGTGTCAACCTCCTGGTTTTGAAGACTACAAGTATCCAGACAGGGTGTACAAGCTAGACAAAGCTCTCTATGGTCTTCACCAAGCCCCCAGAGCATGGTATGACACACTGTCATCATATCTTCTACAGAATGGATTCAAGAGAGGCACTCTGGACAAAACACTTTTCACTAAATCCATCAAAGCTGAGATTCTTCTTGTCCAAATCTATGTTGATGACATCATCTTTGGCTCAACTAATGATAGGTTGTGCAAAGATTTTGAGGCCCTAATGCACAAAAAGTTTCAAATGAGTTCAATGGGGGAACTCACATTCTTTCTAGGGCTGCAGGTTAAACAGAAGCCTACTGGTCTATTCATAAGTCAATCAAAGTATGTCAAAGACATATTGGAAAAGTTTGGCTATCAAGACACAAAGGTTGCAAGCACTCCAATGGATCCTCATAAACAGCTCCATACAGACAAAGATGGCATAGATGTGGATATTCATCTATACAGATCCCTTATAGGATCTCTCATGTATCTAACATCTTCAAGACCTGATATAATGTTTGCTGTCTGTGTGTGTGCTAGGTTTCAATGCTCTCCAAAGGATTCTCACTTGGTTGCTGTTAAGAGAATCTTCAGATACCTTAAAGGCCAACCACATTTAGGCCTATGGTATCCCAAAGACTCTCCTTTTGAACTAACTGCTTATTCTGACAGTGACTAAGGTGGTTGCAACATTGACAGGAAATCCACAACTGGTGGATGTCAATACTTAGGAGCAAGACTGGTCTCTTGGCAATGCAAAAAGCAAACAACTGTCTCCACATCATCCACTGAAGCAGAATACGTAGCAGCTGCAAGCTGCTGCTCCCAGGTAATGTGGATTCAAAATCAGCTAAGAGACTATGGTATGAATTTCTTATCCACTCCTATTTATATTGACAATTCAAGTGCAATTAGCATTGTGCAAAACCCAGTGAAATTCCCAAAAACCAAGCATATAGAAATCAGGTTTCACTTCATCAGAGATTGTAATGAAAAGAAATTAATCCAAGTTACCAAAATACATACAGATGATCAGCTAGCTGATCTATTTACAAAACCTTTTGATGTGGGAAGGTTCACTTTCCTAATATCAAATATTGGTATGGTAAACATGGATTAATTGGTTTTCATTATTATCGACTCAGTATGCTAATTTAAGGGGGAGACACTGTTCCATTGAAAAGTTGCACAATTTTACACTAACAGCATGAGTATTTTCTCATGCTGCTAGTTCATTTTCTCGGACTGCTAGTTATTTTCACTTGATCTGTCAAAGTGTGCAGGGTATTTGGGTAATTTTCAAAATGTGTGCGCGGGACCCAACTTTTCGAAACCTTTAAAGGTCCCAGTTTCGTTCAGTTGTAACTACCAGTTACATATTCTTCTTCCACGGCCTTCTACTTTCTCTCTGAACGAATCACACATTCTTCTTTCAAACCCTACAACCATCGTTTGTTCATCCATGGAGTTCGTAAAAGAGCATAACTGCCTCCCATACACCCTAAAACACTCTGAACTTCAACCGTTTCATACAATGATGGATTTCCTCAGGCACTCCCATATTCATTATGCCCTAACCATAAACCCTACTATATACATCTCCCATATAGAACAGTTTTGGAACCATACATCTGTTCAAACCATCAATGGAGTGCCTACCCTCCTTTCCAAGATTGATGGAACTACTATCCATATCACTGAGGAATCCATCAGACGTCACTTGCATCTTCAAGATGCCTCAGGTATAACCGACCTATCCCTTCAAGCTTTACATTTTGGTCTTCAAAACATTGGTTATAGGGGCCCTGCTGATTCTTTTACTTTTCTTAAGGCACATTTTTCTCCTAAATGGAAATACCTTGTGCACATTATTCAGCAATGTTTAAGCCCCAAAAGAACTGGTTGGTCTGAGTTTTCTTCAAATATTGCCACTGCCTTAGTGTGCTTTTCTACTGGCCAACAGTTCAATTTTTTAAACATGATCTTTCAAGGAATGTTAAAGCATCATTCCCTAAAGAATGGGAAAATTTTGATGTATCCTCAGTTTTTGGCAGACATTATTGCACACACCTGCACAACTCCACATTTACATAAACGGGTACATGTTTCCCATAGGCACTCACTGTCTTCAATCAAAAGGCTGATAAAGCCAAGTGCCAATTTTGTCAGTGTAGATGTTCCATTGCCCTCTGCAATGATGAACATCATTTCAGGAAACAGAGGAGAGGGTCTTGAGCAGGCTCAGCCTAACATCACTGCTTCACCCCCAAGACCCCAACCCACTCCTCATGATACACAAACTCCCACTGATCCTTTTGTACAGCCAACACGCCCACTCAGAAATATATACAAAAGAAAAAGGGGACCAGGAGCTCCTTCCTCCTCCTCCCATCAGCAAGAGCCATATATCCCTGTGCAGGAGGATACTCCTGCACAGCATATCCAAAGGGAACCGCTAGAGGAAACTCCCATCCTCACTCAGGAGGTGAACATCTCTTCAGAGATGGTTCATATGGGTTCTGTGGCTGGCACTACTGATGTCTCTGCAAAAGAGGCACAGGACAGTGCCAACATAGCTAAGACCACGCCCATGGCAACAGCAAGTGTGCCGACACAAGCTGGAAGTCCCCAGAACCAAGAAAAGAGGGGCCCAGAGGTTTCTACTTCTGGTATTGATGTCAGTGATAGATCACAAGCACCACAGGTGTTTTCTGATCTTGAGACTAGTCTGCAACTTATGCTTTTGACGGATCCCAAGCTGAAACCTGTTGTAGCTATGTTGGAATACCAAATGTCCATCATTGCTACACAGGGTGCACAAATAATGGCCCTAAAGCAATCAGAAATGGCTCAAAATCAGAGGATGGATTATCTTCATAAAGGGTTTACCCTTTGTGGAAATAAGCTCATTCAATTAGAGCGTTTGATTCAAACCCAAGGGGCAAAGGTTGTTGGTCCTTCTGACCAAACCAATGCTTCCAAAAAGGGGGAGAATCAGGAGGTTCCTAAATCAGTCCAAGCAGCTCCAACAACAACAACAGTCCAAGTAGCACCAACAGTCCCAGTTTCTAGGCTAGCAGTCCCAACAGCTTCTCAAGCTGTTAGCCTAGAAACTCAAGCTGCTCCTTCAAAAGTCACTGGAGTTGTGATCAGGGAAGGCATTCAATCTCCATCAAGTACAGTCCAAGCAACATCCTCTTCTGTAAAAGACAAGGGCAAGGGCATTCTCATTGAGTCTCCAAAGCACAAATTCTCCTCCAAAGAAGCCCAGATTGCCTTTGATACTGAAGTTGCCAAGAAATTGGCAGAAGAAATGGACAAAGAATTAGATTAGCAAGCCCAGCCCCCAATAGATGATGATGAGACATTAGGTGATTACCTAAAGGGGTTTGTGGGCAAACAAGCTGAAAAGAAGAGAAAGATGCCAACAGGGCACTCCAAGGCTGAGCATAGAAGATTTCTTATCAATTTTGCCTTTGCAGCAGGTATTCCAAAGAAAATGGCTCAGTCCATGTCTACTGAAAGGCTGCAGGAGATTCATGACAAGGAGATGGACAAAAGAAAGAGAACAAAAGTCTCTCCAGAAGCTCAACCATCCCAAGAAGTCCAACCATCAACTCAATCAGTCCAAACTAAAGCTGCTACCAGTGCTCCTGTTCCTACTGAACAAGCTGTTGCATCTATTCCTACATCTGATCCATCCTCACAAGCAAAGCTATATCAAGTTAAAAGAGTGCTGTTTGATCAACAACTGCAAAAAGCCATGGAGATAGAGAAGTTGATTGATCAGCATGATTTTACAAAGCCTCAAATCAATTACTGGTTTGCTAAGTCCCTGGATGACCGTAACTTGAGAGTTAAGTTTGTGGTAAGAAGGGAGTCTGGACCAGAAGAAGAATATGATACATTTTGGCAGATGGTTCAGAAGTTGACCAGAGATGAGCTTATCAGAATGCACAACATTGGGTCTGTATCACAAGTTAGATCTGCTCTACCACAAGTGAAGCAAGTAATTAAAGATCTAAAATCAATTGTTGACCCTGAATCTGCAAGGAAAGAAATAGAGGATGCTGTGAAGAAGGGGAAGAAGGTCAAGCAAGTTGATCTGTTTGTCAAGTCAAGGACATACGGAATCAAATTTTCAGATGAACCTGGTATATTCTTCAATCTCAAATTTTATGATTTACCAAAAGATATGCTACTTCAGATAAAATCTGTTAGGGTATCTTGTGATAGAGATGAGATGAAGAAAGAATTTTTGAAGGCTGTAGATCAGAAACTTGCACAGTTGTAAGTTTTTGAAAGCCTTGGTTTGTAAATAACAGTTTACTTATTCATTTTCAATTTTTGTATAGAACTTAAAGTCTTGTGTAAAGAATTTAAGTTAGGGGGAGATTGTTGGGAAATAGTTTAAGTACATTCAAGCTGTTAGTTAGACTTCTCAGACTGTTAGTAGATTTTTCATGTAAATACAAAGTTCATGCTGCTAGTTGAAGAAACTCGAGCTGCCAGTGTAAAAGTTCAAGCTGCCAGAGCAAAACAACTCAAGGTGCTCAGTTCATGCTGTCAAGACATTCAAGCTGCTCAACAGTTTCATAAACAGAAAGTGCTGATTTTCAGGAAAGATATCTACACGAAGATTCCAACATATCTACTATCAGAGAAGTCATAGTTCTTCAAGGAAACAAGTCCAAAAAGCAATATAAATAGACAGAATAGTTTTTCTATTGTATAACAGTTCATAGAAGTTTTCTGCATATTTTGAGTCTGTAATTGCTTTGTTGATTAAGTTTTCATAAGCCTCTAAGGTTGTAAAACCCTAAGAACAGTCTGTGTTCTTCGTCTAATCAAAACAGATTAGAGGTGATTGTAATCATTGAATTCAGCAATACAAACAGTCTTGATTACTTCTTATGTTTTATGCTTCATTGGTGCTGAAAGTTTTTGTTAAAATAATTAAGTGTTATTCCGCAAACTTCTTAATTAAACTTTGATTCAAAGCAAGATTATTGATTTATACTCTGATAAATTTCAAATCAGTTTATCTTGGTTATTCATTTTTTAGATCCTGACAATGTCTAAATTAACATCACTTTTGATGTACTCCTTGTATAACCACTACAAGTTAGGTACTATCATTTCTCGGGTAAAACATAGGTGATCAGGCATTGTTAAACTAAGGTTCGATAGAGCCACACTTAACTTGATTACACTAGGAATACTTTAAATAGTTATAAAATTTTGTTGAGCTATTTGGCAATAGTTTCAATTTTTCAAAAAGAAAAATCGGTATTTACTATAACCTTAGGCTTTGATACCAAAAACTGTCACACCCCGCTAAAGCGGAAACACGAGACATAATGGTTTGGTGATCATTGCATAACGGTTAAAGATTAAGATACCATAAACTTAAAAATTCAAGTACATTTGAAACTGCAAAATTGTTAACGTTACCATCCCATTTGACATATTGTTCATGATATAAAATGATGGAAACGTGCAAACACCCCAAGCAAGCAAGCTTCAAAAACCGCACACTTTATTTTCCTGAAAAGCATGTCATGAAATAAACGGGTCAACTGTTGTAAATAGTTGGTGAGTTCACAGGTTTTGTATCCAGAAAACAAATTTGTCAATAAATTCTTTGAACTTGTATAATTTGTTGCTTTTGCGGTTTTAAGTTGTAGCCCATGTTATTAAGGTATGCATAAGCTAGTACATGAGCAACAACTCAAACCTACAGACTGAATGCCATTGTGTTGTACCATAATTTACATGCTGGTAATATGCAGTCACGTGTGCACCATGTGAGTGGGGTGTCAACCAAATATCGATATCCATAGTACCGCCGGCTCTTAAAGAGTTAAATGAGTAGTGCATTGTTTGGACTTACATAATGTGTTGGGTAACTCAAATTACTCAACATAGACATACATACCAATGTGTAAATAAGAGTACTTAGAAAATGCACAGAAAGTTCAAAATAATGCAACCGCAATGGTAAATGAGAACATGCTTTTCCCCTAAAATATAAAATGTTAGAAAATGGGGCCGTGAAAACTCACATTAGTCCAAAGTTTTCTAGACCGGTTTCGGTGTAGGAAGGGTGTGACTAAGCTCCTCCCATGAAACGTAAGTAACCTTCATAAGTTCGTTGCCTAGGTGCAAGGTTTTATAAATAATAACTTGCTTGTTCTAATAAATTTATACAATGCCAAAATTATTTGTTGTAACTTATGTATATTGTTGATTTAGTTACTTAGGCTTGATCAATAATAATATTGATCAAGTATTAATTAAATATCTTATGTACTTATGGAATAATAATTAAAGTAATATACATCAAATATAATGTAAAGATGAAATAAAAAGGGTGGTTGACTTGTAAAGTAGAAGGATGTTACGGGATTGGTGGACTAATAAGACAAGCTTATGTCCAATTTTGTCAAGTTTTTATTCCTCCTTTAAGCTCCTGTTTAGTCAACCATAATTACGTTTTTGGATCTGTAAAAACTATATATTAAACTTCAATGCTTTATGAAGATTTTGATATATAATTGGTCACAATTAAAGTTGTTTAGCTATACTCAAAAATTCATCCAAGATAAAAGGTCCAAATTGTTGAGCTGTTGCGCACCGTTCTTGCATGGACTGCTAAGAGACCTTAACTCACTTAATTTGAGTAAGACCACATGGGTTTGAAAGCCAAAACATATCTAAGTTCCAGAAAACGATTGAGGTCATTTCATGCCTCCATTTAGGAGTTATGATCTCTCAAATCAATGGATAATTCTGTCAGAAACATGTTTCTGCACACCGAACTTTAAAAAGTCGTAGTAAATAACTTATCCAGTATTTTGACTTGGTTCTTTTTTGGTTTGTAAGAAAACTCCGAAAATTACATTTCGAAGCAAAAATGAACGGATTTTGTGGAGTGATCAGAGGTGGAAACATGTCAGGTTTCAGCACCTTTTCACTTTGTTGTTCCTTGCATGTACTACACCAATTTAATGAATTTTTACATACTTCGAGCTTAATATCCATATATGAACAGGTTTGAAGGTTGAACAAGACATTCCACCCATTTGGGATCTCGAAATCTTGAGAGTTTGGTGCTTGATCTCACAAACTTCATGCATGTGTTTTTAAACTCATCATGTTCATCAAGTTCTTAGCTTTGCTAGATTATAGATGATCAAATTTTCAAAGAGGGCTCAACTAGCATTGTAGATTCTTGATTGAACATGATTTTAGTAGTGATATGAGTATGATAATAGTAGTATTAAAGTAAGGAAATTGGAAGAACAAGTGTAAGAAATGAAGATCTAGAAGGATTTGAAGTATAACTATTGTTGTTACCTTTATGAATCCAAGATATTTGGTCATGAAATGAATGTTGTTGACTAAAAATCCCTGCTGTTTCTTGAGGATTTGAAGGTGTTGTTGAGTGAGTTTGGAGGTGAGAGAGAGTGTATGTAAATGGGTGCAAGTGCATGTGAAGAAAAGTGGAAGAAGTGATGGATGTATGGTGTATTTATAGGCAAAAATTAGGTCAAGGGGTGGCTCCCCATTGGGGCCAGCCACGACCCCCTATTCTCTTATTTTTATTATTTTTTTTACTAAAATATATTTATTAAAAGTATGTTGCTAGGTTTGTCAAGTTGGTGATGTTTGGTTGCCTTCTTTTAGGTTTAAATTGCACTTTAATGAGTAGTTTTTAATTTAATTAATCAGGTTACATTAAAAATTAAATTTTTATGTTTATGATTTATTTAATTAAATATTTGATAAGTTAATGCGTAAATTTTTATTTTTAGGCATTGCACAGATTCTTAGAAAGTTCTGTGCAAAGGTAGTTTTAAGTAAGCTATCGAGTTTTCTAGATTTTTTTAAGTAAGCTCTCGGGTTTTCTAGATTTCTGACTACTAAAATTCACTTAGTAATCTTAATCAGGAAAGTTATAATTCTAAAGTTGGTGATTAAACTTTTAAATCAGTAGTGTTTACTTGTAATCCTATGACTTATTTGTTAAGAGTTATACGCATCATTGCCACCTGTGTATCGTAAATGGCATGGCATTTTTGTGGATTTCGAGCGTGTTACGTTGATGGTATCAGAGCTAGTGGTTTGAGGGATTTAAGTATTGTCTAGTGGATGCTTGAACTCGAACCGTCGTATTAAGATCCTTGGGGAAATCTTCGTGACACAAGTTAGTGGATATTAACAATTGTGATAACTTGTGGGATGTGATGCATCATGTGATTTATTCCAACTTGCGATTATTATAATTTAACCTTGAAAACGGGGTGAAATGTTTAACGGAGTGACACAACCTATGTGAATCAATGACTACATTCGATGTGAGCAAATTTATGGATTTATGTAATAAGCGAATAGGTAATCCAGCTTTGGGATAATGAGATTGAGAAGGGTTCAGGGATGAAGCCTTCAGTCAGTCATCATTGAGATAACCATAAGATAACCATAAGTTCTGATATAGAAGTTGTGATTATTTATTGTCAGTGTCAAAGAGAATCCTTGAGGAGTTTGCAACTAGGTATCCACTAGAGTTCAGAGTTTGAGATTGTACAAGATGAGTCAGCACTTGTGAAAATGAGATTAGATGATTTCGAGATGTTACAACAGAATTAAGTAATCTAACTTGAGTATATCATATATATTACGCAATGGAGCATCATCATTATGTCACACCCCGTTACCCCGGTTGGCAACGAAGCGTGACGTCGCGGAAGCATAACCATAATCATAATGAACGACCACTATATGGACGTTTTCAAAAATACATCATTAAAACTTTAAAATATGGAAATGTTTTAGATAGTCTGATATGAAGAAGAGTAGTTCGCATGACATAGAGATTTAAACACATAATTAAAATAATCAAAATAATGCAACTAAATCTCCTGTAGTTTTGAAAATGCATGCGACTCCTTAGGTGCGGAAGCTTGAAAAATACGTCAGATGTGGCACACTTGCCTTAATTTTCTGAAAATACACGCTAAAATACGTCAACAAAAATTGTTGGTGAGCTCATAGGTTTACACGTAAATCTGACTTGTATGGACAACAACAGTTGAGTTTGAATTTATAAATTTATAAATTCCATGTTATGTATTACATATAAACCATCATGCAACCGAAGCTTAATTAAATAAGTTTCACCTGTGCAGTATTCCCATACGTAATAGAGTGTGTTAAATATATATGCACTCGCTGTTAGCCGAGCTGAACTAACCCGAATGGGGGACATGACTCCCGATAAATCTATCCACAATATATTTGCGCATACAAATAAATGCAATTAACGGTTCATGATATAAGGGCTGATGGAACCACATGTGTAATACATAATAGAAATGAAGTTGTTTTCGTTTCCATATGAAAACGTAGCATGTATTTCAACTCCAAAACATAACGGTGCAAAAATAGGGGCTATGAAGACTCACTGTGAGTGCGATGGCAAAAACGAGCGAAAAATGCAAATTAGCGTTGTTTGATGGGTGATGAAGCCGGATGTGCTTAATCGTGTCCTAAATGATAATAGGGACTTAATATCTCTATTATATGATAATATGTATATTTATAGATTTTAATGTCTTAAATCACCTAACATTACAAGTTTATAAATAAAACCCACCTAAAACGTCAAGTTTATATAATATACAATTTTCTAGGTTTTTCGAAGGTTTTGCGGCCTACTTTGAGGCTGTTTTTGACCAAGCTCCAAAACGTTTTAGGCTTTGGTTTTCTTGGTCATTAAACTTCTATATACAAAGAATTTTTAAAGTCAATAACGGCCATTTTTCGAGATGTTTAGGTTGGGGAATAAGCTTGTTGAAAACCCTATGTTGGCCATTTTTGAGCTGTTAAACTTTCGGTTTCCCACATAATTTCTGAAGGTCTTAAACTCCAAAATAAATTATGAAAACTTCCAGATTTATAGTTAAGACATAGATCTAACTTTTGTGACAAGAATCAACTCATTTCGTTAAGTTATGAATTAGTTTTGATTTTTCAAAGTCGATGTAAATTTTCTGCCGAAAATCCGTAGTTTATAAACTTGAAATAACTAGTGATTCTTGTTGTTTATTCAAAGACTACTTGTATAAAAGTTATAAAACACATATATATCACTTGTTTTCATAATATTTACACTTTTATGATATGTTTATATATTTATAAACACATTTGAAGAAAACAACTTAAAAACAAAACTAGAAATTGTCAAAGCAGCTCGAGACATCTCTGTCAAGATCAAAATCACTACCTAAGATTAACTGGTTTGAATTAATCAGAGTATAAACCATTAACCTTGTATTGAATCAAAGTCCAATTAAGAAGTTTGCGGAATAACACTTAACTGTTTTAAGAAAAGCTTTCAGAACAAATAAACACATAAACACAATCAATAATCAAATATCATTTGTATTGCCAAACTCAATTATTACAATCACCTCTAATCTGTTTGATTAGATGAAGAACACAGATTGTTCTTAGGGTTTTACAACCTTAGAGGCTTATGAAAAACTTAATCAGAAAGACAAAATACAACTGAATAAACTTGTACGTACAGACTTACAATATTCTAACCTATTCTATGTATATATATTGCTTTCTGATTTGTTTCCTTGAAAAACTCTGATTTCTCTGATACTAGATATGCTTGAATCTTCAAAATATATCTTTTCCTGAATATCGGCACTTTCTGTTTATTGAGCTGTTGAGCAGCTTGAAGTCTATCTGATGAGCAGCTTGAGCTTTATCACTGGCAGCTTGAACCTTTGAACTAGCAGCTCGAACTTCTTCAACTAACAGCTTGAACTTTGTACTTACACAGAAAATCTACTAACCGTCTGAGAAATCTAACTAACAGCTTGACATACTTAGAATATTTCCTAACAATCTCCCCCTAACTTAAATTCTTTACAAAAGACTTTAACTTTCTATACAAATAAGGAAATAAAACAAAGCAAAACTGTTATTTACAAACTAAGGCATCCAAAAACTTACAATTGTGAAAGTTTCTGTTTAACAGCCTTCAAAAATTTTCTCTTCAGATCTTCTTTATCACAATATATTCTCACTGATATCATCTGTACTAACAACGTCTTTGGAAGATCATAAAATTCAAAATTGAAGTACATACCGGATCCATTTGCAAATTTGAGTCTGTATGTCTTTGATTTGACAAACAGATCAACTTGTGCAATCTTCATCTCCTTGGCATCTTCTATATCTTTCCTTATTGACTCCGGATCAAAAATGCTTTTTAGATCTTTGATAGCCTGCTTGACCTGTGGAAGAGAGGTTCCGACTTGGGTCACAGACCCAACATTATGCATTCTTGTAAGCTCATCTCTGGTCATCCCTTGGACTATATGCATCATACTTTTATATTCTTCCTCAGGACCAGTTTCTCTTCTTACTACAAAATGATATCTTAAGTCAATGTTGTCCATTGGCTTAGCATACCAGTATGTAATAAGAGGTTTTGAGAAATCATGCTGGTCGAGGGTCTTTTCAATCTCCATTACTTTCTGAAGGTGATGTTCAAACAACACCCTCTTTACCTGATCAAGCTTTGCTTGAGTGATTTCTTCTGATTAAGGATTAGAAGCAACGGCTTGAACAGGAGGATCTGGATTACTTGCACCAGCTCGGCTTGAGGTCTGTTGGCTTTGGACTTGATGGGAGACTTTAGCTGTTTTTCGTTTTTCCATTTCTTTATCATGAATATCTTGCAACCTCTCTGTATTCATGGACTGAGCCATCTTCTTTGGAATTCCAGCTGAGTAGGCAAAACTGATCAAAAACGTTTTGTGCTCTGCCTTTGAATGGCCTGTTGGCATTTTCCTTTTCTTCTCATTCTGTTTAACCACAAACCCTCTCAGGTAGTCACCTAAGGTTTCATCATCTTGCATTGGAGCATGGGTTTGCTGGTCCAGAATCTCATCTTGTTCCTCTGCTAATTTTCTAGCAAACCATGAGCAACCTGGGCATCTCTGGATGAAAATTTGTACTTTGGAGATTCTATGAGAATGCCCTTGCCCTTATCCTTAGTTGTAGAGGATGTAGCTTAGACTGTACTGATAGGAGCTTGACTGCTTTCTCTAATAACAACTCCTGTTCTTCTTGTGGGAGCAGCTTGAGTTTCTAGGCTAACGGCTTGAGTAGCTGTTGGGACTTTTAGCCTGGATCTTGGACTGTTGGAGTAGGAGCTGGAGCTGCTTGGACTGATATAGCTGCTTGGAGTGATGGAGCTGCTTGGACTGATTTAGGGATCTCCTGATTCTCCCCCTTTTTGGATGCATTGGTTTGGTCAGGAGGACCTACAACCTTTTCCATTAGGGTTCGAATCACTTTCTCAACTTGAATGATCTTATTTCCACAGAGGGTGAACCCCCTATGAAAATAATCCATTCTCTCATTCTGAGCTGCCACTTGCTGTTGTAGGACTCTGATTTGTGCCCCCTGTGTAGCACCAAGGGACTGATAATATTGCAATGTTGCCACAACAGGTTTCAGCTGAGGATCCGTTAAAATTATGAAATGCAGACTAGCCTCAAGATCAGCAACAGTGTGTGATGTTTGTGATCTATCACTGGCAAGAATTCCAGAAGTAGAAACTTCTGGGCCCCTCTTTTCTTTGTTCTGGGGACTTCCAGAATGTGCATGCACACCCTCTGTTGACCTGGGTGTGGTCTTAATTATGTTGACATTGTCCTGTGCCTCTTGTGCAGAAACAACAGTAGTGTCAGCCACAGTGCCCATATGGACATCATCCGTTGAGATGTCCACCTCCAAATTGAGGATGGGAGAGTCCTCAGTGGATGCCCTTTGGATATTCTGTGCAGGAGTGTCCTCCTGCACAGGGACATTTGGCTCTTGTAATTGGGCTGAGGAGGAAGGAGCTCCTGAAACCCTTTTTCTTTTGTATAATATGAGTGGGGATGAAGGATTAACAGAAGGAACATAGGGATTATTTGTATCATGAGGAGTGGGTTGGGGTCCTGGGGGTGAAGCAGTGATGTTAGGCTCAGCCTCCTCAGGACCCTCTCCTCTGTTTAGTGGATTGATGCCCAACATTGTAGAGGGCAATGGGACATCAACTGACAAAAAGTTGGCACTTGTTTTTAAAAGACGTTTTATTGTTGGTAAAGAGTGCCTATGGCAAACATGAATCCTTTTATGTACATTGAAATTACTGCAAGTTCTTGCAATAATTTCAGCCAAAAATCTAGGATACATCAAAAATTTCCCATGTTTTAGGGCATGATGCCTTAGCATACCCTGAAAAATCATATTAGAAAAATTGAACCGTTGGCCTGTAGATAAACACACTAATGCAGTGGCTATGTTTGAGGAAAATTCTGACCAACCAGTTCGTTTAGGGCTTATGCATTGCTATACAATATGTTCCAGATATTTTCACTTAGGGGCAAAATGAGTTTTAAAGAACGTATAAGAATCAGTAGGGCCCCTATACCCTATAGCAAAAAGGCCTTAATGTAAGGCAGTAAGAGCGAAATCGGTTATACCTGCGGCATCTTGAAGATGCAAATGTTGGCGTATGAGATCCTCAGTGATGGTGACAGTGGTTCCATCAATCTTGGACGTCAAAGAAATGACTCCATTGATGGTTTGAACAGAGGCATGTTTCCAAAATTGCTCTATATGAGATATGTATATTGTAGGGTTTATGGTAAGAGCATGATGAATATGACAACTTCGAAGGAAGTCCATCATGTTGTGGAATGGTTGAAGGTCAGTGTGTTTGAGAGAGTAGGGAAGGCAGTTATGTTCTTTGACAAACTCCATTGACAATCAATCGGTGATTTAGGGTTTCAAGGATGTGCGTGGGAATCGCTCAGATAGAAAAGAAAGGTCGTGAAAGATATTTTGCAACTGGTAGTTACAATGGAACGAAACTGGGACCTTTTAAATGTTTAGAAAATATCTAATCTCGCGCACACACTTGTGAAAGTTACCAAAATACCCTGCACACTTTGACAGATCAAGTGAAACAACTAGCACTCCGAGAAAATGAACTAGCAGCTTGAGAAAAGACTCAAGCTGTTAGTTGAAAAAGAAGCATATCCGAATGAAACAGTGTCTCCCCCTTAAACAAGCATATAAAATAGATACATTTTTTATAAATTAAGAAAGAATAATGAAAAACAAACTAATCCATATTAACCATGGCAATATTTGAAACTAGGAAGGTGAATCTTCCTACATCAAATGGTTTTGTAAATTGATCAGCTAACTGATCATCAGTATGAATTTTGGTAACTTGGATTAATTTCTTCTCATTACAGTCCCTTATAAAATGAAATCTGATGTCTATATGCTTGGTTTTGGGAAATTTCACTGGATTTTGTACAATGCTTATTGCACTTGAGTTGTCAATGTAAATAGGAGTGGATAGGAAATTCATACCATAGTCTCTCAGTTGATTCTGAATCCACATCACTTTGGAACAGCAGCTTGCAGCTGCTACATATTCTGCTTCAGTAGATGAGGTGGAGACAGTTGTTTGGTTTTTACACTGCTAAGAGACCAATCTTGCTCCTAGATATTGACATCCACCAGTTGTGGACTTTCTGTCAATGTTGCAGCCTCCATAATCACTGTCAGAATAGGCTGTTAGTACAAGAGGAGAGTCTTTAGGATACCAGAGGCCTAAATGTGGTTGGCCTTTGAGATATCTAAAGATTCTCTTAACAGCAAACAGATGTGAGTCCTTTGGATCACATTGAAACCTGGCACAAACACAAACAACAAACATTATATCAGGTCTTGAAGATGGTAGATACATAAGTGATCCTATCAAGGATATGTATAGATGAATGTCTACATCTATTCCATCTTTGTCTGCATCAAGCTGCTTGTGAGTGTCCATTGGAGTACTTGCAACTTTGGTATCCTTGTATCCAAACTTTTCCAGTATCTCTTTAACATACTTTGATTGACTTATAAAGAGCCCTGTAGGCTTTTGCTTAACGTGCAATACTAGAAAGAAAGTGAGTTCCCCCATTGAACTCATTTGAAACTTTTTGTGCATCAATGCCTCAAACTCGTTGCACAAACTGTCATTGGTAGACCCAAAGATAATATCATCAACGTATATCTGAACAAGCAGGATCTCAGATTTGATGGACTTTGTGAACAAGGTTTTTTCCAGAGTACCTCTCTTGAATCCATTCTGTAGAAGGTATGATGACAGAGTGTCATACCATGCTTTGAGGGCTTGGTGGAGTCCATAGTGGGCTTTGTCCAATTTGTAGACTCTGTCTGGATACTTGTAGTCCTCAAATCCAGGAGGTTGAAACACATAGACCTCTTTTTCAATTGTACCATACAGGAAAGCAGACTTCACATCCATTTGATACACCTTATATCCTTTGAAGCTTGCATAGGCTAGGAACAGTCTGATGGCTTCAATTCGTGCCACTGGAGCAAAGACATCATCATAGTCTATTCCTTCTTCTTGTGTGTATCCCTGTGCTACCAGTCTTGCTTTGTTCTTGATGACTATCCCTCTCTCATCCTTCTTGTTTCTGAAAACCCATCTTGTACCAATTGCACTCTTTCCTTTAGGAAGATCAACTAGAGTCCATACATTCTGAATCTTGAATTGTAGAAGCTCTTCCTGCATTGCCTCAATCCAAGATGGATCTTTCAAAGCCTCTGTTGCCTTCTTTGGCTCTAACTGTGACATGAAACAAGCATGTTCAAAGGCAGCTAGACTGAATTCTGGCACTGCTGGTTCAGCATCAATAGACTCTTTGTGAACCATTGTCCTTGTTTTCACAGGAGTGCGTGGATCACCCATTATCTGATTGAGAGGATGATACTTGTGAACTATGAGTGTTGGCTCTCTGTCTGTCTGAAAAGAGGTTCCTAGATTTGTATCATCTCCATCAGGACCACTTGATGGGTCAGCTTCAGGAACAGCTTGACTTGAATCTGGGACTGTTTCCCTTTGTGATGGAGCTGTTCTCTCAGGACTTGAGATTGGGACTTCATATCTTGGATTTGAATCATGTTGTTCATTCAGTACCCCTCGTGGGACACAAGATAGAAGTGGTATGAACGTATACTCATCCCATTGACCAGAGTCTGCAACAGTCTGAATCTTTGTACAAACAGCTTGATCATTTGTGCTACCAGCTTGAGAATTTGTGTTGGACGCTTCAACCCTGTTTTCACCAGCATCTGCATTATACTCAACAAAGCTCAGAGAATTAGTTAGTGAATCTAAATCAAACAACCAATCAGGACCAGTGCCTTTGACATTTGCAGTGTTTTCATTAAATTCAACATTGGCACTTTCTTCAATGGTTTTAGACACACTGTTATATACCCTATAGGCTTTGCTTTGAGTGGAGTATCCTACAAAGAAACCTTCTTCAGCCTTGCTTTCAAACTTTCCTAAGTGAGTCTTAGTGTGAAGAATGGTGCAGGAACAGCCAAAAGATTTTAGAAAGGCTATTAAAGGGACTCTATGATGGAATAACTCATATGGAGTTTTCCCTTGTGATTGAACAACCTGAACCCTAATCAGAACATAGCAAGTTGTATTGACTGCTTCTGCCCAAAAGGTCATTGGCAGTTTGGAATCAGCTAGCATGGTTCTAGCAGCCTCAATTAACGTTCTGTTCTTTCTTTCAGCTACACCATTTTGCTGTGGTGTTCTTGGTGCACTATATTGCCTAGCAATGCCTTTAGACTCACAGAAACTGTTTAGGATATGGTTTTTAAACTCAGTTCCATTGTCTGATCTAATCACCTTAATTTTTAAGTTGGATTGGTTTTCTATCTTAAGAATAAAAGATTTAACTAGCTCAGTAGTTTCATCTTTAGTTCTAAGAAAGTATACCCATGTGAATCTGGTGAAATCATCAACAATGACTAAACAGTAAGCCCTTTTATTCAAACTCAAAACAGATGTTGAACCAAAAAGATCCATATGAATAAGATGAAGAGCAGATGAGATTGAATTTACATCTTTGGCCTTATGAGAAGATTTGTGTTGCTTGCCTTTAAGACATGCTACACAATGATCATTACAAATGAACTCCTTTTGAGGTAAACCTCTTACCAAATTCTTTTTAACCAGCACATTAATGGATTTGAAGTTCATGTGACACATTCTTCTGTGCCAAAGAGCAGACTCATTAGATGATGCTTTGGATATCAAACAACTTAAAGTACTTGATTTGGATAAAAGATCTGTGTCCAAACAGTAGACATTGTCCTTTTGTGGTGTTCTGAGTAAAACAAGATTTTCAGGTATTTTAAAATCCTTTGAAAGAACAATGCACTAAGAATCTGTGAAGACAACTGTATTTTGTTTATCACAGATTTGGGACACATTTAATAAATTGTATTTCAACTGTTCAACATACAAAACATCATTGAAAAGCATATTGCCTGCTTTGACAGTACCTTTACCTGTGACCTTACCTCCCTTGGAATTTCCTCCAAATGCAACAAACCCTCCTTCAAAGCCTTTGAAATTTGACAAGCATTCAAAATTGTCTGTCATGTGCCTAGAGCATCCACTGTCCAAATGCCATCTTGTTTTATCTTGTGACCTGTGGTTGACCTAAACAAATAAAGGCTTAGTTAGTAGTGGAGTAAACCCAAACCAAGTTGGTTTTGGGTTGTCCTTGTGCATTGACATAACTAAACACTGTCTTTGATTTCTTATACTTTGTGAGATCCACTGATGGATTCTGTGGAGAGTATTTAGTTATCACATGAGGTATCCAGGTGTTTTGTCCATCCTTTTCAATAACAGTCTCAGATGATCCATTAGCAGTCCTAATTTTGAGCCAAGCAGTCTGAACTGAGTCTGTAGTGCTAACAGCTTGAGAATTTGCACTAGCAGTCTCAACTTTAGACTTGGTAGTTTCAACATTTGTATCAACAGTTTCACCTGAGTTTTTACCTTTAACACACCATATCTGTTTAAAATTTAATTTTGGTTTAGCTAAAACTTGTTTTTGGTGGTGGACTGTTTCTTATTTACTTTGGAGAACCTGTGATCAACTGTTTTCTTTGGAACTGGTGCAACAGGTGGTTTGACCTTAAGATTTTTTGTGTTTTTAACAAATCCCTGTTTATGAACCACAGTCTGTTTTGCAATAGATGGTTTGTACAAGCAATGTCTGGCCAAATGGTTTTTCCTGCCACAATGGAAACATTTTTTGACTGTTTTGATTTGAGAACCAGTTTTATCAGGCCATAACTGATTCTTGTTCCTTTGATTTCCCCTGGCTTGCTGTTGTTTGGGAAACTTTTGGACACCATGCTGTTGGCATGTGCAGATTGGAACATTTTTACCTCTTTTATTCCATTTTGAGGAAGATGCAGTGTTACAGTTACAAGGTACAGAAACCTGGGGAGTAGCATGGCATACACTCATCTTCTCTTTTCCTTTCTTACTCGGGTTTGGTGCTGCTATGGGTACACTCATTGTTTTGTGTCCTTTCTCAGCTTCTTTGCAATCACGGTCTTCATTTTTAATGAGATCTTCTTTAGATTCAGTACTGATTTCAAGAACAGGATCTACAGTGGTCATAGACTCATCTAATGGTTCATTGACAAGCCTATCAGCAACTTCACTCATTGGATGAATGTATTTGTTGTTGTATGGAGGTGGAGTGGCTCTGTATCCTATACCTTCTTTGGGATTGAGCTGAGATTTTACCCTATCTTTAAATTGAACTTCCATTAGGTGTTCCAGCTTTTGATGCCAATTTGAAGTTTCCTAGATCTATATTGACAGATTCTAGTTTCTTATTAGCTTCTAACACCTTCTGATAAGCCTCATCTAAATTTTATTAAGGGACTCTATTTTCTTATTCAGCTCCTTTTTCTCCCACTCATGATATGTTCTATCATGTCCCATTTGAATCTCATTATCCTTATAGTCATTGATCTGTTTTTCAAGATCTTCTATGGCCTGAATATATTCATATCTCCTTTCTATCATCTTAGCTAGAGTTTTGCACATGCTCTCATTATGATCTCTATACTTTTTAACCATATTTTTGCATGTTTGAGAGCAAAGTTTAGCATTTACCTCAGATGGTAGTTCAGTTGAGGTTACAGTTGATGTTTCTGCCATTAGAACTTGATTTTGAAACTCATCCTCTGTCTGATCACTCCAGTCAAACACATTGTCTTCTTGAGAAACAAGTGCTTGAGATGATGAAGCTTGAATATTTTATTGGGGTCTTGGTGGTTGTTGACCTTGGGATCTGCATTCTCTGGCAAAGTGGCCAAGCTTGTGACATTTAAAGCATTCAACTTTGGATTTATCAAATGCTGATTTCCCTTCATGTCTGTCTTGGAAGTTGGATCTGCCAGTTCTTTTCAGAAACCTTTTAGCCCTCATAGTCAACATTGCATGCTGCCATTTCAAGTCCATCTCTTCTAGATCATCTGGATGGAATCGTTCTAAATCTTCAGCATTTAAAGCAAATAGTCCATCATTGGCAACAAAGGCCTCATATTGAACATCAGTAGAGTTACCATCAGCACCTGAAAAGGAATCACAGCAGTTAGATTAATCAGTTAATGCTGATGACAGCAGAGCTGTTGGTACACCCTGTGTGACGATAGCAGTCTAAGTGATCCTACATTGTGATTTTAGCAAGTGTTTGTTATATATGTTTATATATGGTTGATATTTATTATTGTTTGTGTGTTTGAAATTTAGGTAACGTATTACAAGAAGTTCAAACATAAAGGTCAAAGATAAAATCAATCATAAGGTAAAAACATAAGTTTCAATACTAAGTTGAGTATGTGAAATAGTTAGATTCAAATTCCATAAGGTTGTACATTCGAATCTGTGATAGATTCGAATGTAGACCTAGATTCGAAGCTTGGCAGATTCGAGAGTGTGTATGAGGGCAAACTCGAATGGGCCTTCGGCCGGATTCGAGTTTAGCCCATAACAGACTCGAATTAGCCTCTATAATTAATGATAGACTCGAAATATTATTAGACTTTTTGCAGAATTCGTCAGGGATTAAGCATTAAGCGATCTCGAGTTTATCATCAGTGTTAGTGCCGTTTCGGAGAGAATCAGTTTGTAGGATCGTTCGTGTGTCGTTCGTTCAGCTTCTGATAGTCTCCGTGTTTCTGTTTGAGAGTTGTTTACGTCTACCCGTTAACGAGGATTCCGCACTCGTTGACGGTTCCGCGTCTAGATAGATCTCGTAGTGGTAGACCTTACAAGTGGTATCAGAGACTACGGAGTGTTCTTGGTGTTCTTCGTGTTCATCTAGATACATTCTAGGTTTCTTGACGCTTTTGGATGGTTTTACTCTCAGAATCGTGTTCTTCGTGTTCGTCGAGCTTACCAAATAGCTAACCGGGAAATACTTTGTAGTTTTTCACGTTTTTGATCGAAATCAATATTTTTCATTGCAAAAATATTGATTTAATCTGTAAAACGTTAAAAAATCAAAGTGTTAGCCGTTTTTCGAGTTTGCGGCGCTCGAGTCTATTAGGGGTAATTAGGGTTACACTTAGTTTCGAGTCTAACCAAATCCGCTCTTTCGAGTCTGATACAGAGGGTTCGAATCTATTTCGAGTTTGTGCTACATTCGAATAGGGTCTAGAGTCTACTTTCGAGTTTGTTTCGAGTTTAGTTTAGTTTCGAAAAGGGTGTCGAATCTGCTGTGTCTTCGAGTTTGCTCTGACCTTCGAATCTGAGGACTTTTCGAATCTGACTTAATTTCGAATCTAATTGAACTATAACACTTAATCGAATTTAATCCCAAATCAATTGGAATCTAATTATATTCGAATCTATCTAGATTCGAACGGGTTAATTCAAATTAGTTTCGAATTAAATTAATTAAGTTCAATTCAATTACTTTCGAAAAGATGTCAAATCTACAAAAATTCCTGGAAATGGACCACGAGGTCGGGAAGGCAAACGCTCCGCCTAAGCTGATGAAAATCGAGGATTATTACTGGTGGAAAGATCGGTTTACCGATTTCGTGCGTTTTAATGACATGCGCATGTGGGTGTGTATCGACGAAGGATATATTCCACCAGTTTCTGAAGTTGAAGGCCGTCAGAAAGTCTTATCATACCAAATGATGAAGGTTGATGATAAGAAATTGTTTGAAGCCGAAAACAAAGCTTTCTCGATAATCCGAATGGCTTTACCTCAGGATATACTGCACACATTTAGGACTCAAAGGACGTCGAAGGAACTTTGGGAGTCTCTAGAGAAGAGGTGTGAGGGTAATCCTAGGGTTCGTAGAAAGCGTACAGAGCTGTTGAAACAACAGTTTGCAATCTTCAAGGCGTTAAAGGATGAACAGCTGGGTGATATCATCACTCGGTTCTATCATCTGTTGACGGAACTTGAAAGTCACGGAATTGAGTATACTGACACTGACAAGAACAACAAGCTTCTTGATGCCTTACCAGCCAAATGGGCTATGTATGTGGCAATGATCAAGCTGAATGAAGACAAATATTATACTCAATCTCTAGATGACATTGTGGGAACATTGCGGGCATATCACTTCGAGCTACTGAAGGCCGAAACTGATTACGAACAAGTCCAGAATCCAACAATGTATTTTGGAAAGTCGACAAAACCTTCAGCGACCGCCGATCTGAAGACTGCTACAGCGTTTTTCACCAGAGTAACGTCCTCACCAGCAGAGTCTGATGACTCATTGAATCGCGCGTTCTTAGGATTAGGAAGATCGGAAGAACCGCAGCCTCAAGTACAACCGACATCGACATCTCAGAGCTATTTGAAGATGCCCATGAGCGCAAAATCAGCGGAAGAACATTTGAATCTGCTTGCTTCTTTTGTGGCCGCGTACGGGAATTGTGTTCAGGGGAAGATTAACGATCCTGCTCTCTGGGATGAGGACTATGATCAGGTCGACCCTGATGATCTTGAGGAGATGGACGTCAAATGGCAACTGTCCATGGTAACCCAACGGGTTAAGAGATTCATCAAGAGAACTGGAAGAAATTTGACGATGAACAACAAAGGGATTTGATTTGATAAGTCCAAGGTAAAGTGCTATAACTGTCAAGGTCTGGGACACTTCGCCAGAGAATGTCAGAGGCTGAAAATAGAGACGTACCAAGGACAGAGTCAGCATCAGGGACAGTATCCGAATCAGTCTCAACAACGATATCTTCCGAGTTCATCTGCCGGTCAAGCCAACCTAGCTGGTCTACTATCCAATGTCACTTCAGACAGACAGCTAGATGGTACGTATGACTGGAGCTCACATCCAGAATCAAATGCTCGGGCTTTTATGGCTGAAGTCACGGAGACGGGGTGTGAAGGAGAAGAGCAGACCACAAGGGAAAACAGTCCGATGTGGGTGGAAAAGACTAATGCTCAGACAGTTCTGGAGTTTGCTGCTCAGATGGCCAACGTGGAATCTGATAACTCAAAGGTTAGTCTGACTTACTCTCTTTTTCATGAATTATGTGTGTTGTGTGTTACTTCTAATGATAGGTTAAATCTAGTCTTAGAATCGCATAAAACCATAACTGCTCAAAATGAGAATTTAAAGATTGAAAATGCTAGCCTAAACGATATTAAGCAAGATCTTAAAGAAAAGCTTAAGGCTGATGCTCAAGACGTAATAGTTCTAAAAGACAAACTGAGTGAGCAGTGTGTTAGGATAGAGCTTATGTATGAGCATGTAGAAGCCTTGACCAAAAACCTTAAAGACAAAGACATAGAGCTAGCTGAAACAAAGGTTAAGGTAGCAGAGGCAAACAGTAAGCTAGAGAAGTTTAGGAATTCAAGCCTAAACCTAGGGAAAGTTTTAGATGCCAAAAGACAATCTAAAAAGCCCGTAGGTCTAGGATTTCATGAAATTCCTCCACCTTTTAATGCAAACTATGTGCCTCAGCCTCAGGAGAAAACTGACAAATCAGTAGACTTAGAGGACACACCTGAACCTAAATCTGAGCCTATAGTAGAAAATACACCTAAGGTGGCTGACACAACAGTCAAGATTAAGAAAGTCAAATTTGTGACTTCCTCCAGTGAAACACCTGCAGGAAAACATAAAATTGATTGGGCTGATCAGGACGATGAGCCAGTCGCCATAGATGTACATAAGGACCAAGACACTAGTGAGAGACCTAAGTCTAAGGGCTCACAAAAGAAGCCAATAGACAAAATGTCATGCTTTAGATGTCACGAGAGGGGGCATGTGGCTTCTACTTGTCCACATAGGAAAGTTGATACGACACCTAAGATAGTGAAGCCAGAACAGCCTAAACCCTCAACAAGTGTGGCGAGCACTAGTAGTTCTCAGAGTACCGAGAAAACTGTGCTGGCTGCACCAAAACAAGTTGTGAAACAAACACCGGTTAAGGTTGGACCAAAAGAAGTGGTTAGGACAAATTCATCGAATCGTGTCATTAATCAATCTAGGTCAGCACCTTATCAAGTCTATAGGAGCACAACACCTAGTAGGTCACACACTCCAGTTAGGTCTCATACTCCAGTTAGACAGTACGCACCGGTAAGAGCTCAGGGATCACAATCTGAAATGCAATATAATAGGAATTATTCTAGAGCTCCACAACAAATGCCTACACAAAGGCAAAGAGTGAATTTAAATCACTCGGCACCACAACAAACTCCTGTTCAACGACCCAAGTCACCTGAAAGGCGAGATGGGTATTTGAAAGAGTTTAAGTATGTGGACGAGAATGGTATAACCAAGTCAGTCATGGCTTGGGTTCCCCGTGATAACTAACCTATTTTCTTTCATGTGCAGGAGATTACCACAGGTCCAAACAACAAATGGTTCGTCGACAGTGGATGCTCCAGGCACATGACGGGGGAAAGAGGTCTGCTTACAGACTTCAAGGGTGGGAATCGGGGGTTTGTATCATTCGCCGGCAACAAAGGAGGAACTATCACTGGAACTGGAGAAGTCACTAATGGGACGATTACATTGGATCAAGTTTATCACGTTGATAAACTGGTTCATAATCTCATTAGTGTATCTCAAATCTGTGATAAGAAGAATTCAGTGCTTTTCACTGACACTGAAGCGTTAGTGCTAAAACCGGGATTCAAGATACCTGAAGATTGGATATTGATGCGGGCTCCAAGGAAGAACGACTTGTACATGCTTGATATGAACAAGCCGGATACTTCGATAGGTCCGATCTGCTTACTATCCAAAGCTTCGGAGACGGAATCGGACTGTGGCACAGACGCATGGCTCACTTGCACCTAAGGAAGATGAATTACATAACGAAGAATGGACTGGTGCAAGGTGTGCCAATGAAGAGCTTTCAGTTCGAGGACAAGTGTCTACCTTGCAAGAAGGGCAAACAACATAAGAAGACACACAAGTCCAAGAAGCAGAACTCCATTACCTCAACATTCGATTTGCTGCATATGGATCTTTTCAGTCCAATCAACAAAAGGAGTATAGGAGGTAGTTGGTTTTGTTTAGTTATCACTGACGATTACTCACGATTTTCTTGGGTTTCCTTTTTAGGTACAAAGGACGAGACGGCTTCCAAGCTCATCGGGTTCTTAGTCCAAGTGGAGAATTCCTACGGAACAAGGGTTAAACGAATACGTAGTGATAATGGAACTGAGTTCAAAAACACTGTAATTGGTGTATATTGCCTATCAAAGGGCATAGTGCATCAATTCAGTGCACCATATGAGCCTCAACAAAATGGGGTGGCCGAACGTAAAAATAGGACATTGATTGAGGCTGCAAGGACTATGCTTTCGGATTCAAAGCTTCCTACCATGTTTTGGGGGGAGGCAGTGAATACCGCGTGCCACATTTTAAACCGAGTCCTTACAGTCAAATCTTTGAACAAAACATGTTATGAAATTTTGAATGAACGACCACCTAATTTAACTGGATTCGAACCATTTGGGGTACCATGCACTCTTCTACGTACAAAACATCAACCTAAGTTTGGTGAAAAGGCTGACGAAGGATATTTCCTAGGATATGTGCCGAACTCACCAAATAAACGGGTTTTTAACAAAACAAATGGTACAGTGGAGATTGTGTATAACATTAAAGTCACAAGTTATACACATGAACCCCAAACTGGTCCGGAATGGATATTTGACTATGATAAATTATTTGAGTCATTTAACATTCCTTTGGATGATAATGCAGGTACAATCGAAAAGGATATGGCGCCGTTGCATTTGAATGACGATGGCCATACTTTTCCGAGGACTACGTTTGAATCCACATCTGAGCCTACTGCGACTGTAGATGGATCTCCAGAAGTTGCTGATCAAGAAGCACCTACCACTGAGAATCAGTCTCAAACATCAAGTTCCAACTCTGAGGAAAACGTCCACGAGGAGGAAAATGTAGAAGTTGAGCCTGTTCCCCCATTAGGTGAAATAGGATCAAACTTAGGAGATAATCTAAGGGTTGATGAGATAGAGACCTCTAGGACTAACAAGAACCATCCTATAGAAAGCATCATAGGAAATCCTAACGAGGGTGTGAGGACTAGGAGTAGTTTAAATAACAACACTGTGTTGTTGTCGATGATAAATGACTCCGAGGCATATCACACATGTCTCTATTCATGTTTCATATCACAAGTAGAGCCTAAGAATGTGCAAATGGCACTTAAGGATAACTCCTGGGTTGAAGCGATGCAGGAAGAACTCTCGCAGTTTAGGAAACTAGAAGTGTGGGAGTTAGTTCCATTACCTCGAGGGGAAGTTGCCATAGGAACCAAATGGGTTTTTAAGTGCAAAAGAGACAATCGGGGTATAGTCACGCGCAACAAGGCTAGGCTAGTTGTAAAGGGTTTCAACCAAGAGGAGGGAATCGATTACAACGAGGTTTTTGCACCAGTAGCAAGGCTGGAAGCCATTAGGTTGTTTCTAGCGTTTGCCTCCTTCAAGGGCTTTAAGGTATATCAATTAGACGTTAAGAGTGCTTTACTGTATGGGAAAGTGAAGGAGTTGGTGTATGTTGAACAACCGCCTGGATTTACAGATCCAAAATATCCAGATAGAGTATATCGTTTAGATAAGGCTCTATATGGATTGCATCAGGCACCGAGGGCGTGGTATGAGACTCTATCCAACCATTTATTAGAAAACGGGTTTGAAAGGGGTAGGATAGATAGAACTCTGTTTGTTAAAAGGAAGGGAGATCATTTTATCTTTGTACAAGTGTACGTCGATGATATCATTTTTGGATCATCAGACGAACAGATGTGCAAAGATTTCGAGAAGGTGATGAAGTCGAAATTCGAGATGAGTGCTATGGGAGAGTTAAATTTCTTTTTAGGGTTACAAGTTGACCAGAATAAGGAAGGGATGTTTATCCATCAGACAAAGTATGTCTATGACATATTGGAACATTTCGGGATGTAGGGAACAAAGTTGACTGCCCATTTCAGCACGCCGATTCAAGTGAATCATAATCTCGGACCGGGTACTGAAAATGATACCGATGAGGATCTGACGTTATATCGGGCCATGATTGGATCACTTATGTATTTAACTGCTTCGAGACCTGACATTATGTTTGCTGTGTGTATTTGTGCTAGGTTTCAAGCTAATCCGAAGGAGATGCACATGAAAGCTGTGAAGCGGATTCTACGATACCTCAAGTCGAAACCGAAGCTGGGACTTTCGTATCACGCGGAGGGAGATCTAGAGTTGGAGGCGTTCATGGATTTTGACTACGGAGGATGCAGCTTGACGCGAAAATCAACGACTTGAGGTTGTCAGTTCCTAGGAGGGAGATTGGTATCCTGGCAATGCAAGAAACAAACATCGGTAGCCGTGTCAACGTGCGAAGCCGAGTATGTTGCTGCTGGTAGTTGCTGCTCACAGGTTCTGTGGATACAACAACATTTGCGGGATTACGGTTTGGCTTATACTCAAACTCCAATTAGGATAGACAATCAATCTACAATTGCTATAACTAATAATCCAGTTAAACACAACAAAACAAAGCACATAGACATTTGGCATCATTTTATTCGTGATTGTCCTGAAAAGAACTTAATCAAATTGGTAAAGGTGGCAACAGAAGATAATAATGCTGATTTATTTACCAAAGCATTTGATAAGTCACGGTTTGAATATTTAATTCAACTAAATGGAATGCGCAACCCAGAGTAATTTGGCCTTAGTAGTAGTTTATTTCTTTTTATAGTAGTAGTATTTCTTTCTTTTTAGTAAGTCTGCTAATTTAGGATAGTTTCTATTTTTAGTAAGTTTCTATTTTTAGTAAGTTTCTATTTTTAGTAAGTTAGTAGGTTATCTTATTTTTCCGCTATGAAAAACAAAATTAAAAGAGAGAGAAAATTATAAAAACACAAAAAAAAAGAGAATATCAGAAAAGGAGTTAAGTCTTAGCAGCATAGCTTCAAGGTGAAGAAAATTAGTACAGTCGTTACAAACTCTAAGTATTTAGGCTTTCACACATAATGCAACTAAATTCTAAGTGTTATACTTTAGTTTAGTTTGATGTGTTGGTAGGCATAATACATATAGGGAGTCACAAGGCAAATAAAATATTCAAGAAAAAGACAAACGTGTCACTAACTTAGATGTACGACCAATCGGTCTTAAATTTTTATGTACAAGACATACAAACTTTGAGTCTAAATGAGATATTCAAACTTTCTGGGGATGTATGGCAACATCAAATACATCTGAAAATGGAAAAAATAGAAAAATCATATAAAATTGAGAGTCGAAAAAATGTAACTTTGTTGTACGTAAGTACAGACCTGTTGCCGCTGTTTAGACTCGGGTTAGCAGATACGTCGCTTTGTTGTACGTCGGTACAGACCTGTCACCGCTGTCTTGCTAACTTTAAAAATAAACCTTGAGTCAAACTAAGACACTTTGTTGTATGAAAATACAGACCTGTGTCCGATGTTTGTGTTTTAAAGAAAGTTTGCAAATACCAACAAGTTAGAATCTTTG
Source organism: Centrapalus pauciflorus (assembly GCA_020465985.1). Taxonomy (NCBI): domain Eukaryota; kingdom Viridiplantae; phylum Streptophyta; class Magnoliopsida; order Asterales; family Asteraceae; genus Centrapalus; species Centrapalus pauciflorus. The sequence continues at coordinate 16,254 of JAANYP010009397.1, read as the reverse complement.
TCCGTGTGCCTTGATCATAAAAGTACGTCTATGTCTGAGTCACGTAAGATAAATTCATGATAAATAAAAATGCCAAGGGATATTCCAAAATGTAGCATGTTTAAAGGGGTAAAATACCAACAATCGGCTAAATAGATATTTCACGACAAACAATCAAAGGAATCAAAAATTCTTATGTGTGAAAGTTTAAGTACTGAAAGTGAGTCTCTGACATCGCTATCTGATTGAACCTTTCTTAGACTATACTCATCAAAAAGATTTTATTTAAAGCTTAGGTTGTATATTTTAATAGGCATAACTTAAGTTTAAGTTCAATTTTTAAGTCAAAATTTTTATTTTATTTTATTTTATCTTAGTTTATTATATTTTAGTTTACTTTTATTTTTATTTTTATTTTTTATTTTATTTTATTTTATTTTAATTTTTACTTAGGTAAAAGGTCAAAAATTACTGAGGGTGCATTCAAAGTTGGATAAAATAAACACTGCGTGAAAAATCATGTGCTTAGGGTAAAAGAGTTGGCATAGTTGATCTTGTTACATAATACCGTTGAAAAGGTTGAAAAAGTTGAAGTTATTTCAAAATTTTCGAAATTTTTCTAAGTGTTGGTGTTATTCGAGTTTAGGACAGACTCGAAACAGGGTTTTCGAATCTGTCAGTAGATTCGAGTCTGGCCATAGATTCGAAGGTAGGTGTTATAAATAGGTAACAGTTCTTGTCATTACTTCTATCTGTTTTCGAATCTACTTCCTCGAAACTATCTTGGCGATCTCGAATCTATTCCTCGAGTCTACCGTTTCTCATATATACGACAATCTGTCGAGTTTATAGCTAAAGTGTTCGATTCTACTCCTGTATCTAGGTATAATCAACTTGATTGTACAAGATTCATGTAGTTTTATGCACCATTTTAGGCAAAATCATCGATTTTTTGAAGGTTTAAGGGTCTAAATCGTATTTTCAAAAATTACAAAGTTTGGACCAATAAATAGTCAAATTAAAGGCACATATCTATGATTAGTAACTAGTAGGACTAATGAATGTAATTTTCTAAGTCCAAAAAGGTTAAAATCAAGAGATTTGGTGTTTGAGTCGAGTCGACAGTTCGAATTTGTTCCTGAGGTTTCTCGAATCTGTCATTAGACTCGAGAAGGACACTAGATTCGATTCTGTCATCAAACTCGAAAGGGGGACTTATTCGAATCTGTTAGATTCGAATCTGTCTTTTATTTGCATTATTTAAATTTAAATTTTATTAAACTTGTAGAAATTTAATTGTGTTGGATTTTGTACTTAAACAAGTTCAAAATAAAACAGATTTGAATTTAAACAAGTTTATTGATTTTTAATGAATCTAATAGTTTATTTTTGTGCAGATATGGCTGTTCGAGCTTTTGTGCCGAAGCACAATATGGTCCTTCACCCCGACCATCATATCCCTGAGGCGCAGGGATTCAGACAAATGCTAGATTTCCTAGTAGAATCTAGGATTGGTTTTGCGTTGTCCCATAATGTTCAGCTGGTTTTACCATATATTCGTCAATTTTATGATCATCTTCAGGTAGACTGCTTTGTCACTCCGACAGTGCTAAGGACAAGAATAGCAGGGCAACCGTTGGTGTTCTCTGCGGATATGCTGCGTCAGGTGTTGCAGCTAGGTTCTCAAGAAGAAGAATCTGGGCCAATCAAATTTCCTCTGAATATTAGGCAAGCGGCCTTTCAGAGGATGGGTTATAGTCTCGATGTGACGAAGGTTTCGTATATGAAGAGTGGGCTAATCGGCCAATGGAGATTTCTGGCCCATGTCTTTATGGTCTGTTTTGCACCAAAGAAAACTGGTTTTGACTATATGGTCTCGAAGATCCAGTCTGGGATTGTCGCGATAGTATATAATCGACCATTTAGTTTCTCGGAAATGTTTTTCTCCGAATTTGGTCATCAAATCACCGCTCCAGAAAATCAACAATTCCTGCTATATCCGCGGTTCATCATGATGCTTATAAGGCATTTCTTGCCGAATCTGCCTCAGTCGAATGAGATTCAGAGTGTAGCGGTAATGGATAAGAGGATCTTTGCTGATTGATCCTCGCACAGAGGAAGGTTGGCTGTTCCAGTTGAGCGTCCGTTGTTTGGAGCCATCTTGGATAGGAATTTTGAAGCCCCAGATGTTGCCAACTGGGCAGGGGAAGTTGAAGTTCGAGCCAGGCAGCCTCCACAACCACAACAACAACCACAGCCACCGCGCGCACAAAGGCGAAGACAAAGAACCTCTGCGAGTCAAACTCAGGCGTCTAGGCCTTCTACCAGTCAGCAACCAGAAATACAAGAAGCAGAGCCTTCAAATGTTCCAAGCGAAGCAGATCAATTATGCTAAACTCTAAATGAAATTTGGGAGGCAGGTCCACATGCAAATGAAGATATAGTTGCCACGTTAGTGGGGGAATTACTTGAGCCTCCTGAGGGAGAAGAAGATGTGTTGAGAGATGTGGACGACTATGTGCCGGAGCAGACTGGTATTGATGAGTCATCATCTGCAACCGAATAAGAAGAAATGGAGGAAATCGAAGTTGAAGCTCCCGAGTCGGAAGCTACTGAACCTCATGTTCAAATAGGAACATGTGGATCAAGGTTGGTAGTTAACGAAGAAGCTTCAAGGAGGCGACAAATAAGAGAGGCTGATGAATCCGATTTTGAAGAAGAGGAAGTTGCACCTTTAGTGACGAGGCAACGGGCCAAACGTCATAGATTCATACAAGGATCATCTTCTGCATCAACAAATCAACCAGAAATTCAGCAACCTCAAAACACTCAACCTCAAGAACCTCAAACCACCTTTCCACCACCACCACCTCAACATGAACCATATATCCCATCACCAATCATTCCAACTCCTCTACAATCCATCCCATCCACCTCATCTACATATGCTGATAATCAAAGGTTTTTGCGCTTAAAAGATCGAGTTGACTTCCAGGAAATCCAAATCCTTGGGCTAACAACAGCAATCGGTGAGCTTCAGAAGCATAACGCAGATATTGATAAGGAGAATACCGATTTGAAAAAGATCGTGGAGAAAGTCCAGGAAGAGAACACAGAGCTAAAATCATTTGTAGCAGATCAAGCCGCAGAGATAAGGGCGATGCGCTCCCTAATAGAGCAGTTAATGAAAAATTTACAGGCTCAGGGGGAGACGTCGTGCCGTGATCTAAATGTACAGAGGCCGAGAGATGATGATGATGAAGACAACCAAGGCAATGATCCCAACCCTAAAAATCAGAATGAGCCAGTAGATTATTCTGCTGCTCAGACTGCTCAATCTCAGGGGGAGCCTAGTTTAGCAGAAGGAGAAGTAGGAGAAGCAAGTTCATTCAAGCCTACAGATTTTGAGATCAGTGAGATGATCGATGCCCTCATGGATCTTGATGATGATCCGATGGATTTAGGTTTTGATTGTGAAGATGAAGAGCTAGAAGAGGGTGAATTTGTACCAGTGGAGATAGTTGACTGGCAATCGGATGACGAGGTGTGTGCTGATGAGGATGATGAAGCTGATGAGATCATCGTACAGCAGAATCCTATCACTGATACATACGTGATAGATGGGAATGATATTGTTAACGTAGAAGTAGTGAATGCTGCGTTAAATGTTGAGCCATCAGTAGAGGAACCAGCCAGGGAACTAACAAATGAAGAGAAGAGAAAATTGTGGTTCAGAGCTGAAAAGAAGGAGTTAGAGCTTAAAACGAAAATAAGGGTGCCGAGTACTGGGAAGTTGTCTGCACGCATACTAAGCTGGTTCTTTGATCGAGAACTGCAGCTATTCATAATTAAGAGGAAAGATGGGCTCCCATACCTGAGACGAACACTGAAAGCTTTCAATTCACTGCCAAAGATCGAGATCACAGCGTTAGCATGGAAAGATCTGATTAATATTGGCAATGATCCCTACACAGACGTAATTGCAAAAATCATAAGAAAATAGGGAAGATCAAGAAAGTTTGAGCGCCTGAATCCAAGGGTTGGAAAAAGAGTAGAAGATCCTTCACGTATAGATCCTCTAACTGGCCGACCTTGGATGAGAATTCACTACAAACCAGTAAGATGTCTTAGGAAGGTGCCTCTCAAGCCTATGCCACAGAATGTCTTGAAGAATCTGCATTGGTGGTATGCTGAGACTGAGACTGGAGAAGCGGTCATGGAAGACTTTGAAGAAAACGTTATTCTTAGAGTTTACGATCCTCTTCACCTGGTAAACCTTTCTAGAGATGATCTTCATTTTTTGCATGCCTGTAAGATTTCTAGTGATGCACATATGGATAGTGAAGCTAGGAAATATGAGAATGTAGTCAAAGTATGTGTTGAAAAAGGCTTGTATGCTGGAAGTAGTTTGAATAAATAATAAACAAAGTTCTTAATCAAATGTGTGAATTGTTAGAAGCTATCGTCAAGGGAGAGTCTGTTGGTACACCCTGTGTGACGATAGCAGTCTAAGTGATCCTACATTGTGATTTTAGCAAGTGTTGGTTATATATGTTTATATATGGTTGATATTTATTATTGTTTGTGTGTTTGAACTTTAGGTAACGTATTACAAGAAGTTCAAACATAAAGGTCAAAGATAAAATCAATCATAAGGTAAAAACATAAGTTTCAATACTAAGTTGAGTATGTGAAATAGTTAGATTCGAATTCCATAAGGTTGTACATTCGAATCTGTGATATATTCGAATGTAGACCTAGATTCGAAGCTAGGCATATTCGAGAGTGTGTATGAGGGCAAACTCGAATGGTCCTTGGGCCGGATTCGAGTTTAGCCCATAACAGACTCGAATTATCCTCTATAAGTAGGGTTAGACTCGAAATATTATTAGACTTTTTGCAGAATTCGTCAGGGATTAAGCATTAAGCGATCTCGAGTTTATCATCAGTGTTAGTGCCGTTTCGGAGAGAATCAGTTTGTAGGATCGTTCGTGTGTCGTTCGTTCAGCTTCTGATAGTCTCCGTGTTTCTGTTTGATTGTTGTTTCCGTCTACCCGTTAACGAGGATTCCGCACTCGGTTACGGTTCCGCGTCTAGATAGATCTCGTAGTCGTAGTGTTATGATTATAAGAAAAAGATTTCTTTTTAGTTTCAATCTCAGTTTCAAACACTCTCAAACTGTTGTAAAGATGATCCAGCTCTATTTCATCAAGAGTGTCTTTGGTTCTCCATTCTGCAGCATAAACTGTCCACTCTTCACCAAGAGATCTGAGAAATTTTCTGTTTACTTCATCTTGATCCAAGCAGACTTTGGCACTCTCCAATTCACCTATCAGTTTGTTAAACCTGTCAAATATTTGAGTGAGATTTTCATTCTTGCCACCAGAAAAGTTTTCATACTGCTGTTTTAAAAGATCCTTTTGATTTCTCTTGGTGCTAGCATTACCAGCAAATCTTTTCTCTAACGCAATCCAAAGAGAATGAGCAGTGTAAAACTTTTTAAACTGGTGTTGATAAGCATTAGGAATGGCTATTTGAAGAAGTGTAAGAGCTTTCACTTCATTCATTCTAGCCTTTCTTTCAAGTTTAGTTTTTGGAAGAGTTTGTATGGGTTTGCCCTCAGCATCAAGTTCAGGATTAACTACAGGAGGAAATTCAACAGCTTCCCATATGGCATAATCAATAAATTGAATATGCTGTTGAATCCTGAGTTTCCGCATCTCAAACTCAGTGGGTTTTAGCATAGGCACTTTGAGTCCTTGACCAGATCCACTATTGCTATTATCAAATTCCATTGTAGAAAATTAAAAGTTTAAAGGAAAGCTTCTGACTTTGAAAACAAAGAAAAACCTGTAGCTCTGATAGACCTTGTCAAGATCAAAATCACTACCTAAGATTAACTGGTTTGAATTAATCAAAGTATAAACCAATAACCTTGTATTAAAACAAAGTCCAACTAAGAAGTTTGCGGAATAACACTTAACTGTTTTAAGAAAAGCTTTTAGAACACATAAACACAATCGATAATCAAATATCATTTGTATTGCCAAACTCAATGATTACAGTCACCTCTAATCTGTTTGATTAGACGAAGAACACAGATTGTTCTTAGGGTTTTACAACCTTAGAGGCTTATGAAAAACTTAATCAGAAAGACAAAATACAACTGAATAAACTTATACGTACAGACTTACAATAGAAAAACCTATTCTATGTATATATATTGCTTTCTGATTTGTTTCCTTGAAAAACTCTGATTTCTCTGATAGTAGATATGCTTGAATCTTCGTAATATATCTTTTCCTGAATATCAGCACTTTCTGTTTATTGAGCTGTTGAGCAGCCTGAAGTCTATCTGATGAGCAGCTTGAGCTTTAACACTGTCAGCTTGAACTTTTGAAGTAGCAGCTCGAACTTTTTAACTAACAGCTTGAACTTTGTACTTACACAGAAAATCTACTAACAGTCTGAGAAATCTAACTAACAGCTTGACATACTTAGAATATTTCCTAACAATAATATACTTTAAGTTAAAAGAATTCAATTTACTTAAAGAACAAAGTTTTAAAACCGACTCTAAATCTTTTAATGACGACAGAGCTTGATACTTAAACATAATCAAGGGTTTACAAATCACATTTCTCATCCTTGCAAAATTTTGGGGACTTCTTCCTTAAGTAATTCTGCAGTCCAATTTTGTTCAATTCAAAAAGCAGTAATATCAAGTAAGTCCATCTTTGTGATAATTTCCTTATATCTTCTGATGATGAATTTAAGCCGAAATAAAATCAATGATCATGTTGAGAATTCTATGTGATTCTTCAAATCTGTTTTTCAAAAAGTGTAAGGTCGTCACACTACAGATCTATCTAGACGCAACACACACCAACGAGTGCGGAATCCTCGTTAGCGGCTTGACGGATATATCACATGCACGGAACACGGAGACTACCACGACGTTGTACGAACGACTACGAAAGAACCTACGCGATGATTCTCTCCGAACACACACACAGATTGCTGATAAACTCGAGATCGCCTTCTGCTAATCACACACGGAATTCGGCAAAAGTTTACTAATCATTCGAGTTAATTCCTAATTATAGAGACCCATTCGAGTTTGTCATGGGACAAACTCGAACCAGGCCCAAGGCCCATTCGAATTTGTCCACATGACAAATTCGAATTTACCTTCTATGCTAATTTCGAATATATACTAAATTCGAATTTCACATGTCAAACTTCTATTTGAATATATGTTTTAACTTATGTTTGAATTAATCTTTGGATTTTATGTTTGAACTTCTTGTAATACATTACATCAAGTTCAAACATACAATCAATAAATATCAAACATACAAAATCACATATATCAAACACTAGTTAATATTCAATACCTTGTAACATCACTTAAACAAAATGCTAACACACCTTAGATTGCTATCGTCACACAGGGTGTACCAACAGACTCCCCCTTGACGATAGCTTCTAACTATTTACTTTTTGATTAGTTACTAGAACTATATAGACTGCTACCTGCAATAAGCCTGCATCTATACATACCTTTACTACCTTCTGGTACATCCTAGCGTCGGACCTCCATCCTTCATGGAAGAAGATAGGTTGATCATTCAACTTCTTTAGGTCGTCCTTCGATACATTTATTAAGTGCAGTGGATCATACACTCTCAAAATTACTTTGTCCTGTGTATCCTCCATTATAGCTTCCGCCGTTTCATTATCGATGTACCACCATTTCATGTTACTCAAAACATTCTGTGGCATCGATTCCATACGCACTCTTTTCAAACACTTGACAGGTTTATAAACCATTCTGGCCCAAGGCCTTCCCGTATGAGGATCTATCCTTGATTCATCCTCTATTCTTTTTCCTGATCTCGGCTTAAGTCTTTCAAACTTTCCAGAACAGCCCTCTTTTCCTATTATCTTGGCTATAACCTCAACATACGGGTCCTCACCGATATTGATCAATTCTTTCCGTGCTAACTCCTTCACTTCTACATTCGGCAATGTATTAAATACATTAAGCGTACGCCTCAGGAACTGGAGTCCATCTCTCCTCTTCAGAATGAAAAGCTGTAGTTCTCTGTCAAAGAACCAGCTGATAATACCTCCTGAGAGACTTTCTGCCCCAGGAATTCTCATCTTCTTCATCTTAGGCTTTTCTTTCTTTTCTTCCTTCTTGAACCACAGATTCATTAAATCAGCCCTGGAAGGCTCCTTTTCTGCTTCTTCAAGTTCAGAGTCTTTGACCGAGGCTATCTTGATCTCATCTATATCAATCACATTGTGATTATCTCGCACATATAACTCCGTGACAGGCTGTGAATTGATAATCACTTCGTTGACATTATCGTCCTCGTCTTCTATCACTTCATCGTTAGATCTCCAATCAACTACATCATCCGGTACGAATTCTCCTTCTTCGAACTCCTCTATCTCTTCTTCAAAATCAACATGTGTAGGTCCCAAAAGATATCCCAAGTATATAGCTTTAAGCTGTAGAGGGGGGGTGAATACAGCTCTTTAAAAACTACACACAATTTTCTCAATGTTTTTATGTATTATTAACAACAGTTAATTACGAACAAGCTTGAATGCGGAAAGGTTCAAGCTGAGATGACAGATACAACACTATGTTTAACTAGTCTAAGACTGACTTAAACTAATTACAATGAATACACTCACTAAGAATCACTCACTGTGTTTACAAGACTCTGAGGAACAGCTTGATCAAGAACAGCTTAGACACTGAGCACTGTTTTATTCAAGCAGACTTGCATGCATGAAAGACACACTTTGAATGCACGTTCACTCTTGTTTTCAGCACTTAGCTTTTTGGCTTTTTTCTTTCAATCCTTGGAAGTTTCTTTTTATACTCACTCAGAGGATCTAAGTGAAGCTTCTTCATTGGACGGAATGAAAAAGGAGAATTCAAGTTGAAAAGACAACATAACCTTTTCTGCACTTTTCTGAAAAGCAGACTTGTCTTCATATGTGCAGAACTTTTGTCTTTTCACTTTGTCTACTGTTGCATTGCCTTTAACCAAATAAGGAATGTGAACTTTGTGTTTTTCTTCCTTGTAAAGGCCTATTTTGATATAAGAAAAAGGTCTGTCACCCTTTTTCAAATAACTTTTTGTCTTCATGTAACAGAACAACTTGGGCAGGCTAAGCAGTTCTGATTTCCACTTTGTCTTCGACTTTGTAAACTGATCTTGCAGTAAGAAACAATACATGAGGACTTGGAAACACATTCCATAAAGTGTTTAGCCTGTTCACAAAGAACAGATTCTGTTCACAAAGAACAGAACACTTGTAAACTGCCCAAGCTGCTCACCAGTGTAGAGCAGCGTAGACAGTTTATGTTCAGCCTGTTCAGCAGACTGAACAGCTTGAGCAAAACTGCCTTTGTTGCAACACATGCAACACATAGAACAGCTTAAGGCTGATATTGCAAATCATTTTCAGGTTTCAATAAGGCATATATAACAGGACTTAAATTCAACCTCAAAAGCATAAACAGGTTTGATTAATAATCTCCCCCTCAGATGCAGAACAGGTTTGACTGAGGTCTTTTTATGCCTAACAATCTCCCCCTATTTGCAATAACCAGTCTAAGCTGGTCTTATCAAAAGTCACTATATATTTTTACAGTACATTTGTTGAAATAAAATTACAACATCAACATAAAGTAAAAGATCAGTACATCAACATAAAGTAAAAGTCTTATCAAAAGTCACTATATATCAAAAGTCACTATATATTTTTACAGTACATTTGTTGATTACATTAGAACAACACATGTTCTTACAAGAGTACACCTGATGTACTGATGTATATTACAACTAATGTAAAAGAAAATTACAACAAATGTAAATAAAGTACAACTATTGTACATTGGACTGTTTTTGTTGGGAGCAGAAAATGGTAAGCCTGTCGAACTGATGGACAGCTTCCATTCTTCACCTACCCAGATGGTAAATGGACTTCATTACAATGGAGAGGGACCTTCAAACATCTTCTCAAGTTGCTCTCTGGTATCCTCAAGTTCTTGAATCTCACTTCTTATTATCATAAACTTGGGATCCTCAAGTTCACCTCTTTCATATCAACCTCTGAGCTGATCCCAGATAGCTGCTCTCCACCTGCTTGACTGCCTGAATTAAACTGCAAGTCTGAAGGCAACAAGCTGTCTCAGATCCACCTTGTATAGATCTGATGCTCTCTGAAAGCATTTCTTCTGAGTTAAGGGATCTACAAAAAATGCCCCCAGCTCAGGCTTTTCAATGATCTTGCCATCTTCAAACTCAATTCCACTAGGCAGGCTGTGATCAACTCCTTTCATCTCAATGGCATAGTCACCTTGTTCTATCAGGATGAGGAGTTGTTCCATCTCAGTATCCTTCCTTGTCCTCCTGGCCTTTATTTTTTGTTGTGTCACATAGACACCTTCACTTACCTCTTTGGAGATCAGGCCAAGATTCTTCACTCTCTCCATCAGCTTCTTCACATATGCTCTGATAGTCTTAGCAGTTTCAGACTTAGACTCACTCAGAGCAACTGCCAGCTCAATCCATTCTCTGTACCCCATTTGTGCAACGTCAGTGAAGTCATATGTTTCAAGTTCTGGGCCTGCTGCACCCATTCTGGTTATTTTCAACTTCCACTGACCGCCTTTTCTTGAAATGGGCACAGCTTTGACAATTGCCTCCTTAGCAAGCCTTCTATCAGCAACATCTTGAAATTTTCTTCTTGCCAGGTTGTCAAAGTGAAATTGAGCTCTTGCAGAAGGCACTGGAGTTTTGGCCACTGAGACCAGAGCACCTTTTTCTTTCTCAGCTTCCTTCTCTTCTGCTGATCCCTTAGCAGCTTCAAAAATTTTCTTTTGCACAACAAGAGAGGACATCTTAACTTTCCTTGCCTCTTGAAGTGCAAAAGACTTAGCAGCTTTTGCAAATTCTTCTTCTTTTCTTAACGCTTCCAGGGCTTGAAGCTGTTCTTCTCTAAACTCAAAATATTTGTGCATAGGAAGACCCATTTCTATAGCCCTGGCTTTTTGAAATTTGATCTCTGCTGCTTTTTGCTGTTAAGGATCAGTTGCTGCTATTTCTTTTCCTTTAGCTTCTGTAGTGATAGCAGCTTCAGGACTTTCCTCCTCCTCTTTTTCTTCTTCTAAAATCAGATGCCTCCTTCTGCTACTTGGCCTGCCCTCAGGAATAGTTTCCTCCCCCTTAGACTGAGCAGGGATTGGAGATTCAGCCTGAGTAGGCTGAGCAGCATGGGAGGCACCCTCCAATTTACCTGTTGAAGCTCCTGCTGGTTGACTAGTGAGTGTTGCAGGCACTGATTTCTCCTTAGGAGAAGAAGTTTTCTCCTCCTTAGACTTAGTCTTCGAGGCAGATGACTTCTCCCCCTTTGAAGGAGATGTACCAGCACCTTCAACACCCGGTTTGCCTGAAGACACAAAGTCATCAGGCTTGCCAGCAGTTTTGGCAGCAGGCCTGGGGCCAACAAGGCTATTCACTAAGAATGCCAAGTTGTCCTTCACCTCTGCAAGCTGGGTAAGACAGGTTTGAAGAGAAGAGGAATGGGTATCAACAAGGGAGGTCAGCTTAACAATATTTTCCGTATCAGAAGCTGTGAACATCAAACTTTGAAGCTGTGCAAGATGTAATTCGAGAGAATCTTGCACATCAGCAAGGTTTGATGACACAGAATTTGATAGGGAGCCAATGAGTGAGTTCAAGCTGGCCAGAGTATTAGGAAGAGTAGTGGTGCAAGAAGTTAGGAGAGATGACAGCTGTTGAGAAATAGCTGTCATTGGGGACACAGAGTCCTGTTGTAGTGAAAGAATGGAGGAGAGGGAGGTGGACACATTTTGCAGCTGTGTAGTGAGTGCTATCAGCTGTGGAGAATTATCTATTTATGGAGTGGCAGGGAAGGAGTCTTTGAACAAATCAAAGAACCCCTTAAGCTGTTCAGACACAGAGTCTGAAATAATTGAGGGTAGAGAGGTCATAGCAGTTTCTAAAGAACCAACTTTGTTGGTCAGCAGAGAAAGCTGATCCTTCAAAGGCAGGTCTTTAGGAGATGGAGGTGTATGGGTGGACTGTTTAGATTGGGTGGATGGAGAAGATGATGATGAGGCTGATGTATGAGGATGTGAAGGAGAGGGAAGAGGAACATTTGAGAGAAGCTCCATAGCCTAGGCAAAAGTAATGTGGCCCAGCTTGGAGGGGTCAAAGGGTCCCTCAGCAGCGGCTGTAGCTGCTTCATCAGGAGAAGGGGTTGATGTTGGGGGCCCCTTTCAGATGCTGCTTGTGTTGCAACATCCTCATTAAGGCCAGTGGGGGTTCCCTCTGCAGTGCCTTGGTGTAAAGGCACCTCATCATGGGGAGATGGGCTATGCATTTCAACATCAGCAGTGTTGAAACCTGCTGATGGAGTTTGCATAGAAGGAGCAGCCTCACCAAAGGGATGGTATGATCCCTGAGGTTCATCAGCTTGGGTTGTTGGTCCCTCAGCAGCTGTTTGGTGTAGAACAGTTGTATCATGGGGAACAGAAGTTTGAGGCTGAGCTGCTGATTGGTCTATACCAGCAGTGTGGGCACCTCGTGCAGACTCAGGGTGTAAAGAAGTTTGAGTGGGGGACAGTGTGGACACAGTATGGAGTGGAGGGGGCTCCTGTCTTTCAATATTCTCAGCCTGTTAGGAGGCTGGAATAGTTGAAGTGGTTATCTTCTTTTGTACAACTGGTTCCAGTTGAGAGGAACCAGAGGGTCGAGGCTGACTCCTGGTGGACTCAGGTTGGAGTGAAGCATGCTCCAATTGTGCTGAACCTTCTCCCAATATAGGAGAGGCAGCAGGGGTGGCTTCTCTTACAACTGAACCCTGTTGGGAGGGAACAGAGGAGGTGGTTGTTTAGGCTGGTTTCTTTTTGGAGAGTGATTTTCGTTGGTAGTGGATGGATGAAGTTGGTTATTGTGGAGAGGTGATGAGGGGTTCAGACTGGAGAGGTTTTGAGAATGGGTTAGAAACAGGTGGGTTGACCTGTTCCATAGTCTCAAGTGCCACAAAGGCACCAACCACAGAGGCTTCAGGTTCAACGAATGAACCAGGGTGAGGAGCCTGCTCCCCCTCAGCCACAGAGGCTAAGTGTGTAGACTCAGACTGAGCTGTTTTGGCCTTCGTTTGCACAGGCCCAGCTTCAGTGGTTGCCAGGATCCTCTTAACAAGTTTGGACCTGGCTTTGAATTTTCTCTTGGGAGCAGCAGCTTCTGGATCCACCCTCACAGCAGAGGGTCCTTCCACCAATCCTAACAACCTCCTCATTGGTGTGGACAGAGGAGGTTCATTTGCAAGAACAGCAGTGTAGGAAACTCTATTCCCTATTACAGGGAATGCTGCAGTATGAAGTAAAGGCTGAGAGGTGTACAGATGCTCACCACAAATGTGTCTGAAGATGAGGCTCAGAAACCTGGGGTATCGAACAGCAGCTGGTCTTTGCTCTTGCTGCACCAGGTTCCTCAAGTTCAGAAATATCCACTTAGCCATATCAATTGTAGTCCCATCCACCAGCTGTAGGACTATGGGGACTTCATCACGGCTCAGTTGGTCAAATGAACTAACTTTGCTGCTGAAGCTCATCTTCACAGAAGCAAACAGAAAGCTGTTCTGCTACTCAACAGAAGCGTAGCAAATTCTCCATTTGCTCATTCTCAGGCTGGGGCATATCATATGAATCCACAATGGGCAGATGAAGAACCTCCCTGAGAAGATCAGCAGTAATCTCAATGGTCTGAGTCCCATTGAGAATAGTCCCCTTGATGACTTTGGTGTTGGGGTTGTAGGCACAAGTGTACCAGAACTCGTACACCATCTCCTGGTACAAGACACCAGGAGTTGCAGTCATAGCATAGTTCAACTGATGAACTATCAAAAACTCCACCATTTGATCATAACCTTTCCCCACATAGTTTTTGGGGATTGTGAGGTTGGCAATGTAGTTGGTGGGTTTGAGGGTTAGCACTGTGGTGACTGATGGATGTTTCTGCACATCATCACCAACAAACACTGGTAGGAAGGGGTTGTTTCTGGGAGCCATTTTGAGAGTAGGGAAAGTAGCAGAAGCACAAGACACTTAGTCGAATATTTCGGGTTCTTAGAAGGTTGATGATAGCAGTGAGGAAGACGAATATGTAACAGTATGAGGTATTTATAGGATTTGAATGTCAGTGGGTATGAGAGAGAAATATTTGGGCGGTTGATTTGTAAACCCGGGCGGCTGTTCCACATACACCAGTTCCTTCACTTTCCCATAAAGGAAAGCACTCTTAACGTCTAGCTGATAAACCTTAAAACCCTTGAAGGAAGCAAAAGCCAGAAACAAACGAATTGCTTCCAACCTTGCTACTGGCGCGAACACCTCATTGTTATCCATTCCTTCCTCTTGGTTGAAACCCTTTACAACTAACCTTGCTTTGTTGCGAGTGACTATACCCCGATCGTCTCTTTTGCACTTAAAAACCCATTTGGTTCCTATTGCTATTTCTCCTCGAGGTAATGGAACTAACTCCCATACTTCTAGTTTCCTAAATTGTGACAGTTCTTCCTGCATCGCTTCAACCCAAAAGTTGTCTTTTAGTGCCATCTGCACATTTTTCGGCTCTACTTGCGAGATGAAACATGAATAGAGGCAGGTATGAAAGGCCTCGGAGTCATTTATCATCGACAACAACACTGTGTTTTTATTTAAACTACTCCTAGTCCTCACACCCGCATTGGGATTTCCTATGATGCTTTCTATAGGATGGTTCTTGTTGATCCTAGATGTCTCTATCTCGTCAACTCTCATATTATCTTCCAAATTGGATCCTATTTCTCCTAACGGGGGAACTGTAGGTCCCGAGAGGTTCCCAAAGTATATAGCTTTAAGCTGTAGAGGGGGGGGGGGTGAATACAGCTATTTACAAACTACACACTATTTTCTCAATGTTTGTAAGTATTATCAACAATTTGTTAATTACAAACAAGCTTGAATGCGGAATAGTTCAAGCTGAGATGACAGATACAACAGTATGTTCACTAGTCTAAGACAAACTCAAACTAGTATACAATGAATACACTCACTAAGAAGCACTCACTGTGTTTACAAGACTTAAGGGAACAGCTTATGTAAAACAGCTTAGACACACAGATACTGATTTACACAGAAGGCTTGCATGCATGAAAAATCACACTTGCACGTTCACTCTTGGTTTCAGCACTTAGCTTTCTTCACACCTCTTTCTGTCCTTAGAAGCTTCCTTTCATACCCACTCAGAGGATCTAAAAGAAACATCTTCATTGGACGGAATGAAAAAGGAGAAGTCTTGTTGAAAAGACAACATAACCTTTTCTGCAGTTTTCTGAAAAGCAGACTTGTCTTCACATGTGCAGAACTATTGTCTTTTTACTTTGTCTACTGTTGCATTGCATTTAACTAATTTAGGAATGTCAACTTTGCGTCTTTCTTCCTTGTAAAGGCCTATTTTGATATAAGAAAAAGGTCTGTCACCCTTTTTCAAATAACCTTTTGTCTTCATGTTACAGAACAGCTTGGGCAGGCTGAGCAGTTCTGTTTTTCCACTTTGTCTTCGACTTGTAAACTGATCTTGTAGTAAAAAACAATACATGATGACTTGGAAACAAATTCCATAAAGTGTTTAGCCTGTTCACAAAGAACAGGTTTTGTTCACGAAAGAACAGAACAACTTTAAAAATGGCCCCAAGCTGCTCAACAGTGTAGAGCAGCGTAGACAGTTTTCTGTCCACCTGATCAGACAGAACATGAGCAAGCTTGGACAAACTGTCTTGGTTGCACACACATCGCAACATATAAGAACAGCTTTAGACTGATATTGCAAATCATCTTTGTCAGGGTTTCAATAAGGCATGATAACAGGCCTTAAATTTCAACCTTCAAATGTATCAACAGGTTTGATTATAAAATCTCCCCCTCAGATATAGAACAGGTTTGACTGAGGCCTTTTTGTGCCTAACAATCTCCCCCTATTTGCAATAACCAGTCCAAGCTGGTCTTGTCAAAAAATCACTATATATTTTTACAGTACATTTGCTGAAATAGAATTACAACATTACAGTAAAGTAAAAGATCAGTTTATATATACACTGATTCTTGACTATAATAGAACAACATATGTTCTTACAAAAGTACAACTAATGTGCTAATGTATTTTACAACTAATGTAA
>JAANYP010009396.1:0-28152 GCA_020465985.1 Centrapalus pauciflorus | reverse complement strand
CCCAATTACCGCTAAACTCAAGAACACATGCCCGCAGCATGTCTTCAAGTGTAAGGATCGTGCGCTCACTTTGGCCATCAGGCTGCGGATGATACGTTGTGCTCATTCTGATCTTTGTGCCTAATCCATCTTGCAATGCACTCCAAAACCTCAAAGTAAATCGGCTATCGCGGTCGGAAACAATTGATAGAGGCACACCGTGTCGAGTAACGATCTCGTCTATGTATAACTTGGCTAGTTTCTCAAGTGAATAGTTTTCGCGAATCGGAATGAAGTGCGCAACTTTGGTTAAACGATCCACGATCACCCATATTGCATCGTGCTGTCTCCGCGTAGTCGGAAGCTTCGTCACAAAGTCCATCGTTATGTGATCGAACTTCCACTCGGGAATCGGTAGAGGCTGTAGACTGCCATAAGGCTGCTGATGCTCCGCTTTGACTAATCGGCATGTAACACAATTATCGACATATTGGCCTACGTCTCTTTTCATACCGGGCCACCAATACTCGGCTTTTAGATCGTTGTACATCTTGGTACTGCCGGGATGTACAGAAAAGTTCGAGCAATGCGCTTCTGAGAGTATCTTCTGTCGTATATCTCCAAATTTCGGAACCCAAACACGATTCTTGAAGAGCTTTAAGCCACGAGGGCTATCGATTAAGAATTGAAGTCGCCCTTTCATGTCTTCAGAGTTGAGGTTTTCTTCTTTCAAGGCTTCAGCTTGGGAAATAAGAATTTCATCGATCAGAGTAGATGAAAATGAAGTATGAGTCAGAGTATAGAGGCATTTTGCGGAATACGATTTACGACTCAATGCATCGGCCACCACATTCGCTTTGCCAGGGTGAAACAGAATATCACAGTCATAGTCTTTGATGAGTTCCATGGAGCGTCGCTGGCGCATGTTGAGCTCCTTCTGACTGAAAATGTACTTAAGACTCTTGTGATCTGTATATAACTGGCATTTGGTGCCGTAGAGGTAATGACGCCACGTTTTCAATGCAAAAGTCACATGAGCAAGTTCAAGGTCATGAGTCGGATGACTCTTTTCATTATCCTTAAGTTGGCGAGAAGCATATGCTATGACTCTGCCTCTTTGCATCAGAACACACCCAAGCCCTTGATATGAAGCATCGCTGAAGACCACAAAGTCTTCATTGCCTTCGGCAAGGCCAGAATAGGTGCTTCGGTGAGTTTCTGTTTTAAAGTTTGGAATGCGGTCTCTTGAGCTTCTTCCCAAATAAAGGGAACATTCTTGCGAGTAAGAGATGTAAGAGGCATGACTACTTTTGAGAAGTCCTTAATGAATCGACGGTAGTAACCCGCCAATCCCAAGAAACTTCGGATTTCAGTAGCTGATTTGAGAGCTTCCCAGTTCTGAATGGCTTCAATTTTAGAAGGATCTACAGCGATTCCTTCACCGGATATCACGTGTCCAAGAAATTGTATCTGATAAGATACAAGATTTACAGGTTAACGCTGAGCATGAAAATTACAGAAAAGATAAATTTAAAGTGAATAAATCGAGATCGTGAGCACCTGTCGCAACCAAAATTCGCATTTAGAGAACTTGGCGTAAAGTCGCTCTTTGCGCAGCAACTCTAGTAGTTCTCTAAGATGCACAGCATGCTCAGCTTCGGATTTTGAGTAGATGAGAATATCGTCTATAAAGACAATAACAGACTTGTCAAGCATTGGCCTACAAACACGGTTCATGAGATCCATGAATGCCGCAGGAGCATTAGTAAGGCCAAAGGGCATAACAAGAAACTCGTAATGCCCGTATCTGGTGCGGAAAGCTGTTTTGTAAACATCTTCTTCGCGGAATTTGAGCTGATGATACCCAGATCTAAGATCGATCTTTGAGAAGTAACTGGCTCCCTGAAGTTAGTCGAAAAGATCGTCTATTCTGGGCAACAGATATTTGTTCTTTATTGTTACCTTGTTCAACTCCCTATAATCAATACACATCCGGAGAGTCCCATCTTTCTTCTTAAAGAAAAGAACAGGAGCTCCCCAGGGAGATGAACTTGGTCGTATAAGTCCCTTATCTAGCAATTCTTGCAATTGGTTCATCATTTCTTGCATCTCAGCAGGTGCAAGTCTATACGGGGCTCAAGCAATCGGTGTCGCGCCTGGCACTAAATCAATTCTGAACTCCACCTGACGGTCTGGTGGAAGTCCAGAGATGTCCTCAGGAAAGACATCGGGAAACTCTGAGGCTATAGGTACCTCGGCTAAAGTTTTCTTTTCAGATTTAGCATCTATTGCATATGCTAAGTAAGACACGCAACCCTTAGCTATATGCTTCCTAGCTTTCACTACCGAGATCAAGCATAAATCACCTTTCATTCTGTCACCATAGATGCAGATACTGCGGCCATCCGGAGTAGTGAGCTTGATTAACTTCTTTTTACAGATAATGTTGGCGTCATGGTGAACTAGCCAATCCATACCCACGATAACGTTGAACTCGTGAAAATCCATCGGAATAAGATCAAGTTGAAATGTGCAGTTGTCGAGCAGAATGATGCAATCACGGTAAATTTTATCGGTAAACACACTTACATTACTAGCCGTTTCGATATCAAATATAATAGGTAGAGTGGTCGGTGCAATTCCAAGTTTAGATGCAAATGAATTTGATATGAAAGAACGGTTGGCTCCTGAATCAAAAATAACTCTAGCAGGAATAGAGTTAATAAGAAACATACCAGATACCACAACTGGTATTTCGTTCGCTTGCTCGGACGTTATTTGGAATGCGCGATTCTGATTTCTTGCTGGTTCATTACGGCGGCTAGAACCTCCACGTGATGTGCTATGTCGGGCCAGTTGGTTTTGTCTTTGTTGTTGTTGTTGATGTTGTTGTTGCTGCTGGGGTCGGTACTGTTGCTGTTGCAGACATGGATGATGCTCGGCACTTGGATAAATTAAACTGAACGGATGCGTGCATGCCCGCTCAGTATGTCCAGGGCGTAAACAGTTGTTGCAAACTTTAACTTTATTAGGACATTCTTCACTGCTATGCCCTATGTCATTGCACACGTAACATCTCACATCATTGGGGTTACAGCGCCCAATGTGTGACTTATGGCAGCGGCGACACTGCCTCGGCTCAGAATGTACTGTATAGGAACGAGCTTGCTGCGCCGGAGGTGAGCTGAACTGTCGGTACTGAGACTGTTGTGGCTGAGAATATCTTGATGAAGATCCAGAATAGCTTCCAGTGCGTGATTTCTTGGGCGGTGATGGACATGTCGGGTTAACAGATGAAGCAGGAACTCCTCCAGCTCGAATAAAGTCCTGCTCGAGAATTCGAGCAGCTTCAACACAATCAGCATAGTTGGTGTATCTCTGGTGCTTCAAAAACTTCTTGCACTCGGTATGCAGACCCATTAGAAAACGGTCGATCTTTCGCTCTTCAGTAGCGACTTGATAGTCAGACAGCAAGCTTAGTCGGGTAAATTCAATCTCATACTCAGTCACCGATTTGGTTCCCTGAGTAAGAGCCATCAGTTTTTCTTCCAAACGTTTCTTTTCATCAGCTGGGCAATACTGACGAAAGAAAATGACCTTAAATTCATCCCAAGATAGGGACTTAATCCAGTTAGCTCCGTGCATGTTCTCCTGAGACCTCCACCACATAACAGCGCCACCCTCGAACAATGTAGTAGCAAAGCTGACCTTGGATTCTTCAGCACAGTCGGTGATGAGAAATATTCGCTCAATGCCAGTAATCCACTCGAGCGCTTCAATCGAGTTTGCAGCTCCTTTGAAAGGTTGAGCTCCACAAGCTTTGAAGTAACGAAAGTTGCAGCCCTTAGGAGGGACAACAGGGGCTTCCTCCTCGTCAGTGTCGTCGTTACGACGTCCAGTATCATCATGCTATTGTTTCCTACGTTCTTCTCTGCGCCTAGTTTCGGCTTCGTCACGAGCACGAAACTGGTGTTGCAGAAACTTAGCTTGACGCTCGTTGTTCTCATTAAGCATAGTTTGCATAATTTGCATGATCTGTTCAGGAGTGAGTCCACCTCCAGCTCCTTCACCAGATCCAGACATGTTCTGAAATTATATAAATAATACTTGCGTAAGAGTAGGGATACTTCCTATTCTACCCCATTTCCCAATTCCTAAAGCAAAGTCAAAGCCTATCTCAGGTCGAGTTAAAGCCTAGACATTCGAAGCTAAAATCTTTGCTTAAAAGTTTGAGTCCAAGTGCTATTGCTAACACTTGAATCCCTCAAACTAATGCTCTGATACCATCCTGTGACATCCTTGCTTTAATCACGCTTGCTTATCCCAGGAATAATAACAATAGCCATAAACAAAATAAAAAGTCTAAAGCTTGCATAAATCTAAATAAATATTACAATATGTCATGCACTACACGTGCTACAAGGTTACAGTACTAAATGGCTATTACATCACAATATAATTAAAAGCAGCTACCCAGATCCCAAGGCACCATAAAGCTATACCACAAGCTGAAAGTGAGCTAAGTCCTCTGGGTTGATCAGAAAATAGACCTAAGCAGAAGGTCCAGCTTGCTCTTTACCTTTTCCTGTAAAAATTGTGAGTAGCAACTGTAAGCTAATTGCTTAGTGAGTAAACAGATATTCATGAATGCATGTAAAATATGCGGCGAAAGTGCCTATAAAGGCATGTTATGCTTGCTTGCTTGCTTGCTTAATACCCAGAAAGAATGCTTGCACAATTGAGACATTTCCCGCAGAAAGGAGATGCCACCACTAGGGGTTACCGCTTCCGATGATCAGTCGGTGATACGGGGCTAGCTACCCGCATAATGCTTGGGATAGTGGTGAGCATCAGAATTGCTTGCTTGCTATGTATAATGCTTATGAAAATGCACAAAGAAACGCTCAAACAAAGCTTGCTGTATGATATGCAGAACAATAAACAGATAACAGTATATTATGCACATTAATAGATCAGGTGTAAGATCCGGCTAAGCTGGGTATCGCCTGTACCACAGTGTTCGCCTTCACTCACAACAGTCTATTGAATTCCAAAGAAATCATATAGAAGCAATTTATGTCTCAATTTCATATAAAACATGTAAACAAGAATAACTGTTACTCACAGTACTGAAAATGCTTTGAAATATTCTGAAATGCTTGCATTGGCTTGTCTAGGCTTTAATATGGCTTTGCATTATTTCTGAAGGTCGACTCTTTAAATAAGCTTTGACTCGTAACCGAACTATATGCTTTAATCTAATATCCGGCGTACAACGTAGTGTCTATAATTTAATATTACAGCGTACGTAATAAATTAATATAACTTGCTTAAAAATTTTAAAGTACCTTGAACTGTAATTTCTTGCGAAATGTTTTGTAGATTTTAAATATAATTAAGTTTGGTCATTGGCCACTTAATTATATTTAAGCATATATTTATATTTATATGTGTGTGTGTGTGTGTATATATATATATATATATATATATATATATATATATATATATATATATATATATATAACTATTGCTTTATGCTTTCTTTCTTTATACACACATGTGTAAGTCTATACTATATATATAATATATATATATAATTATAATATAAAAAAGTCAAACTTTGCTTTTCATACATAGTACACATATATATATATATATATATATATATATATATATATATATATATATATATATATATATATATATATATATATATATATATATATATATTATTAACTTTTGCTTTCTTCTTCATTACTCCTGCACACCCACACATATATAAATATACATACACACAATCTTCAACACACATGCTATATATATATATATATATATATATTCTGCACACACTTCACATACAAGTATACATCAACCGAGAACCATAAGAGAAATAGAAATGGTTTCGGTAGCCTTTGCCTCGGTAATTTATATAGTTTCGGTACTATTTCGAAAATACCGAAACCTTGGTCCAAGGTTTCGGTAACCACCGAATTGTTCCTGTAGGATTCTGTGGTCTCATGTGGTTTCGGTAGCTTCATTGTTTCGGTATAGGTTTTACATGGTTTCAGTTTTGGCTATGAGGTTTCGGTACCCACCCAGTCTCAGTTGTTTCCTTTTTGTTCTTACCGAAACCTTGCATGGTTTCGGTATATTGCATGTTTCGGTATAAAATTGGGGTTTCGGTACTTGACTGAAAACACACAAACAATCTCGCATCTATCACATTGTATCTTAATTAGTTTCAGCATCATCTTTAGAAAGTTAAAGAAGGTTTAATACTCTATAAGATGAACCATGAACTCGTGTATACATCGACTCATGGCCGAAGGCCAAATGCATTCTCTTGGTTTCGGTATTACCGAAACCCATGAGGGTTTTGGTATCCTCCTCATGCCAACAAATATACACGACTCACAGAGCATACATTCACTTAAAACACATAAATATGACATGCATGCTTCTAAATTTCAACTTTCAACACTAATATATGCTTATTTTGATGAATTAAAAATCTGATTTTTGCTCATAAGAAAACCCAGAAGCCGTGGGGTTCATCTTGGTCAAAATTAAACATTTTGAATATAAATTACCTTAATAATCTTGTAGATTGTTGCTTGATCTTTATTGATGGTTTGAACTCTTAGATTTCTTTGCAAGATTTGTGAAGAATCGAGATGAAGAAGATGATAATGTCGTCACTTTTGAAAGGAAGAATGCAGAGAGTTTATTTGATGAGTGATGTAAGGAAATGACCATCATTTGGGCATTTATATTTCTTTTTAATTTCTCAAGTTTGTTAAATGTACAATTTAACCCCTAACTTGCTTTTATTTCATTTCTTTAAACATAAACTTAACTTAGTTAAATAATTTTCATTACTTAATTGCATTATTTAGCAATTAACTTCATTTAAATTCTCACATTACATCATAAAACGCAAATTGCGACATAAACGCAAAATTAAAAAGTAAGGTGTTATAAAAGTGACCTTAATATGCTATAAATATTGTTGGTAAAGTCCCTCCAAAGTTACAAAACGTTTATCGAAGTTTTGGGGAGTTTGAGTGCACTTATAACTTGAAAATGTGTAGAGCCGGAAACAGCTAGGGGGTCGCGGCACGAGCTAACCTCTGGTTGTGGCCTCACCACCTTTCTGTCCCAAAAATTAATTTTGCTTGGTCGGGGGTCGATGCTTGGGTCTTATACTTGCAACGCACCTCTAAATTAAATGTTTAAAGGGTTTGAGGGCCTTTGATCGACTCCGGAACTTCTAAGGCCTCATGTGAACTTAGTACTTTTGCTTTAATTACCCAATACCCATAGCCCACTCTTAGGGGCTTATCTTGTGTTCGGGGGCCTACGTGTACGCTTTATGGATGCTTATAGGTGAATTGAGTCGAAAGGGGCTTGATCGCAAGTCTTAGCCATCTTTGGGGCTGTTGTAACATCTTTGGAAGACTTTGAAATCTTACTAAACCGATCACTATGAGTTCTAGGACTAATGTAGAAGAATGCTTACATGTTAATTGTTGTTTATGCCTTTGTTGATAACATGATATGTGACCATCCGTGATAAAATGCTATTTGATCATGCACATTCATACGCTATATTGATGGATTCATTGTAGCCTTGTTGGACATGTTACCGTGCATCATGAATTTGAAATGTATTGTCGTGCTAGTTGACATCATTGTGGATTTGTTTGTCATGCGTTACATATGGTATGCCTAACTGCTTATCTATATGAATAACAATGGTTGGAAGATGATAATTCAAGTTTGATGGCCTCGTAGGCTGGGCTAATCATTTATACGAATGATTAATAATAATTGAGATGTATACATGACACTTTCAAGTTATATATATATATATATATATATATATATATATATATATATATATATATATATATATATATATATATGGTCACCCTTCGTGACAATCTAATTGATTATGAATGGTGATAAGGGACTATTTAATCGGTAGGTTTATAAGAAATATCAAACGACCCCGATGATATGTTAGAACCGTTAGCGAAGAACGGTTAGTAGAACCACATGGGTGGTTTTTTTTAATTGGTCTAATGGACCATTATAGATTCTCATGAGTTAGTTTGAACCCTAATTTGTTGTGATACATGTTTTGGACCCATTTGGATGTCCTAGAAAAATTCCTGGCCCCGTTGGATGCCAGATGGCCGACGTACTTGTATTGTCAGAAGTCCCGACTATGATTAGGGACAATTTCGATTATGATAGGGACAACCTCGTACTATGCTCGAAGAAATACCACTTCCGACTATGAAAGGGAACCCTAGACGACCATGGGGTGTGTGGTTATTGGATTGTGATGGGATTATCTCATGTGAGGATGACAACGAGCCACCTGCGGGCGATGATTATGATACGTTAGGCTGCAAGCATGAGTTATATCCTAGTGGTGGTGTCGACATCATGTGAGGACGACAACAGGCCGCCTTCGTGGCGTTGATTATAAAACGTTGGGCATGTTTGCCAACACCTTTGCTTTTTAGTCATTAACAGTTTGTACTTTGGTAATGTAACGTGCTGACTATGGCGACTATGTAAAAGCGTTACAACGTGCTACTATGACATGCGTTGGGATTCTCACTTTGACTCGACTATGTTGAGCAGTGGAGTGGATCCCAAGATTTGACTTGGTTCCCCACCTTGACTCGGTTAGGCTGGACGGTGACAATGGAACATAGGATAATGTTAATTGTCGAGAATGCTTATAGTTCTCAGTGAAGCGAGGTGCAATGGTGTTATATTTTAGAAAGCCAATAGCCATCTGTGAGGTGACGCATCTTGTCGTGAATTCTAATAAATCAATAATTGACGTGGGACACCGATAGTCCTCAACGAGGATGAGATGATCCCATTCTAACTTGGCATTGGCCATCATTGGCCTTTATATTTTGATTGATAAAAAAATGCATGTTGGATAGACCAGTTTAGCGTGTAGTTGTCATTTATATTAATCTTAGAATTCACTAAACAACTTTTGTTGTTTACCCTTTAGTTGTTAACCTTTTTACAGGTTTTGGAGATCTCGCGCCGGAAGCATTCTGACTTCCTTGTTTTAAAGATAGTAGATTTGAGACTAACGATATGACTTGGATGTTGTGTTGGGTTTTGGGTAGGCGACTTCTCGACCTTAACTATTCGTTTGCAGGATCATGACCTGTAACCTTGTAGAGTTAATAGTTGTTATTCGGATGCATAACTTATGATGCGTTAGTTGTAAAAGTTTTAACTCTACCCTAATTCCGCAAATATTATTGTACTAATTATTGTTAATTACACTTAAACATGTATTATTGTTGTGTGGGTGTTTCAATTTGGTATTAGAGACGTGGTTCATCGACTGAGTATAGTGCACGATACTCACCCTTGAACCCTTGGATGATGCTTATATTGACCCACCTAGGAAAATATTATGACAACAAACAAAGGTTTGAACTTTGGCCTAGGATGGGGATACTTTGGGTAGACTTATGCTAATTCTGTGTGATGATATGTACAATTGGACTATATATATTATTTATGGTCGACATTGGGGTTCGAATTTGTTACCCTAAAAGGTATGTGTATGGATGAGATTCTATGAGAATAATATATGGATAAATGTACCCTAGTTGTTGGGTATAAAATAAATTGAAGACGTGTATTCCAACGTCTATGTATTGAAACCTTATAGGATAGGATTCGCGACCGATTGGGTCGATTGATGAAGAGAAACCTGACATGTGAGTCTTGTGGTAGCTACATAAGCATAATATCATATGAGTTGTCATGAAAACACCCACCTTGGGTGGGCTAATATATGGATGCCAATTAGTCTTTCAAAAGTGTGATATTCCTTCATTCGAGTGTGTTGTGAGGTGTACTCGACTCCGCGAGTATGAATCATTTTGTCAGGGTCGCGAGGTTCATTCCTCAATTGGAGCTATGAATATAGTTCCTAATGAATTAGTTCGACCACTACGTGTGGTATACCCAAGGGAAGTTGATCCTGATTCGCGTTCTCAGACTCACTCTTTGTTGAGGCGTCATTTTCTGCCTCAATCTTCGAGGTCTAAATCTCGACGTCGTTGTTCGAAGTGTATAAAGTTTCATAAGGGAGGGTATACTAATGACGACCTAGTGTGTCATAAATATGAAGAGACAGGACATATTCGACCTAGATGTCCAATGCGGTGTTTAGTTTGTCAGAAATGTGGTTGTGGGCCACATGATTCGCGAATGCCCTCAATGGAAGGTTACTTTTGATGAGGCTGAAGCTACAATCGAGTATAAATCTCTGTAGTGGAAGCATTCTCTTCCAATTATGATATTCGTAACGTTTTCTTGAGACACTTTTATGTTGTTGCGTTCTATTTGAATCATCTTGACAAATTGTCTTTGATATGGAACAATGCATGTTTACTAAGTTGGCTTAATTAGGGAGCCAACCTCATTCTTATGATAGTATGATATAATTGCGTGATAATAGACATGAAGTATAGTCAATAGGTTTTGATAGCACTCCGACTTTTTAGGAGTGGTGGACTTTATTGCTAGTAAGCAATAACTAATGTTAAGTAAAATTGATAATTCAGGTAAATGTGTGGCACTTTGACTACCATCCGGTTGGTAAGCCAAAACCTAAATGAATTTTAAGATGTAAAAGTTCATTGTAAAATTTTAGTTGCTATGAGTAGCATTTGATTGTGTCAAATTAAAATGACAACGCCTTGGAAAATTATCCCCAATAGAACTAATTTTGTGTTTGACAAAGGAAAATTTGATGTTAATGGTAAATTTCCTGAAAATTTTAGGAGTTGCGTTAGCGCAACGGGGGAAGTGGATGATTGACGCCTCCAAGATTAGTCAAATGACTATAAACGAGGTTAAACCAATAATGATGTTAGGAGTTCGTGGCAATTGTTTTGCATTAGATGTGATTGAAAAGACGAAATGTGTCATCATATCGAAATTAAATATAATGAATTGTGTGTACTCCATATTTGTAAATGAGAGTATACCTGCTTAAATTCGTAAAAAGAGGCAGCTTGTGCATGGTATGTAGGGTTATCTCATAACATACTACCCTTGGAGACTTGGTTGATGTCTCTTGTTCACATTTGCGTGATTCATAAAAATATGGTAAATGGATTGGGTAATATGTTATGTATGTAATATGTTAATCCTTATAACTTTGATCATCTTTTCATTTGGCCCCACCGGGATATCCATGGAACGTTGGACTAGCTCTAAGTCAAAATTCAGCAAATTGTTGGAGTAGCTCTAAGTCTTAATTGAGCAATACGTTAGACTAGCTCTAAGTTAAAATTGAGCAAATTATTGGACTAGCTCTAAGTCGAAATTGAGCGATATGTTGGACTAGCTCTAAGTCTAAATTGAGCGCCTAATTGATTGTAGTTTATTTGGTAGTATAGAGTAATGAGTACTTGCACGTCAATAACATGGTGGATAATTGGTTAGGTGAGTATGATAAGTGGCGATTGGAGCTACTAAGAGAATTATGACATCGCGACTAAAATGTATAGTCGGGCTAACGAGAGTATGTTGTTTGATGCAACATGATTTGTGTCATTAGTAAATATAAAGGTGTAAATTGTTTGAATCAAGGTTGCTAAATTCGAATCCGATTCGATTTTAATGTTAGAGTTCGAATTTGGTCATTAAATTTGAATAAAGCTTCGAATTTGTGCTTATGTTCGAATGTAATGGCTTCAAGTTTAGTATATGGTTCGAATTTGATCAAATAAAATCGAAAGATGCCTTCAAATTTAGCTAAAGAGCTTCGAACTTAACTATATACTCGGATCTAGTGTTTAAGATTCGAATTTAATGTCTAAAATCTAAACCCTTTCGAATCTCTTGAATAAAACACATGAACAACACATAAAATAACAAAATAATTAGCTTAATGATTAAATATATATATATATATATATATATATATATATATATATATATATATATATATATATATATATATATATATATATATATATATATATATATATACACACACATTGATCTTTAGAGAATATTAATTAACCAAGAATACGAATGAAAGAATTGATTATATTAAGACTATGAGATTAAAGAACAACGAATGAATACTGAATATACTATTCAGATGATATAAAGGCTAATAAATATAAGAAATGATATTATTAACAGATTGAGCAACAAGCAAAATGACAAACATCTGAAAGTCTGATATAAGTCAGATAGTGGTTCTAATCCACTACAGATTGTGAGCAACAGAGCCAGAGCCAGAAAGTGAAAGTGCACAAATTAACCAGTAACGGTGAGTTGTAGATTTTACTTTAACTGCAAATTATGTGAATTGAGACTTTTGTTGCATGATCCTGATTTTATTGGCATTCTGATCTTATTGTGCATATCGATAAATTGCCATGATTACCATGAATTGTTGAGCAGATCATTTATTCTTCTAGTTTCTATTTCATTGACGAGTCATTTGATTGTTAAGCTTAACTCCATCACTATTGCTCAGTGTTGGGTTAATGTTAGGCTTATGATGTGCTGATTTACGTGATGAAAGCACAGAGGGTAGCTAGAGCTGAGCATTCTGATGATACCCATATAGCAATTACTGGTAGCTAGCCCCAACGTGGCTGATCCCCACTAATGATGTGTGTGTATGGAGTTATCATCATCCGAGCATTCCTTATGAATTTGTCTAAAAGTCTCAAGAGCAACAACAGTTTTATAACTGGGAGCTGAGCAAAGTCGCGCATCTAAAGAGCATTTATTGGCCAATGTCCCTTCGAGATTTGAGCTGTGCATGAGCCTAGTGCAGTGCATAAGCAATAGAGCTGAGCCGTGCATGAGCCGAGTGTAGTGCATGTGCTTCCGCGTTCATAATTGCATGTTGAATGTGAAATTCTACATTCTCACTATGCAAATAAGCTTACCCCGTTGTTGCATTATTTTTCAGGTAAAGGCAAAGGATTGGCTGGACCTAGTTCATAGGTTAGGACTTTGAAAGAGCTTGAAGTGCTTTAGAACCTGTATCAACATCTTGGTATTTGACTGATGATTGAGCTTTGGGGTTCGGGGCTAGTTTACATTTGTGCTTTGATGAAATAGTTTAGCAGTCGGTACCCTATTACTTAAATTTGTCTCTGTTTCTAATTAATTTTAATTCCGCACTGTTAAGTTTATCTTAGTTTCATGATTGATATTGCGTTGCTACTGGGCCTAGACTTAAGACCTTTGAGAAATCTTGGGTCTCACAGGACATCCTGTGAAGACCACCCCTCACGGGGCAATCCTCACGAGTCTAGGTCCCACATCATGCAATACGATATCAATCAAAGTAAGATAGAGTAATTAATTGCGGAATATTAAATCACATGTACTAGCATATTAGGATTTAAGTTTAATACAGATTAAGTTTTTAAATTAAACTTATAAAGGGTACTATCTAATCTAGTTCATATCATCACACAATCAAGATAAATCTACCCA
Organism: Centrapalus pauciflorus; assembly: GCA_020465985.1. Taxonomy (NCBI): domain Eukaryota; kingdom Viridiplantae; phylum Streptophyta; class Magnoliopsida; order Asterales; family Asteraceae; genus Centrapalus; species Centrapalus pauciflorus. The sequence continues at coordinate 14,640 of JAANYP010009396.1, read as the reverse complement.
GAACACCACAATATCATCATCCAATCTGTACCAAAATGGTTTGCTGAGAAAACTTCACTTGATTCTTGTATGACCTAAGTACTAGGTCCCGCAGGTGACTTTCCTTTATCTTTTCCTGTAAAAATGTTAATGTAGCAACCGTAAGCAATGCTTAGTGAGTAAATAGATTTTCAAATTAACATGCAATGTCAAACGGATCATCATAAGTCTAGCGTGATATGTCAAGGCTGCCGCTACAGCCACTCATGATTGAGACATAGAAATCATAGAGTCGGATGATGCTCAAGCCACGCTCACGCTTAAATCGTGGGGATCAGCCACATACTGGGCTAGCTACCAGTAAATCAACGTGGCGGAACATCGGAGGTCATTACCAAGTTCAATAGAACTGGTGAAATAGCCAAGTCTAGAACAATAGACCAATCAAGGCTAATCAAGCTGAATCAATATGTCAAGTATATGCAATGATGAAGCATATGTAATCAAAGTCATGATAGCAGTAGTCTTATCGCAATATCTGAAATGAACAGTAAAAGCAATATCATATGAAGTGATAAGTCAAATAGCTATCATGATCCACTGGGCAACACCGAACCATAGTGTGCACATGTCACAATCCAGCTGATAATATGAATGTCAAATCAATCTAGCATCAACAATATGTCTCAACCGGAAATTCAAGCATGTTAAATCTGAATATCTATAACTCACAGTGTTGGGTCTTTATCAAACAGATGTAAAATCTGCCACCTGAGTTATCTCAGGATTTTATCTTTGTCAATCAATTATCTGTCAATTCAAATCTTTGACCCGCTTTAAATCTTTAAATCTTTGTATCTATATTCAGAATTTCACTGAACCTGTCCAGAATTATCATATCAATCTCGTGTCAATATCATCATCTTTAGTCTTCAAGTCTTTACTTTATCTGATTCTGATAACTTGTTCATTCATAAATCATCCTTTCAGTAATATTCTTTGTTTCATAAATTCTCAAGGTCAATATATATATATATATATATATATATATATATATATATATATATATATATATATATATATATATACTCATTTATTTATGCATTGTCTATGTATTTATTCAATATATATTCGAATTTAAGGAGTGGAGTTTTGAATTTATATAGCAAATTCGAATCATATATACTAAATTCGAATTATCATTTCGAATTTTGATGATTAGATTCGAATATAGATCAACAAATTCGAACCTATATTCAAATATGGTACCAAATTCAATCCCAAGCTAAATTCTAGAATATTAAAGTCGAATATGGGCATTAAAGTCGAATGAGACTTAAATTTGAATACCCATTCGAACCTAAGGACAAATTCGAGGGCTTCAAATCGAATTTGATGCCTAGATTTGAACCCATTCTCGAATTTAACTCCATTTCGAGTTTGGTCTATGTTTTTCGAGTTTGTTCTTGGCATTCTCGAATTTGTTCATATTTACAGCTTTAAATCATACATTTCTAGGCCTAAAATCACGAATATGTTACGTAATAAACCTAAGTTCGATTATATTAGACATATTCTATCATAATCTTGTTAAATCTCAAGCTAAATAACTTAAATTTGAATGAAAATGGTAAATTCGAATTTATTCATCAAAACCGAAAAATAAAAAGCTAAGGGTGTCGATTTTTACCTCGAATTTTTTGTAGATTGTTGTTGTTTACTACTCCTTGTAACTTTTTTTCTTGATTAAACTCCAATTGCTTTGCAAATTATAGTGATTTTTGATGAACTTTGGGAGATTTTAGAGAGAGAGTAGAGAGAGAAAGTAGAGAGAGAGTGGAGAATGATTAAATGAATCCTAAATCTCGTTTATATACTTCATCTAGTAATATTTGCTACTTAACCCACTATTACTTTTGTATCTTATATCTCTTTTATTTACTTATCTTTAATAATTTATTAAATCATAATTTAAATATTTATATAATTTAATTAAATATTTTATAACTTAATTAAATTATAATTCAAATAATGTAATAATATTACATTATCGGTTCAAATACTGAATTTAAGACTAGATAAAAAGTTAGGTTGTTACACGGGGCAATCCTCACGAGTCTAGGTCCCACATCATGCAATACGATATCAATCAAACTAAGATAGAGTAATTAAATGCGGAATATTAAATTACATGTACCAACATATTAGGATTTAAGTTTAATACAGATTAAGTTTTTAAATTAAACATATAAAGGGTACTATCTAATCTAGTTCATATCATCACACAATCAAGATAAATCTACCTAGAACACCACAATATCATCATCCAATCTGTACCAAAATGGTTTGCTGAGTAGAGGTCTATGAAAACCTCACTTGATTCTTGTATGACCCAAGTACTAGGTCCCGCAGGTGACTTTCCTTTATCTTTTCCTGTAAAATGTTAATGTAGCAACCGTAAGCAATCAACAAGTTGTGCAGCCAAAAGGCTGTAGATTCAAAGACTTCAAAGTGAGTGGTGCTATAACGCTTGAAGGCACAGTAAATACAATACAAGCGTTAGATTGGATTAGTCATACTAAAGAGATCTTCAGTATCTCAGAATGTCTGGACAGCAATAGAGTTAAGTTTGCTACAACACTGTTCGTTGGAGCTGCTAGAGCCTGGTGGAAAACACAAAGGAGCATCTATGGTGAGGAATCAAGTATGACATTGGACTGGGAGCAGTTCTTGGAGATGTTTAACGCCAAATACTGTCCAACAGAGAAACAAGACGAACTCGAGATGCAGTTGATGCAATTGAAACAAGGAACTAAGACCGTTGATGAATACGAGCATGAGTTCTCGAGACTTTGCGGCTACTCGTCATATCAAGTAGCAACAGAAGAGCGTAAGATAAACTGATTCAGACTGGTTCTGAATTCAACATATAGAAGACAAATGAGTAGCATAAAGTTCAAAACGTATCTCAGTATTGTGGAAGCAGCAAGGATGGTGGAGCGAGAATTCACAGATTCTAGTTGTGAACCCGTTATGATGGCTATAAGTCCTACTTGTCCATCTCCACCTAAGAAACAGTAATCTAGTAGATTCTTTAGTTCGTCAAAGTCCAGCCAGCAGCAGTCACAAGCATCCTCTACACCTCAGAAGACTAGAGTCTATTCCATACAGTCAGGAGCAAGACCGTGTAAACGCTGGAATAAATTTCATAGCAGACGCTGCAACCCTAGAGATGTGACGTGTTACACCTGTAAACAGATTGGACATGGAAGCGATGAGTGCCCTAAAAGAAACGACGTATGCTACAACTGTGGTGAGTGTGGACATTATGCCAAACATTGTCCAAATGCACGCATGCTTACCAATCCTGAACAACCAGTTGGCAGAGCAATCCAACAGAGTACTACAATGATACCTACAGCTAAGGCGCGAGTTTTTCATATAACTGCTGAGGATGCCGAGGAGACGCCAGAAACGCCAAAAGACCACAATGGTAACTAATAATAAGTTTCTTATTTGATAAAATGATTTAATTCCGTTACCATCTGAATATCAATTCCAAAATAAGTAGTGTGTTAACTGTACAACCCTGTCATCGATAGTGAATAATGCGGATGACCTATGGGTTGTATCAGTTGAAATTACTATACAAATACATTTCCAATCATAAATTATAACTATAAACAATATAGGTATTGTAATCTGAATCATGTATGATTCAAAAGCTATAAGAAATCAAAATATAATCCTAAGCACAAGCTACTTCGTAAATCCTTGTAATCTGAATGATTACAGCGTGTCTTATAATGAGACAGAGGTAGAAGTCGCTGATCCAATAAATATTAATGAGAAGGGTATTTGAATCAAGTAATTAAGCACCCAATGACAACTTGAATGATAATCAAAGAAATCAGAGGCACAAAGCGAGAGTTGCAAGGGAATAAACTGAAATTTTGTAAAGTCAAGCGATTGGTCATGAGTGGCCAATGAAATGCCCGTATATGCTAAAATAAATGTAAGAATGAATTCTCACTATGTCGACGCGAGACTAGTGAGATATCTAATATGGAATTCCTATTCCACCTAACTGCATATAAAATGAAAAGTTTCCGCCAAAAGAGTAAAGTAATTTTAAATTCAGAAATTCACCAATAAAAAGTCAAATACAAGTCAATACATATAATTAAACAGAACCAAAGATTATTGCTTTGTCAAAGCTCTCTTGACCGAATTGCACAGTGAACTAATAGAGGAAGGCGATGACGATAAAGTAGAAGATGATGTAAATAGTCGTGGAGACGGTTTTGGAACCCTGGTAACTCGAGACATGACTTCAATAAAAGAATCTGCCGTCATGTCTAACGAATCACACGGAGAAAGCCTAAGTAAATTGTCGATTTCTATCAAAATCGTTTCCTTGGAATTCGATTCTGTATAGCATTTGTTTTCCATGTTGTTAATATTCCTATTCGATGGAAGATTTGAAAGCGTATGATTTTTTTAAGTTCTTGATCATGTTTTGCATGAAATATCCAGCAACTGCTGAAACCGTTGCAAAGAAGATGTGGTCGATTGTAACTCCAAATTTTTGATTCTCTGTTCGAACTCCTGTTTTGTTCGACGAGCTTTAAATGCAACATTTCAACATTTTGCCTCAAACTCTCATTCTCGGCTTCTAAACACTCGATCATCTTGGAGGGTTTTGCTTCTCGAGAGGCTGCTTATGTAAAGGATTTGGCGGATATGGTAGCGCAATTGAAGACCAAGGTAGGTGAGGTGGAGTCGTTACACGAAGAGTTGGCTCCGATTGTTGCGCCGGAGGATTGATTCCATTTGTTTGTCAGAGCAAAGAATATTATAAGTCTGCATAGCAAGTCAGCACAAATCAAAATTCGGCTAAGCGATTGATGATTGTAACATCATCAATAAAAGAAACATAAAATACAGATATCAGACTCCCGAAAAGCTCTGTAACTATTTCAAGAGAAAATAAAAAGAGAGATGAGCTAACTAATATATAGAGATACTAACCGAATTGAATGAGATATAAAGTTAAATCTCAAAAGTCCACAAAGTGAATATATAACTTTGTAACATCCGGCACTAAACCAGGTTAGCAACAATGACCTAATATGTATTTAATAGTCAATTATAGCCTAATCAGTGGTCATTAGAAATTAATCAAGTGATTAACAAGGTTTATTAGAAAATTCAACTCAATTAGAATCAAATTCATCGGTGCGATGAATCGGGAAATCAATTAATCCGATCAATTTACGATATGAGGGATTAATTCAACTAAGTACATAATTAAATTATGATTAGTGACACTAATCATACACTAATACAATTACTTAACATTAATTATGCAAGACTAAAATAATTAATTAAAACAATGCATTCAAAAGTATTTATGAATTTACAAGAAAAGGGAAATACAAGAATACATTCTAAATACTTTTATACAAAAAACAAATATATAAATACATGAAAATAATCCATAAAAATCTGGTCATAGGGTAGTACTACCCAAGATTTGATTTCAATTTTTTATTTCCCAACTCCATAACCTTTCATAATCAAATCTTTCACACCCCATTCTCCTTTCATTTCAACATGATCTTACACTCCACCTCCATTTGAAAGACCAAGACTTTGCCTATAAATAGAGGGCTTCCTTTTCATTATTTTCACACCAAAATATCTCTTTCTCTCCTCTCAAAACCGGATCCCACACACACACACACTACAAACATTTTCATTCAAGTGTTCTTGGTGAACTTCAAGTGTTCTTGGTTCAAATCTTGCAAGAGTTCCAACTTCTTCTCAATTTCATACTCCAAATACATCAAAGTAAGTAAATACTAACTTATTTCATCATATATTTATGTTTATATAAGTCTTGCATAATATATATAATCACCAACAACAACAAGTTTCATAAAAACTCAAGTTTATAAGTTTCTAGTTTTATTTTTAAGATTGTTTCTTTAAATGTGTTTATGAATATATGAACACATTATAAAAGTTTTAATATTATGAAAACATGTGATATATATGTGTTTTATAACTTTTATAACTTTTACACAAGTAGTCTTTGAATAAACAACAAGAATCGTAAGTTGTTTCAAGTTTATAAACTTCGGAGTTTCGGCAGAAAATTTATATCGACTTTGAAAAATCATAACTAATTCAAAACACAACGAAATGAGTTGATTCTTGTCTAAAAAGTTAGATCTATGTCTTAACTATAGATCTGGAATTTTTCATAATTTATTTTGGAGTTTAAGACCTCCAGAAATTATTTGGGAAACCGAAAGTTTGACAGCTCAAAAATGGCCAACATAGGGTTTTTAACGAGCTTTTTCACCAACCTAAACATCTCAAAAAATGGCCGTTCTTGATTCTAAAAATCCTTTGTATATAGTAGTTTAATTTCCTAGAAAACCAAAGCCTAAAACGTTTTGGAGCTTGGTCAAAAACAGCCTCAAAGTAGGCCGAAAAACCTCCGAAAAAGCTGGAAGATAAAGCTGTGACTATCGGCCTAAGAAATTTCAAACCCGTAGACTTATCCTCTTACCCCATTAGATACCACTTATGCATTTCTACTATTTGATACTGGTGCTGATAGGAGCTTTATATCCACTAAGTTCACTAAGCAGATAAATTCCATTAAGTGCTACTTATGCTATTGAGGTTGATGACAGTGAGACGCTAAAGACATATAATATAAGTCGAGGATGCTCCTTAGAATTAGTAGGCCGACTCTTTGAAACAGACTTGATACCCGTCAAACTGGGAAGTGTTTACGTGGTCATAGGCATGGATTGACTATCGAAAAATCACGTGGAAATAGTGTGCAACAAGAACACGGTTCATATACATTTAGTCAATAAGAAGGTCCTTACTGTTCAAGGCAAAACAAGAAATATATACCAAAGTAAGCATCATCCCTAGCATTAGGACCCTGAAGTGTTGACAGAGAGGGAGCCAAAGGAAAAGCGGCTCGAAAATATTCTTATTATTTATGGTTACCCCAAAGTTTTTCTAGAACACTTACCTGAACTCCCAACATCGAGGCAAGTCAAATCCAAAAATCGGCCTAGTATCAGGTGCGGCACCAGTGGCTCGAGCACCAGGCCGGTTAGCCCCATCAATAGTGTATGAATCGTCCAACCAACTGTAGGAGCTCTTAGATAAAAGGTTTATGAAACCAAGTTCCTCGCTTTGGAGGAGCTCCAGTTTTGTTCATAAAGAAGAATGATGGAACCTTCAGAATATGCACCAATTACCGAGAGCTAACTAAATTAAAAGAATCAATACCCGCTCACGAGGACCAAGGACTTGTTTGACCAAACTCCAAGAATTAAGCTTCTATTAGAAGATCGACCTAAGGTCTGATTATCATCAGGTTAGAGTTTGCAAGAAAGATATTCCAAAGACGGCCTTCAGATTCCGTTTCGGTCATCATAAATTCCTATTAATGCCGTTTGGATTAACCAGTGCCCCAACGATACGCATGGACCTCATCGGGTGTGCAAACCTTATCAAGACAAATTCGTGATTGTATTCTTGAATGACTTCTTAATCTACTCACGAAACAAGGAAGTGCACGAGCAAACATTTAAGACTGATTCTATAGTGGTTGAAGAAAGAACAACTATATGCCAAGCTTTCTAAGTTTGACTTTTGACTAAGATAGGTAAGATTTCTCGGTCACGTGATCAATAGTAAAGGAATCCAAGTTGACCCCGCAAAGATCGAGGCTATCAGGAATTGGTCAACTCTTAGAACCCCCATAGGGATACGACAGTCCTTAAGACTAGCCACTTATTATAGGCAATTATCAAAAATTTCTCAAAGATCACCGGAGCTCTAACAGAACTGACCCGAAAGGACATTAAGTATGATTGGGAAAGAATCGGGAGACATCGTATCAGTTATTAAAGCACAAACTGCGCGGTGCGCTTATATTATCCAAGAGAAGCAAGAAATTTGTAGATTACTGTGACGTTTCACACAATGGGTTGATATAGAAAGATAGGGTCATAACTTATGCTTAATGAAAACTTAAGGTTCACTAGGTGATTTACACAACACGTGATCTGGATCTTGAAGCAGTAGTCTTTATCCTTGGAGACATTAGTTGTACGGTATGAAGTGTATTGTATTCACAGACCATAAGAGCCTCTAACACATCTTGAACCAGAAAGAGTCGAATACGAAGTAGTACCACCATTGGATGGAACTAATAAGTAATTGCAACCGTGAAAATTTGTTATCACCTGAGGAAAACTAATGAGCTAAGCCGTTAAGAGTACAAGTGGATAAATAGTTTAGGATAAGGGCTAATAAAATCGATATTTCATGAATAGAATCTGATTACTCTGTTTGGTGGAATAAGAAAGCTGGCTATGGATGAAGGACACAAATTAAGATATGTCGTTCACCCCGGATCCGATAAGATGTATCATGACCTTAAGGAGCTGTATGTGTGGCCTGAAATGAAGGGTGACATTGCCACATATGTCAACAAATTCCTAACATGCTCCAAAGTTAAGACAAACATAAGAAGCCATTTGGGTATTAGTCGACCGCCTAACAAAATCCGCACATTCCTACCAATCAAGGAGAACAACAAAATGAATAAGCTAGTCCAAACGTACCTCAAGGAAGTCGTCTCCGGACACGGAGTGCCTATTTAAATCATTTTGGATACGAATAGCAGATTTACATCTAGACTTTTGGCAATTATTACTGCAAGCTTTGGATACAAACTTGGACATCAGTACCACATATCACCCTCAGACCAATGGTAAGAATAATAGAACGATCCAAACCCTAGAACACACATTAAGAGCCTGTGTAATGGATACTCAATTGCCTTAGTGGAATTATTAACTACAATAGCTATCACTCGAGTATTAAAGATGCTCCGTTTGAGGCCCTCTATGGGCGAATGTGTCGATCGCTGATTTGTTGGGTAGAAGTAGGAAATAGCCAAATCACTGGCCCTAAGACCATTCACGAAACTACCAAAAGGATAGTACAGATACAGAACTGACTAAAAGTTGCCTGCGATGGTAAGAAAGTTATGCAGATGAAAATAGAAAATCCCTTGAGTTCTAATTAGGAGAAAAAGTACTCAGGAAAGTCTTGCCATGGAAGGGCGTGTTACGATTTGGGAAACATGGATCATTAAACCCTCGATACATTGGCAATACAAAGTCTTAAAGGGAATTGGACTCGTAGCTGATCGTTTTGAGTTACCACCAGAGCTTAGCAGCATGCACAATAGCTTCCATGTATCGAAAAAGAAGAAGTGTTTGTTAGAGGAGACACTTGTTACCTCTTGGGAGAGATCCAACTAACTGATAAACTTCGCTTCATCAAAGAGACGGTTGAAATCATGGATCGAGAAGTCAAGAAACTAAAGCGCAGTCGGATCCCGATAACAAAAGTCAGATGGAACTCTAAGCGAGGTCCTGAGTTATGTGGGAACGCGAAGATCAGATTCGAGAAAAATACCCTCACCTGTTCTCAAGTACTCAAGAAGTGGAGAACACGAGCTAATTTCGGGACGAAATTCCCTTAACAGGGGGAGACTGTAACATCCGGCACTAAACCAGGTTAGCAACAATGACCTAATATGTATTCAATAGTCAATTATAGCCTAATCAGTGGTCATTAGAAATTAATCAAGTGATTAACAAGGTTTATTAGAAAATTCAACTCAATTAGAATCAAATTCATCGGTGCGATGAATCGGGAAATCAATTAATCCGATCAATTTACGATATGAGGGATTAATTCAACTAAGTACATAATTAAATTATCATTAGTGACACTAATCATACACTAATACAATTACTTACTTAATTATACAAGACTAAAACAATTCATTAAAACAATGCATTCAAAAGTATTTATGAATTTACAAGAAAAGGGAAATACAAGAATACATTCTAAATACTTTTATACAAAAAACAAATATATAAATACATGAAAATAATCCATAAAAATCTGGTCATAGGGTAGTACTACCCAAGATTTGATTTCAATTTTTTATTTCCCAACTCCATAACCTTTCATAATCAAATCTTTCACACCCCATTCTCCTTTCATTTCAACATGATCTTACACTCCACCTCCATTTGAAAGACCAAGACTTTGCCTATAAATAGAGGGCTTCCTTTTCATTATTTTCACACCAAAATATCTCTTTCTCTCCTCTCAAAACCGGATCCAACACACACACACACACACACACTACAAACCTTTTCATTCAAGTGTTCTTGGTGAAATTCAAGTGTTCTTGGTTCAAATCTTGCAAGAGTTCCAACTTCTTCTCAATTTCATACTCCAAATACCTCAAAGTAAGTAAATACCAACTTATTTCATCATATATTTATGTTTATATAAGTCTTGCATAATATATATAATCACCAACAACAACAAGTTTCATAAAAACTCAAGTTTATAAGTTTCTAGTTTTATTTTTAAGATTGTTTCTTTAAATGTGTTTATGAATATATGAACACATTATAAAAGTTTTAATATTATGAAAACATGTGATATATATGTGTTTTATAACTTTTATAACTTTTACACAAGTAGTCTTTGAATAAACAACAAGAATCGTAAGTTGTTTCAAGTTTATAAACTGCGGAGTTTCGGCAGAAAATTTATATCGACTTTGAAAAATCATAACTAATTCATAACACAACGAAATGAGTTGATTCTTGTCTAAAAAGTTAGATCTATGTCTTAACTATAGATCTGGAATTTTTCATAATTTATTTTGGAGTTTAAGACATCTAGAAATTATTTGGGAAACCGAAAGTTTGACAGCTCAAAAATGGCCAACATAGGGTTTTTAACGAGCTTTTTCACCAACCTAAACATCTCAAAAAATGGTCGTTCTTGATTCTAAAAATCCTTTGTATATAGTAGTTTAATTTCCAAGAAAACCAAAGCCTAAAACGTTTTGGAGCTTGGTCAAAAACAGCCTCAAAGTAGGCCGAAAAACCTCCAAAAAAGCTGGAAAATTATGTATATATATATATATATATATATATATATATATATATATATATATAAACTTAAGCGGGTTTTATTTATAAACTTGTAATGTTGGGTAATTTAAGACATAAAAATCTATAAATATATATATATATATCATCATATATTAGAGATATTAAGTCCTTATTATCATTTAGGACCCGATAAAACCCATTCGACGCATCATCCATCTATTTACGCTAAAAAGCTTTTTACGCTCGTTTTGCCATCGCAATCTCGGTGATTTCTCATAGCCCCTATTTCCACACTGTTATGTTTTGGGGATGAAATACATGCTTCGTTTTTATATGGACACAGAAGTATTTTCATTTCTATTATGTATTACACATTGGGTTCCATTAGCTCTGATATCATGAATCGTTAATTGCATTTATTTGTAAGCGCGAATATATTGTGGATAGATCTATTGGGAGTCATGTCCCCCACTCGGGTTAGTTCGGATTGACTAACAGCGGGTGCATATGTATTCAACACACGGTATTACGTATGGGAATACTGCACAGGGCAAACTCATTTTAATTAAGCTTCGATTGCATGATGGTTTATATGTAATACATAACAAGGAATTTATGATTTTAAAAATTCAATCTCTATTATTGTTGTCCATACAAGTCAGAGTTACGTGTAAACCTATGAGCTCACCAACAATTTTGTTGACGTATTTTAGCGTGTATTTTCAGGAAATTAAGGCAAGTCCATCATCGGTAGTATTTTCAAGCTTCCGCATTTAAGAAGTCGCACTCAGTTTCAAACCATTGGAGATTTATTTGCATTATTTTGGATGAATTAATTATGTATTTAAATCACTGTACCTTGCGAACTTCTCTTTATTATTTTGGGTCATGTAAAACATTTATATCTTTTAAAGTTTCGCCGATGTATTTTGAAAACGTCCATATAGTGCTCGTTCATTATGATTATGGTTACGCTTCTGCGACGTCACGCTTCGTTGCCAACCGGGGTAATGGGGTGTGACAAACTTATAATCAGAAGTCCTAAAAATCTCTTATGTGATTGCATAAGTTAGCAAATGAAAATTTTGTAATAATACAGATGAGAGATTTAAAAAGCCATAACTGGCTCAAGATCAAACGAAAAAGAGATATATGAGCTAATAAATGTATTGAGTTATTATTCGAATTAATTATGGCATAAGGCATAAAGCTCACATATTAAGAGCATGAATAATAAGTCAGAAATTCCTAAAATGATCAACGACAATTATAGTGAAACATTGAATTAAATATAAACTCCGAGGAGAAATTTGAGCTTATTGTACTTGTGAATCTCAAAGAAGCAGAAATCATGAAATACAGATGGTGTTCGTTCAGTGGAAACACCACGAAGGTTCGTATCAGTCTTGGGAATCAAGATACGATATAAAAGCTATCTACCCAATTCTGTTCGAATATATCTAACTTTGAGGACGAAGTTTGTGCGTGGTGGAGCCCATTCTGTCCTGTGAGACCCAAGATTTCTCAAAGGTCTTAAGTCTAGGCCCAGTAGGAACGCAATATCAATCATGAAACTAAGATAAAATTAACAGTGCGGAATTAAAATTAATTAGAAACAGAGACAAATTTAAGTAATAGGGTACCGACTTCTAAACTATTTCATCAAAGCACAAATGTAAACTAGCCCCGAACCCCAAAGCTCAATCATCAGTCAAATACCAAGATGTTGAAACAGGTTCTAAAGCACTTCAAGCTCTTTCAAAGTCCTGACCTATGAACTAGGTCCAGCCAATCGTTTGCCTTTACTTGAAAAATAATGCAACAATGGGGTAAGCTTATTTGCTCAGCTCCCAGTTATAAAACTGTTGCTGCTCTTGAGACTTTTAGACAAATTCATAAGGAATGCTCGGATGATGATAACTCCATACACACGCATCATTAGTGGGGATCAGCCACGTACTGGGCTAGCTACCAGTAATTGCTATATGGGTATCATCAGAATGCTCAGCTCTAGCTACCCTCTGTGCTTTCATCACGTAAATCAGCACATCATAAGCCTAACATTAACCCAACACTGAGCAATAGTGATGGAGTTAAGCTTAACAATCAAATGACTCGTCAATGAAATAGAAACTAGAAGAATAAATGATCTGCTCAACAATTCATAGTAATCATGACAATTTATCGATATGCACAATAAGATCAGAATGCCAATAAAATCAGGATCATGCAACAAAAGTCTCAATTCACATAATTTGCAGTTAAAGTAAAATCTACAACTCACAGTTACTGGTTATTTTGCACTTTCTGGCTCTGGCTCTGTTGCTCACAATCTGTAGTGGATTAGAACCACTATCTGACTTATATCAGACTTTCAGATTCTTGCCATTTTACTTGTTGCTCAATCTGTTAATAATATCATTTCTGCTTTTTATTAGCCTTTATATCATCTGAATAGTATATTCAGTATTCATTCGTTGTCCCGAAAGGTTCCCAAAGTATATAGTTATAAGCTGTAGAGGGGGGGTGAATACAGCAATTTAAAAACTACACACTCTTTTCTCAATGTTTGTATGTATTATCAACAATTTGTTAATTACAAACAAGCTTGAATGCGGAATAGTTCAAGCTGAGATGACAGATACAACAGTATGTTCACTAGTCTAAGACAAACTCAAACTAGTATACAATGAATACACTCACTAAGAAGCACTCACTGTGTTTACAAGACTTAAAGGAACAGCTTATGTAAAACAGGTTAGACACACAGATGCTGGTTTACACAGAAGGTTTGCATGCATGAAAATCACACTTGCACGTTCACTCTTGGTTTCAGCACTTAGCTTTTTTTCACAATTCTTTCTGACCTTAGAAGCTTCCTTTTATACTCACTTAGAGGATCTAAGAGAAACATCTTCATTGGACGGAATGAAAAAGGAGAAGTCTTGTTGAAAAGACAACATAACCTTTTCTGCACTTTTCTGAAAAGCAGACTTGTCTTCACATGTGCAGAACTTTTGTCTTTTTACTTTGTCTACTGTTGCATTGCCTTTAACTAATTTAGGAATGTCAACTTTGCGTCTTTCTTCCTTGTAAAGGCCTATTTTGATATAAGAAAAAGGTCTGTCACCCTTTTTCAAATAACCTTTTGTCTTCATGTTACAGAACAGCGTGGGCAGGCTGAGCAGTTCTGTTTTTCCACTTTGTCTTCGACTTTGTAAACTGATCTTGTAGTCAAAAACAAAACATGATGACTTGGAAACAAATTCCATAAAGTGTTTAGCCTGTTCACAAAGAACAGGTTCTGTTCACAAAGAACAGAACACTTTAAAAATGCCCAAGCTGCTCAACAGTGTAGAGCAGCGTAGACAGTTTATGTCCAGCCTGTTCAGCAGACAGAGCAGCTTGGACAAACTGTCTTAGTTGCAACACATGCAACATATAGAACAACTTTAGACTGATATTGCAAATCATTTTCAGGTTTCAATAAGACATATAACAGGCCTTAAATTCAACCTTCAAATGCATCAACAGGTTTGATTATAAATCTCCCCCTCAGATGTAGAACAGGTTTGACTGAGGCCTTTTTGTGCCTAACAATCTCCCCTATTTGCAATAACCAGTC
>JAANYP010009395.1:0-84326 GCA_020465985.1 Centrapalus pauciflorus | reverse complement strand
CATTACCTTTTTGGATGTGATCCCGGATGAAGTGATGTCTGACTTCAATATGCTTTGTTCTTGAGTGAAATACTGGATTGTTGGAGATGGCTATGGCACTTGTGTTATCACACATAATAGGAGTTTTCCTATACACAAGCCCATAGTCTTCAAGCTGATGCTGCATCCACAGAATCTGCCCACAGCAGCTTCCAACAGCAATATATTCAGCTTCAGCAGTAGAAGTGGACACTGAGTTCTGCTTCTTGCTACTCCAACTAATCAACTTTCCACCAAGGAGTTGACATCCACCTGTTGTGCTTTTTCTGTCTAACCTGCAGCCTGCAAAATCAGAATCTGAATAACCTGTTAGTTCAAGGCTTGAGTCTTTGGGATACCAAAGACCCAAACCTGGAGTACCCTTCAGGTATCTGAAGATTCTTTTAACAGCTGCAAGATGTGATTCCTTTGGATTGGCTTGGAACCTAGCACATAAACAGGTGGCAAACATAATATCAGGTCTGCTAGCAGTCAAGTATAGCAAGCTCCCAATCATGCCTCTGTAAGCTGTTACTGAAACAGCTTTGCCACTGGCATCAGCATCCAATTTTACATTGGTTGCCATTGGGGTTTTAATAGGAGAACTTTGATCAAATTTAAACTTTTTCAAAAGATCTAAAGTGTACTTTCTTTGATTTATAAAAATTCCAGTTGAGGTTTGTTTAACCTGTAATCCTAAAAAGAAAGTTAGTTCTCCCATCATACTCATTTCATACTTGGATTTCATGAGTAATGAAAAATTCTTGCATAGTTGCTCATTAGTAGAACAAAATATTATGTCATCCACATAAATTTGAACAAGCATAATATCAGACTTCACCTTCTTTATGAACAATGTGGTATCCACTTTACCTCTGGAGTACCCATTGCTCATAAGGAATTCAGTAAGAGTGTCATACCAGGCTCTAGGGGCTTGTTTGAGACCATAGAGAGCTTTGTCTAACTTATAGACAAAACCTGGGTGTTGTTCATTTTCAAAACCTGGAGGCTGCTTGACATATACTTCTTCTTGCAGCTTCCCATTCAAAAATGCACTCTTCACATCCATTTGAAATACCTTTATGCTCTTATGAGCAGCGTAGGCTAGATACAAACGAATTGCTTCTAGCCTGGCCACAGGAGCAAATGTCTCATCATAGTCAATGCCTTCCTCCTGTCTGTAGCCCTGAGCAACCAGTCTTGCCTTATTTCTAATGACATGACCTTGCTCATCCATTTTGTTCCTGAAAACCCATTTTGTGCCAATTATTGTTTTTCCTTTAGGGGCAGGGACCAGCTTCCATACTTTGTTTCTCTCAAACTGATTGAGTTCTTCTTGCATGGCAGTGATCCAATTGGCATCTTTTAGTGCTTCATCCACCTTCTTTGGCTCCATCAGTGAAACAAAACTAGAGAACATACAAAAGTTCCCTAAGCTGTCCCACCGAGTTTGTATCCCTTTATTGATGTCACCAATTATTTGATCATTGGGGTGACACCTGATCCACTTAGGATCATTTTTCAATGATGACTTACCAGAGTTGTTAACATCTTCAGCAGGTCCTGTTGAACAGCTCTCAAGATTTTCAGACACACTGTTGTCTTGAGCCTGTTCACTTGTTGAACATGTCTGACCACTGTTGAACATATCAGCAGAGGAACTGGGGAAATCAGCATTGATAGGTTCTGGACATGCAGTTGTAATTAAGTCAGTACATTTATTCACACAGGGTGTATTGACATAATCATCATCATGTCCATTATGATTAGCAGGTTCCACACTGGGTGTAGTGGAAGCTTTTGAGTCCTCTTCATTGATTGAATGCATCAGATCATCAAAGTTGAGGTCTCCTGAAACTGATTCAGGAACAGCTTTGGTGGAGGCATTCTTGGACTCTTCAAAGGTGACATTGATAGATTCATCTATCACCTTTCTTTTGTTGTTGTATACTCTGTAGGCTTTGGAGATAGAAGAGTAACCAACAAACACTCCTTCATCAGCTTTAGGTTCAAATTTTGACAGCTGGTCCCTTTGATTCAGAATGAAACAGGGACATCCAAACACATGGAAATAGCTGACATTTGGCTTTCTCCCTTTGAGCAGCTCATAGGGGGTCTTGTTGAACCTTTTCACCACTAAGGATCTGTTTTGAGTGAAGCAGGCAGTGTTGACAGCTTCAGCCCAAAATGATGAAGGCAAACCTGATGCACACAGCATGGTTCTGGCAGCTTCAATGAGAGTTCGGTTTCTCCTTTCAGCAACTCCATTTTGTTGAGGAGTTCTTACTGCTGAAAAGTTTTGACTGATACCTTTCTCTTCACAGAAGTCTTCAAGAGTACTGTTTCTGAATTCAGTACCATGATCACTTCTAAGCTGCTTTACTTGGGCAGAGTTCAGCATTTCCATCTTTTTAACAAATCCAATAATTTCTCTCGCAGCCTCTCCTTTGCTCTTCAAAAAGATCACCCATGTGTACCTGGAGAACTCATCAACCATTACAAGAGTGTATCTTCTTCCTCCTAGACTTGGGACATTAATAGGTCCAAACAAGTCCATATGGATTAAGAAGAGTGGAGTATCAATAGAGAAATTATGTTTGGATTTAAAAGATGTTTTTCTCTGCTTGCCTTTCTCACAAGCTGTGCATAATCTATCTTTGGCAAAAGTAATAGAAGGCAAACCTGTTACCAACTCTTTCTTACAGAGTTTATTGATGTTCTTGAAGTTCAGGTGTGACAATCTTCTATGCCATAACCAGTTTAGATCAGCGTTGGTTCTTGTGAGAAAACAGGTTTCAGTTGTGGGATCAGCAGAATGCATATCCACAACATATACACCTTTCTTTCGTTGAGCACACAGCACAACTTTGCCTTGGGAATCCAATATGTAACCCAGGTGCTCATCAAAGTTAACCTTGTAGCCAGCATCACACAGTTGACTTATGCTAACAAGGTTATGTTTTAGCCCAACCACATAGGCTACCCTTTTGAACACTGCAGCACCAGCTTTAAGAGTTCCATATCCCTCAGTGGATCCCTGCACATTGTCACCAAAGGTGACTTTTGGCCCTTTTTCAGGCCTGAGATCACTCAGCAGTTCTTTACAACCTGTCATGTGCCCTGAGCAGCCACTGTCCAAGTACCAAACCTGGGAAGGTTGTTTTTCCTGCAGAGTGAGAAGAGAATTATTAGTTATTTTTAGGGGAACTCATCACACAGATGAGTTCTCCTACTTCATCAACACTTGTTGATGGATTTTGAATGTCCACACTAATATTCCCTATTTGAATGGTATCAGTTTGAATACCATCCTCAGTGACTATGTCATTTCCACCACTGCTTGTAACAGCTGTGAGGGAAACAGCAGAGCCAACAGGCCTGAAGTCCTCAGGTTCAGGACAATCCTTGGCCAGATGTGTCTTCTTCCCACACTTGTAGCATTTTTTCTTTTTAGTACTTTTGGAAGAAGGACCTTCAGAAACACATTCTGAGCTGTTTTTGTTGATTCTTTCAGGTTTAGCATTTTTTGTAAAATCAACAGCTTGTGTGGTAAGTTCAAATGCCACAGCTTTGACTGTCTCTTCTTTCCTCTTTTTGGGAGGACAGATGTCAAAGACAGGAAGCTTGATTGGCTTTTGAGCTTCCACAGGTTTGGGAAACTTATTCCCAGTTGTCTCAGTTTGAGCAATGGCTTTGCCTTTGCCCCTACTGAGTTGTGATTTATGCTGCCTATCAGCATACTCACTGTGTTTGGTTTTGAAAAACTTATTTTCATTTAAAACCAACTTACCACCATGATTTGAAAACTTATTTGAAATCACAGCAGTTTTGTTTTCAACCTGAGACTTACCCTTGTTGAAAACAGGCTGCTTACTTTTTGAAAACTTATTTTCAAAATGTTTAGCATCAAAAGGATTAACATGCTTTTTACCAACAGCTTTGGGCTCTGAACCTGTTTTGTCAACAGGCTTAGCATCCACAGCTTCAGTTTGAGCATGTTTTCCTTTCTTCTGCTTGTGTGAGCTAGCAGAGCACTTAGCAGGCTGTTTTGGAGAACAGACTCCAACATCAGCTTTTGAGCTGAGTTCACACAAGCTGTCAGTATTTTGAGGCCTGACAAACCTGTTTGTTGAAATAAGTTTACCATTCACGTTTTGGATGAATGTATTTGGAAGTTCACCAAGAGTGGACAAGTCTTCTTTCAAATTACTTATTTCAACGATGGAAGCTGCTGTGTCAAGATCCCCTCCAAGATAGGCTTGGATTTGAGCAGGGATCTGTTGACTGATACAATGGCTGACTTTTTGTGCAGATTGGCACCAAGAGTCAACTATCTTTTGAAGCTTAGCATGCTTTATATCTGTTTCTCTCTTTTCTTCCAGTAAAATGGAGTTGATGTGTTTTAATTCATCAAGCTCAGTTTCCAACTTATAGAAACTGTCCAGTTTACTGGTTTTAGTTTTAAGATCAGCTTTAAGCTTAGAGATTTCAGATACTAAAGCATCATGCTTCTCAACAGCAGCTTTCAAATCAACAAGCATGTATTCAAACATTTTAACTTTTTCTTCAGAACTGTAAGCCATAAAATTTTGTACCTTATACATCATTGTAGGATTCCAGTTCTCCAAGCTGCTGAAGGCTTCAGCTTCAGCCATGTCCTGTTTGAAACTGCTTGTTGATGGGACATCAGAGTTGGCCATCAGACACTGATTATCTTCTTCATCAGATGATGAATCAGATTCCTCCCAGTCACATGTCTCAGCCATGAGTCCCTTTTGGCGATTGGAAGACACAGAGTTTTCCAATTTCCTCAGCTTAGCCATGGCCATAAGGTACTTAACCCTATAGCCATCATCCCTGTTAGTCTTGATAGATTTGGATGACTGACCAACAGCTTTTGACACACAGTCAGCAGCTATATGGCCAGTTTTGCCACACTTGAAGCACTCAGCCTTGGATTTGTCAAATGCTTTCTTTTTGCCAGCACTTGCACCTCCTTGTAGCATACTTCTTCCAAATCTTCTCTTGCTGAACTTTTTGACAAGCATAGCTATCATTTGCTCATCATCTTGTTCAGTAAGATCTGCAGCCTCTTCTTCTTCAGACACCTCCTCCTTATCATCATCCTGTTGATCAGGTTGAGTGAACACATCACTCACCTGATTAACAGACTGTCTCACATTAGCCACAAAGGCAGTACCTCTTCTGGACATTTCCAAGGCATTCCTCTTTTGCTGCCTTGATTGTTCATCATTCAGTAAGGATCCATACAGATTGACCAGATCCATACTTCTGATAGTACCTGAGTTTCTTAGGATGGTTGAGAAATAGTTCCACTCCTCAGGTAAAATGTCCAGAAACTTGTTCACCAAAGTAAGACTGTCCTTGGTGATCCCAACAGCTTTGAGATCATTCACCAGAGCAGTGAACCTGGTGTAGGTTTCTGTGAGAGACTCCTTTGGTTTGGCAAAGAAAAGTTCATACTGTCTAACAAGATTGTTAATCCTGTTGTCCAGTGTGATTGTGGGTCCATCATAGACGGTACACAGAGTATCCCACATCTCCTTTGCAGTCTTCATCTTCTCAACCTGCTTGAACACATCATCAGGAAGAGAAATGACCAGGTTGTTTCTGGCCTTTGCATCCAGAGCTACCATTCTCTTGTCTTCATCAGACCATTGAGCTTTTGCTTTCTCAAAGGTCCTGATTTCAGGAGCAGCTCCTTCAACCGCTGGAGTTATTGTAGTAACAGAGGTTGGCACATAGGGACCCTCCATCACTATCTCTGGCAGTTGTACATCCAGATTCTCTAAATAGAGCATCATTCTGCACTTCCAACCAGAGAAGTTTTGATGATTAAATTTTGGAGGCTTGCCCATAGAACCATTGTCATAGTAAGAAGAGTTTGCAGCACTGTTGTCCATGGAAACTTGGGATTATGAGAGATCTAGAATGACACACACTCTAAACTGCTCTGATACCAGTTGTAGGTCCCGAAAGGTTCCCAAAGTATATAGTAATAAACTGTAGAGGGGGGGGGTGAATACAGTATTTAAAAACTACACACTCTTTTTCTCAATGTTTGTATGTATTATCAACAAATGTTAATTACAAACAAGCTTGACTGCGGAATTGTTCAAGCTGAGATGACAGAATACAACAGTATGGTTTCTAGTCTAAGACACACTCACACTAGATTACAATGAACACACTCACTAAGATGCACTCACTGTATTTTACAAGACTTTAAGGAACAGCTTTGGTAAACAGCTTAGACACACAGAAGCTTGTTTACAGAAGATTTGCATGCATGAATATCACACTTGCACGTTCACTCTTGGTTTAAGCACTTAGCTTTCTTCACATTCTTTCTGACCTTAGAAGCTTCCTTTTATACTCACTTAGAGGATCTAAGAGAAACATCTTCATTGGGCAGAATGAAAAAGGAGAAGTCTTGTTTGAAAAGACAATATAACTTTTCTGCACTTTTCTGAAAAGCAGACTTGCCTTCTCTTGTGCAGAACTTTTGTCTTTTTACTTTCTACTGTTGCATTGCCTTTAACCATTTTAGGAATGTCAACTTTGCGTCTTTCTTCCTTGTAAAGGCCTATTTTGATATAAGAAAAAGGTCTGTCACCCTTTTTCAAATATCCGTTTGTCTTCATGTAACAGAACAGCTTGGGCAGGCTGAGCGGTTCTGCTTTCCACTTTGTCTTCAACTGTGTAAACTGATCTGGTAGTTAAAAACAATACATGATGACTTGGAAACAAATTCCATAAAGTGTTTAGCCTGTTCACAAAGAACAGGTTCTGTTCACAAAGAACAGAACACTTTAAAAATGCCCAAGCTGCTCAACAGTGTAGAGCAGCGTAGACAGTTTATGTTCAGCCTGATCAGCAGACTGATCAGCTTGGACAAACTGTCTTGGTTGCAACACATGCAACTTATAGAACAGCTTTAGACTGATATTGCAAATCATTTTCAGGTTTCAATAAGGCATATAACAGGCCTTAAATTCAACCTTCAAATGTATCAACAGGTTTGATTATAAAATCTCCCCCTCAGATGTAGAGCAGGTTTGACTGAGGCCTTTTTGTGCCTAACACAAACTATACTCCCCCTCAAATAAATACCGTTTCTCTTCTTTTATCCTTTTTAGATTAAATTTGAGAACCTTTTTAGCCTTAAAGATACAGACAAACCTGGATTATGTTTACGTCACACTCAGTGATGAACAATTCACACAGCAATTTGTCAGGATCATTAATTATTAAAAATGTACATAGATAAGGAAATATTGAGTTTCAATTTTGTGACACAATCCTTAAATTTAAATAACAGATATTTTCTAAAATAAAGGAATTTCAAACATGATAGATTGAAATAGAATTATTTAAGACAATATCTGATATTTAATTGGTAGGCGAATTAAACATGCCGATATGGGATACTAAAAACTGAAAACGAGGTTCGTCTAAAGCTTTAGTAAATATATCCGCAAGTTGATATTGCGTGCCAACAAAATACAACTCAATGGTTCCCTTTTCTACGTGATCTTTAATAAAATGATACCTGATATCTATGTGTTTCGTTCGAGAGTGCTGCACGGGATTGCAAGAGATGGCAATTGCACTTCCAGAATCGCAGTAAATTGGGATATTGGTGAGTGAGAATCCATAATCGCGTAATTGTGTTCTCATCCACAGCACTTGAGAGCAACAGCTTGCAGCTGCTACATACTCAGCCTCAGCTGAGGATGTTGAAACACAATTCTGCTTTTTGGAGGACCAATTCACCTGTCTATCTCCCAAGAACTGTATTCCTCCCGACGTACTTTTTCTGTCAACTCTACAACCTGCAAAATCAGCATCTGAAAATGTGATAAGATCAAAATCGGTTCCCTTTGGATACCATAGACCAAGATCGGGTGTACCCTTAAGATAACGAAAAATGCGTTTTACCGCAGTTAGGTGTGACTCTTTCGGGTCGGCCTGAAAGCGAGCACAAAGACATATTGAAAACATTATATCCAGCCTACCAGCAGTCAGATAGAGTAAGGATCCTATCATCCCTCTGTAAGTTGTATTATCGACACTTTTCCCAGAAGGATCAGTGTCTAACTTACAGGTGGAGGCCATGGGAGTTGTGATACTCGTGCAAGAGTCTAACTTATACTTCTTGAAAATGTCAAAAGTATATTTCGACTGGTTCACAAAAATCCCTTTCTCAAGTTGTTTGACTTGTAATCCGAGGAAAAAATTCATTTCCCCCATCATACTCATCTCGAACCTGGACTCCATAAGAGTTGAAAAATCCTTACAGATTTTATTGTCAGTAGATCCAAATATAATGTCGTCGACATATATCTGTACTAGCATTATGTGTGGGCCTTCCTTTTTCGTGAACAGAGTCGTGTCCACCACACCTTTGTTGAAACCGGCAGAGATAAGAAAATTAGAAAGACTATCATACCATATGCGAGGTGCTTGTTTTAAACCATAGAGGGCTTTATCTAGCACATAAACATGGTCAGGTTTATGTGCGTCAACAAATCCTTGTGGTTGTTCAACCATAGAGGGCTTTAGAAAGGCAGTCTTGACGTCCATCTGGTACACTTTGAAGTCCTTGTGTGCTGCGTACGCCAAGAAGATTCTGATTGCTTCGATCCTTGCAACTGGAGCAAAGGTCTCGTCATAATCTATTCCTTCTTGTTGTCGGTAGCCTTTGGCAACAAGTCTTGCTTTATTCCTTATCACAATGTCGTTCTCATCTCGTTTGTTCTTAAAGATCCACTTTGTTCCGATCACTGTACGGTCTTTTGGTTTGGGAACTAACCGCCATACTCTTAGCTGTTCAAACTGGTTGAGTTCCTCTTGCATTGCAACTATCCAGTCTAGGTCTTTTAGGGCTTCATCCACACGAGCACGCTCTATCATACTAAGGAATGATACAAAGAGACATTCATTAGCAGACGTCCTACGTGTTTGAACTCCAGTTGAAACATCACCAATGATCTGATCTGTTGGGTGACTTTGGGTCCATTTTGTCTCATGTGGAAGGGGTGCTCGGGATGGAATCTCAGTGGTTAAAGTGGGGATGGATGAAGATTCATGGTCAATGGTTTCAAGTGATGGTACCACTAGTTCCGGTTTGAGTTCCGAGTGTTCAGATGAAGGAAGGATATTTGGCATTATATGTGAGGGTATTGCAGGAGTCGATTCAACTACGGATGTATCAGTGGATGATGTTGATGGATCAGGGTATGATGTGGATGAAGATAGAGCGGATAAACTTTGTGGTGCAGTTGAATTGGATGGATTACCTACATTATTGACAACATTAGACACATTACCATTAGGACCGAAAATTCTACTTAAAAAGGATCAAACAAATTAACTAAATCAGAAGAAGAAAAAGAAGTAGAATGAGTAGAAGAGTCTCCAGGCATTTGTGTAATGCGAGGTCCTGTATGATCAACTTCGGGTGCCAGTTCAGCCAACTCATCAAATGTGACATGCACACTTTCATTGACTGTCTTGGTTCGGGTATTGAATGCGCGATAGGCCTTCGAGTTGGATGAGTATCCAATGAAGATTGCTTCATCCGCTTTTTCGTTAAATTTCCCGAGGTTGTCTTTATCGTTCAGCACATAGCACCTGCAACCAAATACACATAAGTACTTGATAAAAGGCACCTTATTCAGAAAGAGTTGATAAGAAGTTTTATTCAAGCGCTTATGGATAATTGAGTGATTCTGTGTATAGCAAGCTGTTGATACGGCTTCGGCCCACAGGAAAGGAGGTAGCTTTGAGTATGTTGGCATTGTACAAGCGGCTTCCACAAGGGTACGATTACAGCTTTCCACGACCCCATTTTGTTGTGGTGTTCTAGCAGCAGAATATTGATGCTGAATACCTTTGGATCGAAGGAAGCCCTCAACTACCGAATTCTTGAACTCCGTGCCGTTATCGGATCTGATTTATTGAACTGACAGCTGCTGTTGAGTCTCGACACTCTTTATAAAATCTATGATTTCTTGAGCTGTCTCATCTTTGGACCGCAAGAA
The DNA here is from genome assembly GCA_020465985.1 of Centrapalus pauciflorus. NCBI lineage: Eukaryota > Viridiplantae > Streptophyta > Magnoliopsida > Asterales > Asteraceae > Centrapalus > Centrapalus pauciflorus. Next base: position 74,241 of record JAANYP010009395.1, on the reverse strand, counting down.
CCTGACCCAGGTATATCATGGGTAGTCATCAACGATAACCAACACATATCGCTTCCCGTTTATGCTTTGGGTCTGCATCGGTCCGCATAAATCCATGTGAAGTAACTCCAATACTCTTTTCTTTCCTTTCTCACAAGCTCCACAGAGATGGTCTTTTTCATAACGCAATTCAGGGAGACCTTTGACCAGTTGTTTCACAACCAGCTTGTTGATATTGTCAAAGTTCAAGTGGGATAATCTTCGATGCCACAACCAAGAGACTTTTGAAGAGGCTTTTGATAAGAGGCTAATGCTATCCTTTACTATGAGCTTGGCTACGTCAATGGTGTAAAGGTTAGAGTTACGGGAACCAGATAAGATTTCTTTTCCATCCATACTCCTTACACTGCAATTCTTAGCCCTAAACGTTACTTCTAGTCCTTTATCACAGAGCTGTCCAACGCTAAATAGATTATGCGATAATCCCTCAACATTGACAACGTCCTTGATGACTAGATTATTTAGAACTAAGTCCCCGTATCCTTTAATATAACCCTGATGGTTGTTCCGGAATTTACCGTCCGGCAATATTGTTCAACTACGTTGGACAGCAATTCTCTTCTCCCCGTCATATGTTTGGAGCAAACCGAATCCATATACCAGATGGATTTAACCTGAAAAGCAAATAAATTCATATAATGAAAAACTATATGCATTCAAACACATCCATCCTTTATTTACAATCAAACCGTGTTCTGAACCGAGATGTTCAGAAAACATGATGAGTTAAGACCGGGTCCTGAGCTGTGTGCACAGAAGCCAAACGTGTCGGTTCAAGCACAACCGACAAGCAAAAGAACGGGTCCTAGTCTATGGTAACTAGAAGCCATTTCATTGAAGAACGGGTCTTGATCAGAAGTAACCAAGAACCATCTACATAAAGATCACACAACTTTGGTACCCATCTCAATATGGGTCCCTTTTTGTTAGGAGTTCCAGATGTATATAGCACATGTGCTGTATTAGGAACCTATTTAGCATTTATGTGTGGTCCGGATGCACAGCCCTTTGGAATCCATTGAAGATTGGAATAATTGGGCTTTGGAACCTTAGGCGATGAAATTGCCTTCGGTTTTTGACTTTTTGAGACCTTTTTGACATTTGCTTTGGTTTTGGGCCTCGACAACGGACAAGTCTCAATTTTATTTGTGACTGATGATGCAACATTTTTTATTTTCTTTTTCCAAAATTCTTTTAACAGGGTATGGCACGTAAGCATTCATTTCAGGAACCTGCCGTCTATAACGAGTTGGACATAGATTAAATAATTCACTAAAAGAGTACTTTAAACAAACAGACGAATTCGTTACATTGTTACACACTTTGTTTTCAGAGATTACAGACATCCTATCTCAAGAAACAAATTCACTTGGCATTATAGCCTTCTTCACAAAAAAACTTGAAAAATCCAGCATGGTGGTTTTAGGAACTCTTCTTACATAATCTGTAGGAACAAAACGATTAGAGTCAGTATGCATGGAAGATTTAGACTTTACAGAATTTTCTTTTTGCTGGTGAGTGGGTTTCTTAAAAGACTTGGATTGGATCTGAGTCTTTTTAAAAACCTCATTTTTAAACGGTTTTGAGCACTCACCTTTATTAATGATAGAAGAAATTTCAGCTTTGGTCTTACCTTTGTTGGATGACATACATGGAATTTTGGTGGAATGAGAAACTGTTTGTTCTTTTGAAAAATCTTTCAATGTTTGAGAAACCATGTCAAATTTTTCTCTGTAGACAGTTAATTCCACAGATTGTTGAAAAGTTTGATTTACCAATTTTTCTTCGCTCTTAAGAAGAGAATCTTCAAGATCAAGTACTTTCTTTTGAGACGACTTCAATTCCTTTTCTAAAACAGTAATTTCATGTTGAAGAACTTTTGTAGGAATATAAAGTTGAGGAATTGGTTTTACAGGTTCTGTTTTCAATTCAGCTTCTGAATAAGGTGACAAGAAGTCTTGCTCTAAAGTGGGTACTCTACAAGGATAGCTCTCATTATGTTCTTCATATTGAAAAGAAATTTCTTTTTCTTTATTTTCAACATGTTTCTCATTCTCTTGGTTTAAAACTTCTTTTGATGACTCAAAAAAGAAAGATTTAAGTCCAGCTCCCATATAGTTCATGTCATAAAATAAAGGTAAAACTTTTTGGGCCTTTTCCAAATATTTAGGATTTTTAAAACCGATTCCTTGTTTAGAATGTTAAAACCTAGTTTCTTCGGGCTGATTCAAGTGAATAGTTTGTTCTGTTTGACCCCTTTTTAAAAATGCATCGTCAAGGGTCTTTATTCGTCAAGTACAAACTTAATCTTTCTTCTTCAATCATTTTATATTTTTCTAAAATGTCTATATTTTCCATATTTACTGTCTCTAATTGTTTTGAAAGTAAATATATTTCTTCTTTTAACGAGAGTTTTTCATTAGATAACCTATCCAAACAAGATTCAAGATATATATTCTGGTCCTGAACATCTACATATTCGGTTAGCATCTGTTTTATAACATTGTGATTATTTAACCACTTTGAATGATATAATTCAGACGACTCATTTAAAGATTGAGCTAGATGTTTAGCCTGTACACACTTTTCAGTTTCAGCATTTAACCTAGCTTGCAGATCAAGTATATGTGTGTGCAATGTACATTCAGTATTTACAGATTAATTATTTACATGCTCTTGAATGTAACAGGAATATACCTCTTGTGTCTCTGAACCGGATGATGAGCATTCGGGATCGTTGGATTTAGCCATCAGACATGCTGGTGGATTTGTCATTGTCTTCCCCTCATCAGCATGGTCTGAACTAGAAGCAATGGAAATGGCACAGTGATCCAACCCTAGACGATCAACCATATAACAATTCTTGCCCTTATCATCCTCGTCGTCGGTATCTTCAGCATCCCAGTAGTCTTCCTAGGCGACGAGAGCCATGGCATCGGTTCTTTTCTTAGCGGCTTCCAACTTCCGCTCATAGTAGGCGAGGTCTCTATCAAACATGCTACCGCATTCCCGAGCAAAGTGGCCCGGTTTCCCACATTTGTAATAGAGACGCTCTTCGGCGCCTTTTGGTTTATCGGCTCTCGGCCTTTCATCTCTCCTTTCTGCCGGCCTCTTGTCGGCGCGGCGATGTTCTCGGCTGTCGTCCCTCCTTCTATCCCGACGATCATTATCTCTTCTGTCGTCCCTGCGTTCGTCACGACGGTCGTCTCTCCAATCATAATCTCTTCTGTCATCCCTGCGATCCTCACGCCTATCGTCTCGCCTTTCATAACGGCGATCATCTCGATAGTCGCATCTTTCGTCGTACCTCCTGTCATCCATATCAACCCTGCGATAATCATCGCGTCGTTCATCCCTTCTTTCATCTGAGTACCTCCGCGGACCGGTGTCATAGCAGTGGGAATATTCGTGTTAGGAGAAGAAGCATACCTGTACTGAGACGAAGATGAACCCTGTGCAAAAGATGCAGTGGGAATATTCGTGTTGGTGATCAAGGCTAGGGAGTCATTAGGTTTGATGCCAGTGTTAGCAGATAGCAACAAAGATGCGAGCTGATTGGCCATCTGTTTCTGGTGATCCCCATCCCCTTGATACTTTTTCAGCTCTTTGAAGACGACATTGATAGATACCTCAGGAATATTCAGAACCCGTCGTGTGGCCCGGCAAGCAATCTGCCACTCGGGGGCTAAGGCTGAAAAGAACTTGATGTTTATGTCATCCTTGTCCTTTTTGATGTGCAATTTGTTTAACTCATTTACGACTGCACAAAACCTTGTGAACGTAGCCTGCAGAGATTCCCCGTCTTTGGCTCGAAATTCTGTAAACTTAGCCTTAGCTTCCTCTATTTTAGCACGATCATCGAGATCTGCCCGCAGCATTTGTACTTCTAATTCGTCCCACATTTCTTTAGCAGAGATTTTGCTGTCTACTCTGACCAAAATATCAGTGGGGAGGGCCTGATAGATCAGATACTCAGCACTCTTATCGGCATGCTGTCTGTCACGCTCGGCGTCATTAGCTGGTTCTCTTTCAATCTTAGATGCGGGAACAGGGGGGTCAGCCTCGGGTCTAGCCGCGATTTCCCGATAGTAGATAACGGGGCCGTCAGAGATGGATTGAAGCATTAGGTTTCCAAGGGGTTGCATTCCGAAAAATTTGAGGAACCGGGATTTCCATTGTTCATACTCGTCAGGATATAGAATAGGTGGTCTGTTCTCGGATCCGAGTACGAGAGCTTAACGAGACATGATTGAGGGTGCTGATTGAAACAAATAAGATCTTGAAGGTGGAAACTTGAATCGGATGGGCTGGATAACGGAAGAATAGTACACTGGATGGTACTAATTCGGATGAAGGTTCTGAGTTTGGATTGAGCCGATTCGGATGGATAGCAATTCGGACAGGGGCCGAATTAGGATGAACCTTTGGTTCGGATGGAAAGTAATTCGGACGGGGGCCGAATTCGGATGAACACTTGGTTCGGACAAGGCAGGGACCTATTTCAGATGAGTGAAGCCTGATGAACCGAATTCGGATTAACCGGATTCGGATGAACAATGTGGACTTCGGATTGATGGAGGAACCGAATTCCGATGGTCCGGATTCGGGTGAACAGTAGGGGTTTCGGGCAAACACTTAAGAATATTTTCAGGAAGGGGGACTGAATTCGGATGGTCCGAAATAGATATGGTCCGAAATGAGAATTTTAAATTAAAGCACAAGTCAAAATATGAAAATGAAAGTGCCTGGTCTGAACTTCGGATGGTCCGAAGTTCGGATGGGACCGAATGTGCCTAAATGTGGTCTGAACTTCGGATGGATGAAAGTGCCTGGTCGGAAATAGGCACAGTGATGGTCCGAAATACACCTAAATGTGGTCCGAAATGTGGTTCGAACTAGGGTCTTAGATGGTCCGAAATGGGGTCCGAAATACTACTGTATGGTCCGAATTACAGTAGGTTTTTAACAGATATTCAAAGTGCAGAACAGTTCAGAATTCGATTTTAGCAGATTTAAGGCGTAAATTGTTTCTAAATGAATGAGAAACTATTTTAAACACTTTTGATGTTTTAAAATGTACCAAAACACTTAAAAATCAGTAAAAAAATGAGCAAAAACCCACTAAAACCCATATCTTTTAAAGTTTTAAAAACAACCGATTATGGATGATTTTGATGGAAAGATTGAACCTAATAAGCTCTAAATCAGTAGAGGGTGATAATGTGATGATTTTATGACAATAATAACACAAAAACCGCTGAAAACAGAAAATTAAAAAGATCTAACCGATTGAAAGATGAAGAACACGAAGAACATAAAAAAAACCCAGCAGAATCCGAAAGTTGCAAGTTGAAATCCACCTTTTTTGCTCTGATACCAATTGTTGTAATGTATTCCCAGTAATAATCAGCATGTTAATGTTTCTTTTATCAAACACAAGAAGAATCAAGCTCAATAATTGTGTAATGATTAAGAGGACAATAAGAATGTAGAGAGAATATTAAAGTTGGAGGCTGAGAATGTTTGCTCTATTTTCAACCGTGTGAATGTTTACAAACCCTAGGAGCCTATACATAGGCTCCTTTAATTAACTATCAAACAATGACACATTTGGTCCCTTGACTTTTACATAGAAATAAAATACAAAGGAAATAAATACAAGACTAATCATTAAGTAAATAATTATTACAAAATAAGTCGACATGATCGAAATTAAATATCTAACACCCCTAAAAAGTAATTGTTGTTTTTCCTTAATTATCTAAATTGCTAAAAAAATGTAATTAAAAATAAGTAAGGTGTCTTTTGTTTTGAAAATCAATATTGGGTCCTTAGCTCAGTGGTAGAGCATTTGACTGCAGATCAAGAGGTCACCGGTTCGAACCCGTTAGGGCCCTTATACATTTGATTTTTAAACCTTTTAAACAAAAGATATATATTGTTTTTTTTAACAATTTTATATATAGTTTTTCTTCCAAAAGTTGGAAAAAAAACTGAAAACATATCAAACTGAACCAAGAACATTAGGTTCGATTTTCAAGTCTAAACTGTAAAATTTTCGTTTAATATTTAAAAATATCTCTTCAATCTAATATAACCTTATTTGGATTTAAATAAAATCAAATCTTAATTTTTCAATAATTAAATAGTTAAAATATAGGGAACTACGAAGTATACAAAGGATGATAAGAAAAGTAGTAGTTTATGTCCAACAATAATATCATTTTTGTATTTTCATAATAAATTATTTATATTTTAAATTTATAATCTGTATATATTTTATTTAAAAATCATGTATTAAAAATATTTGCATAATATATAGATATTAAAATTGTTAATCAACATATATACATTATTATTTATACAAACATTTTCGGTTCTTATATTGTGTTTCCGTCACTTGAAAAACAATGAGACAAAGAAAGCAATTTCAACCTAACGGACCAAATGGTCCGGAGTTTAAAAAAGACCCGTATTAAAATATAAACTAGGACGTAACTTAAAAAAAATTGTAATCCTAAATAACTATGTATTAAACAATTTGTTTTTGAAAAAAATTTCAATATTAGAATTTTTACAATACCATATAAACATCTGTTAGACGACTCGACGAGTCAACCTAATTGTTAGGCACAAAAAGGCATCAATCAAACCTACTCATTATCATAGGGGTGAGATTCTTAATCAAACCTGATTGATACATTTAAATGGAAAATTTAAGGCTTTGTAATGTCTTAATGAAACCTGATAAGTGATTTGCAAAATCAGCCTAACTCTATTTACACTGTTACATTCATTGTAACTTGGCAGATTGACAAAGTTATCCATAACTGTTGGACAGGTTTGATAGAAACTGTCTAAGCTGTTCATGTCCGTTGAACAGCTTTGACTCAAGATAGTTGAAGGTCCCAAAAGGTTTCCCTAATATGTTGCTCTAAGCTGTAGAGGGGGGGGGGGGGGGGGGGTGAATACAGCTACTTAAAATTTTCAACACACTTTCTCAATGTTTGTATGTTTATTATCAACAAGTGTTAATTACAAACAAACTTGAACTGCGGAATGGTTCAGGCTGAGATGACAGAAACTACAGATAGTCTACTAATCTAAGACACACTCAGACCAGTTACAATGAATATAGTCATTAAGATGGACTCACTGATTTTACAAGACATATAGACAACTTGAATAAGAACAACTTGGACACCCTTAATTGTTTTATTCTAAGCAGACTTTGCATGCATGAAAACACACTTCTTTGCACGTTCTGAATATCTCAGTCTCTTGGTTGTCTCACATTCCTTAGAAGCTTCCTTTTATACTCTCTCAGAGAATATTGGTGAACCTTCTTCATTGGACAAGCAGATAGTGGAGAGTCTTTCCAAAAAGACAAAACTGCTTTTCTGCGCATTCTGATAAAACATCATTTGTTCCTACATTGCAAAATGTTTGTCTTTTTCATTTTGTCTCTGTTGCAGACTGCTTTACCTTAAAGAGGAATGTCAACTTTAATACTTTCTTATTCTTGTAGAGCCATTTTGATATAAGAAACGGCCTGTCACCCATTTCAAATATCTGCTTTGTCTTCATGTATCTGAACAGCTTGGGCAGTGTAAGCAGTTCCGAATTTTCCACTTTGTATTCGACTTGTAAACTGATCTTTTTGTCCAAGACAATACATGATGACATGGAAACATATTCCATAAAGTGTATAACTTGTTCACAAACAATAGGTTCTGTTCACAAAGAACAGAACACTTAGTTTTGGTCCAAGTTGCGCAACAGACATGAGCAGCGTAGACAGTTTAGTCCAGCATGTTCAACAGAATAGAACAGCTTGGACAATGTGCCTTAGTTGCAACAGATACAACAAGGTAAGCAACTTTGACATATATTGCGAATCACTTTTCAGGTTTCAGTAAGGTATTAAGAGGCCTTAAATTATACATTCAAGTGCATCAAACAGGTTTGATTAATAATCTCCTCCTAAGATGTATAACAGGTTTGCCTGAGGCCTTTTTGTGCCTAACAATCTCCCCCTATTTACAATAATTAGTATAAGCTGTTTTATCAATTATCACTATATATTCTTACATTACATTTGCTGAAATGAAATTACAACACTGAAGTAAAATAAAAGATTAGTTTATATATACACTGATATTGATTTTAAACAACACATGTTTTACAGAAGTACAACTGATGTACTAAAGTAAATTACAACTAATATAATAAGATATATTACAATTGATGTAATAAAGTACAACATATGTACAAAGAGAATTTCAACAAATTGGATAGTTGATGGTGGGAGCAAGTAATGGTAAGCCTGTCCAACTTATGGACAACTTCCATTCTTCATCTACTCAGCAGTAGATGGACCTTCAAGCTTTGGCATGTCTTCAAACAGATTTTTGAAATGCTCCATCGTCTCTTCAATTTCTTCTACTTCATATCTAAGAAGTATGAAGTCAGGGTGTTGAAGTTCTCCTCTTTCATAGAAACCTTTAAGCTGTTCCTAGATGACTGCTCTCCATTTTGAGGATTGTGTAGAAGTGTTGGAGAGTCTAAAGGCTATGATCTACTTGAGACCAACTTTATGAAGATCAGATGCCCAGTAGAAGCACATTTTCTTTGTTAAGGGGTCCACAAAAAACACCCCTGGCTCAAGTTCTTCTATTAGTTTGCCTTCCTCAGGCTTAACTCCCCTTGGCAGACTGTGATCCACCCCTTAGATTTCAACAGCAAGTATGCCTTGTTCAATCATGATGAGGAGCTCTTCAAGCTCTGTATCCTTTCTCTTTCTCATGGGCCTGATCTTAGGTTCCACCAGAGAGGTACCCTTGATTTGTTTTTCAGGAACTAAGCCTAGGTTTTTGACATTCTCCATCAGCGTTTTGACATATGCCCTTTTTTTAGCAATTTCAGATTTTGATTTACTCAGGGCAACTGCCAATTCAACCCATTCCCTATATCCCATGCAAGCAACATCAGCATACTCATAAGCTTCCGATTCTGGACCGTTAGCACCTAGCATGGCTATATGAATCTTCCACTGCTTGCCTTTCTTTGAAATAGGGACAACTTTGACAATGGTTTCCTTGGCAAGTCTTTTGTTGGCGACATCAAAGAATTTCATCCTTGCCATGTTGTCAAAATGTACTTGGGCTTTTGCTGATGAGAATACAGGCTTTGACTTGGTCACTAAGACCTGTGTACTTTGCTCATTTTCTCCTTCTTTCTCAGTCACTGACTCTCTTGTAGCCTCTAACAGTTTCCTTTGAACATCCAAGGAGGGCATTATAATTTTTCTTGCCTCCTTGTATGCAAAGGCTTTGGAAGCTTTGGTATACGCTTCTCCCTTCTTTTGTGTTTCCATAATATCAAATCTGCTCTTCTTTTAATGTATAATATGTCTCCAGTCGAATACCCATTTCTTTGGCTTGAGACTCGTAAAATTTGAGTTGAGCAGCCTTGAGATAGTCAGTGTCCACTGAGGCATTTCCTTTACCCTTTGCTGCTTTGGTCCCTCCTCTTCTGTTTTTTTTTCTGTTTGTTCTAAAATCAGATGTCTCCTCCTGCCTGGCCTGTCCTCAGGAATGGATTCTCCCCCTTAGATGATGCAGGGTTTGAAGATCCAACCTGAGTAGGCTGAGCAGTTTCAGAAACTTTAGAAGAACCTGCAACAGGCCCAGTTTTTGTGAAACCTGCTGCTTGCCCTACTGATGCTGATTTCTCCTTAGAGGGAGAAGAAGATTTCTCCTCCTTAGACTTGGTCTTCGAGGCACGTATCTTCTCCCTCTTTGAAGGAGATGGCACAGAGCCTTCAACAACAGGTCTGCCTTAGGTAACGGATCCAACAGGCTGGACATCAGCAGTTTTGGGAACATGCTTGGACACAACAAGGCTATGCACTAAGAAAGCCAAGTTGTCCTTAACCTCTCCTAACTGGGTAACACAGGTGTGAAGAGAAGAAGAATGAGAGGTTGCAAGGGAGGATAGCTGTGAGATAGCAGCCCTGTCAGATTCTGTGAACACCAAACCTTGAAGTTGTGCAAAAGTCAGGTCAAGGGTTTCTTCCATATTATCAAAGTTTGAGGACACAGAGTTGGATAGAGATACCATTAAGGTAATTAGGCTGGCCAAAGTGAAGGGTAGAGTAGTTGAGCAGGTTTCAGCAAGGGCTGACAGCTGTTGGGAGACAGCTGACAGTGTGGACACGGAGTCCTGCTGGTGAGAAAGAATCGATGAAAGGCAGGAGGATAGTTGTTGCAGCTATGCAGTGAGTGCAAGCAGCTGAGAGGACTGATCAGCTTGGGGAGCAGGGGTTGGAAAAGAAGTGCTGAATGAATCAAGGAACCCCTGATGATGGGCAGACAAAGAGTCTGAAATAAGGGAAGGAAGGGAGGTAATAGAATTTTTCAAAGAACCAACTTTGTTGGTCAGCACAGACAGTTGATCCTTCAGAGATAAATCTTTGGGGGATGGAGGTGTGTGAGTTGACTGTTTGGATTGGGTGGATGCTGAGGAATGTGATAGTGATTGTGAGGATTGGGGAGTATGGGGGTCAGTAGGTGAAGGTAGGGAGACTTTGGATAGTAATTTCATAGCTTGGGCCCAGCTTGGAATGGTCAAGGGGACCTTCAGTTGTGGCTGTATCTGCATCATGAGGTGAAGTGATAGGAGTTGGTGGCCTTTCAGATGCTACTGGTAATTTAACACCTTCATGATGACCAGTGGTGGTTCCGTCAGTGGTGAAGGCTGATGATGGGATGTGCATTTCAACATCATCAGTGGTGAAGGCTGATGATGGAATGTGCACTTGGGAAGTAGCCTCACCAAAGGGATGTTCTATTCCCTGAGGTTCATCAGCTTGGGTTGTTGGTCCTTCAACAGTTGTTGGGTGTGGAACAACTGCATCACCAGGAGCAGAAGTGAAAGGCAGATCTGCTGATTGGTTTATATCAGCAGCTTTGGCACCTTGTGCAGACACAGTATGTGGAGCAGAAATATGATGGGGTGACTTTGTGGACTCAGTGTGTGGAGAGAGCTCCTGTCTTTCAATGTATTCAGCCTGTTGAGAGGCTTGGACAGTTGATGTGGTGGTCTCCTTTTGTACAACTGGTTCCTGTTGGGAGAAACTAGAGGGCCTAGGTTGACTCATGGTGGACTCTTTTTGGTGTGAATCCTGCTCCAAATTTGCTGCACTCACTCCCAAAATAGGACAAGTAAAAGCAGCAGGAGTTGCTTCTTTGTCAACTCACTCCTGTTGGGAGGGGTCAGAGGGGCTAGTTTGGGAGGATGATTTCTTTTTGTCTAATGATTTTCTTCTATTATAGGATTTAAAGGAGGATGTGGAGGATGAATGTTGTGGAAGATTGATAGGGTGTTTAGTTTGGACTGGTGAGGAGACTGGCTAGAAGCAGGAGGTTGTTCATGTTCCATAGTCTCAGGTGCCACAGAGGCACCAGCCACAAAGGCTTCAGGTTCAACTGATGAACCTGGGTGACAAGCATGCTCCCCCTCAGCCACTGAGGCTGATAGGCAAACTTAGCTGTTTTAGCCTTCTTGCGGACAGGCTCAACTTCACTTGTTTTCAAGGCCCTTTTAATCAATTTCGGACTTGATTTGGGTTTTCCCTTGGGAGCAGCAACTAGATCCACCTTCTGAGTAGAAGGTCCTTCCACTAAACCAAGCAACCTCCTCATTGGTGTTGACAGAGGAGGTTCCTTTGCAAGAACTGGGGTATAGAAGACCCTGTTTCCTAACACTGCAGTTGATAATAAAGGTTGAGAGGTGTACAGATGTTCACCACAAATGTGTTTCAAGATGAGGCTCAAAACCCTTGGGTATCTGATAGCAGCTAAACGTTGTTCCTATTGCACCTGGTTCCTCAAATTCAGGAAAATCCACCTTCCCATGTTCAGAGTTGTCTCATACACAAACTATAGGACAATAGGAATTTCATCCCTGATGAGTTGGTCAAGTGAACCAACTTTGGAGCTCAGACTCATCACCACTGAGGCGAAGAGAAAACTGTAGGTTGGGGATAGATCCCTTCAGAACAAAGTAGCACCCACTTTTGGTTCTGCTACACCACAGAAGCGTAGCAGATTACCATTTGTTCGTCCTCAGGCTGAGGTTTGTCATAGGTGTCAGCCACTGGAAGATGAAGTACTTCCCTGAGAAGAGCAGTAGGGATCTCAATGGTTTAAGTGCCATTGAGAATGGTTCCCCTGATAATTTTGGTAGACGGATCATATGAACAAGTGTACCAAAACTCATAGAACATCTCCTGATACATAACTCCAGGAGAGGCTGTGATTGCATAGTGTTGGGGATGGGCTTGAAGGAAGTCCACCATTGGTTCAAAACCTTTTCCAACATAATTTTTTGGAATAATCAGGTTAGCAATGTAGTTGGTGGGCTTGATAGTGAGCATGGTGTTGACAGATGGGTGCTTCTCAATGTCATTACCAACGAACACAGGGAGAAGGGGATTGTTTTGGTGAGCCATTTGAGAATGTAGTAGGAAATGCACAAGTTTGAACACTTAGTCATTTTAGGGTTTATCAGAGAGTTATGGAAGTAGTAGGAAGAAGAAGATGAATCAGTGGTTTGGGTATTTATAGGATTTGAATGTGAGTGAGTAGGAAAGAAAAAGGTTTAGGCAGTTGATTTGAAATCAGTCTACAACACAAGACAAAGTGGAAAATCAGATGCTGTTAGTTACGCCAAAGCTGCTCTGAATCATGAAGACAAAAGGGATATCTGAAATGGATGACAGACCATTTCTTATATCAAAATAGCATTACATAAAGAGTGAAGGTCTAAAGTTGACATTCGTTTATAAGGTAAAGCTGTGGACAACAGACACAAAAGAAAAAGACAAAGATTCTGCAAGAAGTGGACAAAGCCTAATTTGTCAGACTTGCAGAAAAGTATCCTTGTCTTTTTGCAACACGTTCCCACTTTATCTACAACCAATGAAGAAGCTTCACTTAGATTCACTGAGTGAGTATAAAAGAAGCTTCCAAGGAATTAGAGAAAGAAAAAGAGAGACATCCACAAGTCTAAAACGTGCATTTGCAAAGTAAAGTGTGTTATTCATGCATACAAGTTTTGGCTTTCAACTTAGAGTAAAATAGCTAAGTGTGTCTAAGTTGTTCCATCTCAAAGTTGTCTGTTTGTGTCTTGTACAAATAGTGAGTGAACCTTAGTGAGTAATATCATTTTAACTAGTCTGAGTGAGTCTTAGATTAGTTTATAGTCTATTGTTTCTGTCATCTCAGTTTGGATCATTCTGCAATCCAAACCTGTCTGTAATCTTAACAATTGTTAATATATACATACAAACATTGAGAAAAAGAGTGTTCTAAAGAATTAGCTCTATTCACCCCTCTACAGCTTCTAGTAAAGTACTTGGGAAACCTTTGGGACCTACAACTGGTATAATAGCAGTTTAGAGTGTGTGTTAACTCTACATCTCTCATAACTTCCCATTTCCCATCATGGACTACAGTGCTTCAAACTCCTCTTCCAACTATGACAATGGGTCTATGGCCAAATCTCCAACATTTAATCATCAATACTTCTCTGAGTGGAAATGCAGAATGATGCTCTATTTAGACAATCTGGATGTGCATGCAAGGTCTGCTCTCTACGGATCTATCTTGACGCGACACCTTCCAACGAGTGCGGAATCCTCGTTAGCGGCTTGACGGATATATCACGCACACCGAAACACGGAGACTACCACGGTGATAGACGAACAACTTAGAACGCCCCGACACGATGATTCTTTCCTCACCAAACACACTTTTTGCAATCAAGTTCGAGATCGCCTTTTGCTAATCCTTTGACCAATTCTGCAAAAGTCTGCAAAAGTCTAATAATTAATCGAATTAACCCTTAATTATACTGACAGGTTCAACTTTGTCTAGGACAAATTTGAACTTGGCCCAAGGCCTATTCGAACTTGTCCTCCTGGACAAATTCGAACTTAGCCTAAACTCGAACCTTATCTTTCAAACTTATGTTTGAACTTATGTTTTATCTTATCTTTGAATTTATCTTTGTACTTTATGTTTGAACTTATCGTAATACGTTACCCTAAGTTCAAAAATACAATCAATCAATATCAAACATACATAATCAAACATATATATCAAACACTTATTAATATTCAATATCAAGTAAAATGACTTACACAAAATGCTATCTAAACTTAGACTGCTATCGTCACACAAGATGTACTAACAGACTCCCCCTTGACGATAGCATCTAATTTTTTTTACATTTTGTCTAACTACTTGAACCATATAAACTACTACCTGCTTATAAGCCTATATCGATACATATTCTCACTATCTTTTGGAATTTCCTAGCTTCAGATCTCCATCCTTCGTGAAAGAAGATAGGCTGATCATGTAGCTTCTTTAGGTCATCCTTGGATATGTTTATTAGATGTAACGGATCATACACTCGCAAAATAACTTTGTCTACTGTGTCTTCCATCACAGCTTCAGCAGTATCGATATCTATATACACCACTTCATGCTACTTAGAACATCTTGTGGCATCGACCTCATAGGCACCTTCTTCAAACACTTGACAGGCTTATACACCATTCTAGCCCATGGCTTTCCTGTATGTGGATAAATTCTTGTATCATTTTCTACCCTCTTGCCTGATCTTGGCCTTAGCCTTTCGAACTTTCCTGACCGACCTTCTTTTCTGATTATCTTCGCGATCACTTCAGCGTACGGGTCGTCACCAATATTGATCAATTCTTTCCAGACTAATTCCTTTACTTCTACCTTTGGCCAAGTGTTAAACACTCTGAGCGTCCGCCTAAGGTATTGAAGTCCATCTATTCTCTTTAGAATGAATAGCTGCAGTTCTATGTCGAAGAACCAGCTTATAATTCCACCAGAGAGATTTTCAGATCCAGGCACTCTCATCTTCTGCTTCCTCTTCGGCTCTCCCTTCTTCTCTTCCATTCTGAACCATAGATTTAGCAATTCAGCTCTTGTTGGTTCATTCTCAGCTTCCTCCAGCTCTGAGCCTTCTACTGAGGCCAGCTTAATCTCGGTAAATATCAATCACATTGTGCTTGTTCTACACGTATAATTCTGTGATAGGTTGTGGATTAACGATCACTTCATCAACATTATCGTCTTCATCTTCTATGACCTCATCATCAGACTTCCAATTTACTACTTCTTCAGGAACAAACTCTCCTTCTTCCAATTCTCCTACATCTTCTTCAAAATCAAAGTCAAAAAGTGTTTGTTCTTCTTCTATATCCATTAGAGCGTCTATCATCTCACTCTCTACAACCTTAGAAGAACTAGCCTCACCTCCTTCGACTCCAGACTGACTAGGCTCCCCCTGAACTGATGAATGCTGAGCAGTTGGAAAATTTTCTGGCTTATTTTCTTTTCGTGCTTCGGGATCATTGCCATCGTCATCTTCTCTCCTTATCTCTTCTCCTTCTCTGCAGCTCGTCTCCCCCTGAGCCTGAAGATTTTTCATTAGCTGCTCGGGGAGGGACTTCATGTTTTTGATCTCAGTAGCTTGATCTGCAACAAATGTCTTCAATTCAATATTTTCATGATCAATTTTTGCATTATGCGCCTATGCTCATTAACTGCTTTTGTCAGTTGGAAGATTTGGACTGTCTGGAAATCTACTTTGCTTCGTAGCTCTGAGAATCACTGGTTGTCTGTGAATGTGGATGAAGTGGATGGGATAGAAGTGATTGGTGACGGCGTGATTGATGGTTGAACAGATGTTTGAACGGCAGGAATCTCAGGCTCTGAAGCAGAAGCAGATGAAGCTCCCTGCATGAACCTGTGCCTTTTTGCCCTTTGCCTTGGCATTAAGGAGTAGGATCTTCAGCTTCAAAATTAGAATCGTCGTCATCTGAATCTCTAGCTGCTCTTTTTCCTTCCTCTTCTCTGAGACTGACCACTATTCTTGAGCCATATTGCCCAATACGCACAGATGGGTCAACAGATTCAGTGGCTCCTTCTTCAACCTCTATTTCTTCAGCTTCCTCAGACTCAGATTCTGAGGTGGTCACTGCTTGACCCTCTTCCTCAGGCTGATATTCATCTATAGCTCGCATAACATCATCATCATCAACTGGAGGCTCCAAGATAGAGCCAATGAGCTCAGCAGTTGTATCTTCTTGTGCATGAGAACCCTGTACCCAGATTTCCTCCAGAGTCTCTACTCGTGGATCTATTTCTGGGGCAACGCTTGAGGGGCCTGCAGCAATCACTGATGGACCTGCTGCCGATTGCTGAACTCTACTTGACGTAGGCCTTGATGCCCGAGTTTGACTTTCTTGAGCTCTTTGCCTCCTGCGAGGTTGCTGTGGAGGTCTTTGCTGTTGCTGAGGCTGCTGCTGGGCTGTACTTGCTGCGGCTGAGGCTGAGGCCCTTCTCCAGCCCAGTTCTCCCCCTCTGGTGTAACAACCTAACTTTTGGTCAATCATGTAATATGTGATTTTGAGATAATAATGTAATTTTATTACATTATTTATCTTGCAATTTAATTAAGTATGAAATTATTTAATTAAATTATATATATGTTATGAATTATTAAAAATGATTAAAATAAAAGAGATGTAAAAATTCAAAAGTTTAGTGGGTTAAATTCAAATACGACCAATTTGATATATAAAAACAAAATTAATGATCATTTAAGATCATTAACACTAAATCACTCTCTCTCTCTCTCTCTACTCTCTCTACTCTCTCTCTACATTCGGATTCTTCACAAGAATTCATCAAATCTCCATAAATTGCAAATTTATTGAAGATTGAATCCAAAGAGGAGTTACAAACATCACCAATCAATTGGAATTTACAAGATTTTGAGGTAATAATCACTTTAATTTTGAAATATATATATGTTTGGTTAGGTTTTGTGTAAAACCAAAACCAAGAATTAAAAACATGAATTTTATGTTGCATGTCTAAGATTTTAGTAGATTATGATGAATTTAAGTAGTTTGAAGTAATAGAGATGAAAATCTATGGATAGATTGTCCAAAATTATTAAAAATCAGAATTTTGGTGAAATTATGTTCTTGACAAAAGTATACATTTTTGGACAATCTTACTCAATTTATGATGTTATTGATAGGGAAAATAGTATAAAATTAACCCAATAATGATAAAATAACACTTTATAAAGTTGCATGTTGATTATAAATGGGTTTAGTGAAAATTGATAAAAATCCGTATGAATATATATAAGAACACTAAGAATATTTTCTGGGAAAATTATGAAGACATGGATCCGAATTCGGTTGAACCCGAATTCGGATGAGAGGCACATTTCGGATGATATGATAATTTCGGATCCTTGAATTCGGATATATCCCAATCCGGATACTCATTTCGGATGAAGCCTATTCCGGACCACTTGTTTAATTCGGATGCCTCAAATTCGGATTAAGTACTTCGGTCCGAATCCGGGTGCTTGACCCGGGCTAGTCCGAATCCGGATGGATTGTGGGTCCGAATTTGAGTACCACTGCGGATGAACCAAATCCGGATCACCCAATCCGGTTGACCCGAATTCGGATGATCCGAACCCGGATGCCCATTTTGATATTTTAAATAAATAATACATGATTAAGAATGATTAAAGATCAACAAAGCAAAATGATTATATATATATATATATATATATATATATATATATATATATATATATATATATATATATATATATATATATATATATATATATATATATGTATATATACAGATCTTTTGAGAATTTAATGAAACAAGGAATATGAACGAAAGAAAGATAGAAGAGTTGTCAGTATCAGAATCAAATGAATTAATGATTTATAAAGCTAAAAGCTGATGATATTGATACGATATGATTCTGGACAGGTTCTTTGAAATTCTGAACATTAATTTAAAGATTTAAAAGCGGGTCAAAGATTTGATTTGACAGAGAACAGATTGAGAAAGATAAAATCCTGAGATAACTCAGATGGCAGATTTTACATCTGTTTGATAAAGACCCCAGATCTGTGAGTTATAGATATTCAGATTTAACATGCGAGATTTCCGGTTGAGACATATTGTTGATGTTAGATTTATTTGACACTAATATTATCAGCTGGATTGAGACCTATGCACACCATGGTTCAGTGTTGCGCAATGGATCGTGATAGCTATTTGATTTATCACTTTAAATGACTTTGAGATTCATTATTCATTTCTGATATTGTTTGAGATTATTGCTATCATGACTTTGATTACGTATGCTTCATCATTGCATATATCTTTGACATATTGATTCAACATGATTAGCCTTGTCGGTCTATTGTTCTAGACCTGGCTATTTCACCAGTTCTATTGAACTTGGTAATGACCTCCGATGTTCTGCCATGTTGATTTACTGGTAGCTAGCCCAGTATGTGGCTGATCCCCACGATTTAAGCGTGAGTGTGGCCTGAACATCATTCGACTCCATGACTTCTATGTCTCAATCATGAGGGTTGTAGCGGCAGCCATGACATATCACGCTAGGATTTATGATCCGTTTGACCATGCATGTTAATTTGAAAATCTATTTACTCACGAAGCTTTGCTTACAGTTGCTACTTGACATTTTTACAGGAAAAGATAAAGGGAAGTCTGTAGGACCTAGTTCTTAGGTCATTCAAGATCCAAGTTTTGAAGCTTTCATAGACCACTACTCAACAAACCTTTCGGTACTGATTGGAAGACGACAATTGTGGTGGTTTTGGGTAGATTTGATATGGTTGTATGATGACATGTATTAGATTAGACTTGTGCCCTTTATAAGTTTAATTTGAAAACTGAAAACTGTATTAAACTTAATCCTAATATTTTGTACTGTAATATAATATTCCGCAATTTAATTACTCTATCTTAGTTATGGTTGATATCGTATTGCCTGATTTGGGACCTAGACTCTGAGGACTACCCCCTAAGGGGAGGTCTTCACATCTGGGGCTACAAAATCCGGATCTACCACCGCACCGAAGAGAGGTGCATCCAGTGGTCTAATCAGTTCTGCCCTACGAGCGTTGTGAGATTGGCAATCAGCAAAAATGCGCTTATCAATAACAGCGACACTCTGAATATCCGGCAACTGCGGCAGATTCAGCAAAAGGTGGCGGATCAACAACATTACAAACCGCTGATACATCAGAAATCTCTCCCGCGCTAGAGCCGTGATTTGGTGCACGAACTCCGCAAAGAACATTTCCGAAAAGCTGAAACTTTTGTTATATACCAAGGCAATCATAGACGACTGCATCTTGGACACCATATAATCAAAACCCGCCTTTATAGGTGCGAAGCACACCATAATCACGTGTGCCAGGTACCTCCATTGGCCTATCAGACCGCTCTCCATATATGAGGCTTTAGCTATATCCAGTCCATACCTCATTCGTAAAAGGGCTGCTTGCCTTACGTCCAATGTGGAGTCGATTGGCCCAGCTTCCTGTTCTACTGTCCCCAGCTGCAAAACTCTTCGTAGCATATCCGGAGAAAACACAAGGGGCTGCCCGACAACTCTTGTCCTTAACACCATTGGCGTCACGGTACAGTCGACTTGCAAGTGATCCTAGAATTGCCTAACATACGGCAATAAGATCTGTACATTATGTAAAAGGGCATATGACATCCTGGAATGTGCCAAGAAATCCACCATTGGTCTAAACGCCTGAGCTTCAGGAAGCTCCCTATCTGGCGATATGACCATATTATGCTTCTGAAAGAAGGCTCTTTCACCCATATCTGCACATTAAAGAATAGACTATATCAGAAGTGAAAAATAAAAATGAAACTTGTTTAAATTCAAATTTGTTTTATTTTGAACTTACAAAGTTCAAAATCCAACACATTTCAATTTCTACAATATTGAATTCAAAATTATGAAAATATTTCGACTTTAATACTAAATTCGAAGGACATGTTCGAGTTTGACTTGAATTCGAGTTTGCTGACAAGTTCGAATTTACTGACAAATTCGAACATGATGAAAAAAGTCGAATTCGGTCACTTTCAAACACAAATCCATGATTTAAACTCCATTAGACTTAAAAAACTGTATACACTAGTCCTAGTAGGTTCTAATCGAAGATATATGTAACTTATTTGAAGTTTTACCGGTTAAAACTTGTGATTTTGAATCACTAAGTTTAAAACCTTAAAACTTCAAAATCCGTCGATTTTTTTGCAATAAATGAGTCCTAGACTACCTAAATCTTGTATAACACTTATGTTTATACCTAGATTAACAAGTAGATTCGAACACAAGTGGACAAAGCTTCGAGTAATAGTGACAGAATCGAATCGGCAAAGTCGAAGACTAAGTTCGAAATCGCACAAAGGAAGTTCGAAACAACAAAATCGAATGTAGTTGACATTAATGAGTCACTGTTGACCTTTATATACTAACCACCTTCAAACTTGCATTAAATTCGAATTTACTGACAGAATCGAATATTTATTCGACTTTGTCTTAAATTCGAACATACTTGAAAATTTTGAAAATCTTTGAATAAAATTCAACTTTTTCAAACTTTTCCAACGTTTTCATCTTTTTCAGGTAACATAACAAACTATGCAAAATTTATTTACACTAAGCAAGAGATTTTCACGCAATGTTTGTTTTATCAACTAAAAATACATCCTCGATAACTTTGACCTTTTTCCTAAAAAGAAAAATAAAATAAACAAAAATAAAATAAAGTAAAGTAAAGTGAAATTAAAATTTTGAATAAAACTTAAACTTAAACTACTCAAAAATACTTTTAAAATTTTTACATCCTATACTAATACTAACAGAATATTTTTGGCGAGAAAGTCAGAGAAAGGTTCAATCAGATAGCGGTGTCAAATACGCACTTTCAGTGTCTAACTTTCACACTTACGAATTTTTGATTCCTTTGATTGTTTGTCGTGACACATATTTCTAGGAGATTGTTGGTATTATTTTCCCTTTAAACATTTTACACTTTGGAATATCCCTTGGCCTTTTTATTTATCAAGAAAGTACCTTATGTGACTCATACTTAGACATACTTTTATGATTGTAAGGTCTACCACTATGAGATCTATCTAGACGCGGAGCCGTCAACGAGTGCGGAATCCTCGTTAACGGGTAGACGGAAACAACTCTCAACTACGAAACACGGAGACTATCAGAGGCTGAACGAACGACACACGAACGATCCTACGAACTGATTCTCTCCGAAACGGCACTAAGACTGATGATAAACTCGAGATCGCTTTATGCTTAATCCCTCACGAATTCTGCAAAAAGTATGATAATATCTCGAGTCTATCCCTAATTATAGACCCTGATTCGAGTCTGTTATGGGCCAAACTCGAATCTGGCCCAAGGCCCATTCGAGTTTGTCTACAATGACCCTCTCGAATCTGGGCTCATTCGAATCTAGGGCTACATTCAAATCTATCACAGATTCGAATGCCAAGCCTTAAATAATTCGAATCTAACTTATCACATAAACAACTAAGTGTTGAAACTTATGTTATTAACTTATGCTTGAATTAATCTTTGAACTTTATGTTTGAACTTCTTGCAATATGTTACATCAAGTTCAAACACACATTCAATAACTGACAAACATACATAAACATATATATCAAACACTAGTTAATTTCCAATATCTTGAATATTACTTAAACCAAAATGTTAGATCGCTTAAACTGCTATCGTCACACAGGGTGTACCAACAGAGTCCCCCTTGACGATAGCTTCTAACTATTTACATCAAGTTTAAGTACTAGATCTATATATACTACTACCTGCATATATACCAGCATCTATACAAACTCTGACAACTTTCTGGAACTTTCTGGCTTCAGATCTCCATCCTTCATGAAAAAAGATATGTTGACCATGAAGCTTTTTCAGATCTTCCTTTGATAGATTCATCAGATGTAGAGGATCATACACTCTCAAAAGAACTTTGTCGTCTTGATCCTCCATGATGGCTTCAGCAGTTTCATTATCCAAGTACCACCACTTCGTGTTGGACAAAATATCTTGAGGCATCTTCTTCATGGGCACCCTTCTTAAGCATTTGACAGGCTTATAAACCATTTTCGCCCATGGTCGTCCTGTATGCGGATCTATCCTTGAAGAATCCTCAACTCTCTTTCCAGAGCTTGGATTGAGTCTCTCAAACCTACCGGATCTCCCTTCACGTCTGATTATCTTCGCGATCACTTCAGCATAGGGATCATTTCCGATGTTGACTAACTCTTTCCATGCCAGCTCCTTCACCTCTACCTTCGGCAATGTATTGAACACTTTAAGCTTGCGCCTTAGGTATTGGAGACCATCTCTCCTCTTTAGAATAAAGAGCTGCAGTTCTCTATCGAAGAACCAGCTAATAATGCCTCCGGAGAAGTTTTCTGCACCTGGAATTCTCATCGTTTTCTTTATCTTCGGCTCAGTCTTCTTCTCTTCCTTTCTGAACCAAAGGTTTAGCAATTCAGCTCTGGTCGGCTCTCTTTCAGCCTCTTCCAATTCTGTATCATCTACCGAGGCCATTCTGATGTCATCAATATCTATCACATGCTGTTCAGTGTGTTCATATAATTCTGTGACAGGTTGGGATTGGATGATTACTTCGTTTACATTATCGTCCTCGTCTAATACAACTTCCTCATCAGATCTCCAATCGGCCACATCTTCCGGTACAAACTCACCTTCTTCCAAGTCATCCACATCATCTTCAAAATCAAAATCTAACCCTAATGGCTCTTCATCAATATCCATCAATGCATCAATCATTTCACGCACTTGACTTTCCGAGACCTTTGATGAACTTGCCTCACCCATTTCTCCTCCAGCTAGACTAGGCTCCCCCTGAGATTGAGCAGTCTGAGCAGCAGAAAAATCTACTGGCTCATTCTGACTTTTAGGGCTGGGATCATTGCCTTGATTGTCTTCATCATCACCATCTCTTGGCCTCTGTACATCCGGATCACGGCACGACGTCTCCCCTTGAGCCTGTATATTTGTCATTAACTGCTCTATTAGGGAGCGCATCGCCCTTATCTCTGCGGCCTGATCTGCTACAAATGATTTGAGCTCTGTGTTCTCTTCCTGTACTTTCTCCACAATCTTTTTCAAATCGGCATTATCTTTATCGAGATTTGCATTATGCGCCTGAATTTCACCGATTGCTTTGGTTATGCTCAAGATATGGACATTCTGGAAGTCAACGCGAGCCTTAAGCTGCAGAAATTGTTGATTGTCGGTATATGTGGTGGAGGTTGATGGAATGGACTGTATAGGAGTTGGGCGGATTGGTGATGGAATATATGGTTCAGGTTGAGGTGGTGGTGGTGGAAAAGTGGTTTGGGGTTCTTGATGTTGAGTTTGGGGGATTTCCGGTTGTGCTTCAGATGCTGAGGATGATCCTTGCATAAACCTGTGACGCTTGGCCCGTTGCCGAGTCACTAATTGAGCAGCTTCCTCCTCTTCAAAATCCGAATCATCAGATTCTCGAGATACTCTCCTCCTCGAAGCATCTTCATTGACGACTAACCTAGATCCATACGTTCCAATTTGAACAGTTGGTTCAGTCGATACTGACTCAGGAGCCTCAACCTGTAACTCCTCCATCTCTTCCGATTCTGTTGCAGATGATGACAAAACATTATCAGCCTGCTCGGGCACATATTCTTCAACATCTCTCAACACGTCTTCCTCTCCCTCAGGAGGCTCTAGTAATTCACCCACTAACGCGCGCAGCTACATCTTCATTAGCATGCGGACCTGCCTCCCAGATTTCATTAAGTGTTTGACATAATTGTTCAGTTTCGGTTGGAACATTTGAAGGCCCAGCTTCCTGTACTTCCGGTTGCTGACTTGTAGAAGGCCTAGACGCCTGAGTTTGACTCGCGGATGGTCTTTGTCTTCGCCTTTGAGCACGTGGTGGCTGTGGTTGTTGTTGTTGTTGTGGAGGCTGCCCGGCTCGAACTTCAACTTCCCCTGCCCAGTTGGCAACATCTGGGGCTTCAAAATTCCTATCCAGGATGGCTCCAAACAATGGACGCTCAACTGGAACAGCTAACCTTCCTCTGTGTGAGGAACAATCAGCGAAGATCCTTTTATCCATAACAGCAACGCTTTGAATGTCATTTGACGGCGGCAGATTTGGCAAGAAGTGCCTTATAAGCATCATGATGAACCGCGGATATAGCAGGAACTGTTGATTTTCTGGAGCGGTGATCGTATGAACAAACTCAGAGAAAAACATTTCCGAGAAACTGTATGGTCGATTATACACCATCGCGACAATCCCAGACTGGATCTTCGCAACCATATAGTCAAACCCTGCTTTCTTTGGAGCAAAGCATACCATAAAGACATGAGCTAAAAACCTCCATTGTCCAATTAATCCACTCTTGATATAGGACACCTTCGTCACGTCTAGACTATATCCCATTCTCTGAAAGGCCGCTTGCCTGATATTCAGAGGAAATTCAATTGGTCCAGACTCCTCTTCCTGCGAGCCCAGCTGCAACACCTGACGCAGCATATCCGCCGAAAAGACTAACGGTTGTCCAGCAATGCGAGTTCGTAGCACTGTCGGGGTGACCGAGCAGTCTACCTGCAGATGGTCATAAAATTGACGGATATATGGTAAGACTAGCTGAACATTATGAGACAACGCAAATCCAATCCTAGATTCAACTAGAAAATCTAGCATTTGTCTGAATCCCTGCGCCTCAGGGAGATTATGATCAGGATGAAGGACCATATTGTTCTTAGGCACAAACGCTCGTACAGCCATTTCTGCACAATAAACAAAACTATTAGATTCATTAAAAACCAATAAACTTGTTTAAATTCAAATCTGTTTTATTTTGAACTTGATTAAGTACAAAATCCAACACAATTAAATTTCTACAAGTTTAATAGAATTTAAATTAAATAATGCAAATAAAAGACAGATTCGAATGTAACAGATTCGAATAAGTCTAGATTCGAGTTTGATGACAGATTCGAATCTCTTGGTCATCTCGAGTCTAATGACAGATTCGAGACACCTCAGGAACAGATTCGAACCGCCGACTCTATTTCAAACACCAAATCTCTTGATTTTAACCTTTTTGGACTTGGAAAATTACATTCATTAGTCCTACTAGTTACTAATCACAGATATGTGCCTTTAATTTGACTATTTATCGGTCCAAACTTGGTAATCTTGTAAAAACCCTATTTCAACCCTTAAACCTTCAAAAATCGATGATTTAGCCTAAAATGGTGTATAAAACTACATGAATCTTGTACAATCAAGTTGATTATACCTAGATACAGGAGTAGAATCGAACACTTTAGCTATAAACTCGATGGATTGTCGTATATATGAGATACGATAGACTCGAGGAATAGATTCGAGATCGCCTATATAGATTCGAGGAAGTAGATTCGAAAACAGTAAGTATTAAATGACTTCATCGTTGACCTATATATACTACCAACCTTCGAATCTAAGGCCAGACTCGAATCTACTGACAGATTCGAAGCTTTCCAATTCGAGTCTGTCCTAAACTCGAAAACACCAAACACCTAGAAAAATTTCGAAAATTTTTGAAATAACTTCAACTTTTTCAACCTTTTTCTACGGTATTGTGTAACAAGATAAACTATGCCCAATCTTTTACCCTAAGCACAAGATATTTCACGCAACGTTTATTTTATCCAACTTTGAATGCACCCTCAGTAATTTTTTGACCTTTTACCTAAGTAAATATTAAACTAAAATAAAATAAAATAAAATAAAATAAAATAAACTAAGGTAAAATAAAATAAAATAAAATAAAATAAGATAAGTAAAAAATAGAAAATTTTAAACTTGACTAAGACTTACGCTAAACTTGTTAAAATTAACAACCTATGCTAACCTCTAAACAAAATATTTTTGATGAGTATAGTCTAAGAAAGGTTCAATCAGTTAGCGATGTCTGATACTCACTTTCAGTACTTAAACTTTCACACTTAGGAATTTTTGATTCCTTTGATTGTTTGTCGTGGCATACTCATTTAGCCGATTGTTGGTATTTTACCCCTTTAAACACTCTACAATTCGGAATATCCCTTGGCATTTTTATTTATCATGAAATTATCTTACGTGACTCAGACATAGATATACTTTTATGATCAAGGCACACAAACAAAGATTCTAACTTGTTGGTATTTGCGAACTTTCTTTAAAAGACAACCATCGGACACAGGTCTGTATTTTCATACAACAAATTGTTTTAGATTGACTTAAGGTTTATTTTTAAAGTTAGCAAGACAGCGGTGACAGGTCTGTACTGATGTACAACAGAGCGACATATCTTCTAACCCGAATCTAAGACTTAACTCTTTTTCTGATATTCTCTTTTTTGTATTTTTATGATTTTCTCTCTTTTTTCTTTTGTTTTTCATAAGAAATAGTAATGAAATAAGATAACCTACTAACTTACTAAAAATAGAAACTTACTAATAATAGAAACTTACTAAAAATAGAAACTTACTTAAAATAGAAACTTACCTAAATTGGCAGACTACTGTAAAGAAAGAAATACTATGATTATAAAAGAAAATAAGCTACTACTACTAAGGTCAAATTACTCTAGGTTGCGCATTCCATTCACTTGAATTAAATACTCAAATCGTGACTTATCAAATGCTTTGGTAAATAAATCTGCATTATTATCTTCTGTTGCCACTTTTACCAATTTGATTAAGTTCTTTTCAGCACAATCATGAATAAAATGATGCCTAATGTCTATGTGCTTTGTTTTGTTGTGTTTAACTGGATTATTCGTTATAACAATTGTAGATTGATTGTCTATCCTAATTGGACTTTGAGTATAAGCCAAACCGTAATCCCGCAATTGTTGTTGTATCCACAGAACCTGTGAGCAGCAACTACCAGCAGCAACATACTCGGACTCGCACGTTGACACGACTACCGATGTTTGTTTCTTGCATTGCCAGGATACCAATCTCCCTCCTAGGAACTGACAACCTCCAGTTGTTGATTTGCGCGTCAAGCTGCATCCTCCGTAGTCAGAATCCGTGAACGCCTCCAACTCTAGATCTCCCTCCGCGTGATACCAAAGTCCCAGCTTCGGTTTCGACTTGAGGTATCGTAGAATCCGCTTCACATCTTTCATATGCATCTCCTTTGGATTCGCTTGAAACCCTGCACAAATACACACAGCAAACATAATGTCAGGTCTTGAAGCAGTTAAATACATAAGTGATCCAATCATGGCCAGATATAAAGTCGGATCCACATCGGTATCACTTTCAGTACCCGGCCCGAGATTATGATTCACTTGAATCGGCGTGCTGAAATGGGCAGTCAACTTTGTTCCTTCCATCCCGAAACGTTCCAATATGTCATAGACATACTTAGTCTGATGGATAAACATCCCTTCCTTCTTCTGGTCAACTTGTAACCCCAAAAAGAAATTTAACTCTCCCATAGCACTCATCTCGAACTTAGACTTCATCACCTTCTCGAAATCTTTGCACATCTGTTCGTCTGATGATCCAAAGATGATATCATCGACGTACACTTGTACCAAGATAAAGTGTTCTCCCTTCCTCTTAAGAAACAAAGTACTATCTATCCTACCTCTTTCAAAACCGTTCTCTAGCAGATGGTTGGATAGAGTCTCATACCACGCCCTTGGTGCCTGATGCAATCCATATAGAGCCTTATCTAAGCGATATACTCTATCAGGATATTTTGGATCTGTAAATCCGGGCGGTTGTTCTACATACACCAACTCCTTCACTATCCCATACAGGAAAGCACTCTTAACATCTAACTGATATACCTTAAAGCCCTTGAAGGAGGCAAAAGCTAGAAACAACCTAATGGCTTCCAGCCTTGCTACTGGTGCAAATACCTCGTTCTAATCGATTCCCTCCTCTTGGTTGAAACCCTTTACAACTAACCTAGCCTTGTTGCGCGTGACTATACCCCGATCGTCTCTTTTGCACTTAAACACCCATTTGGTTCCTATGGCAATTTCCCCTCGAGGTAATGGAACTAACTCCCACACTTCTAGTTTCCTAAATTGTGAAAGTTCTTCCTGCATTGCTTCAACCAAGGAGTTATCCTTAAGTGCCATTTGCACATTCTTAGGCTCTACTTGCGATATGAAACAAGAATAGAGACATGTGTGATATGCCTCGGAGTCGTTTATCATCGACAACAACACAGTGTTGTTATTTAAACTGCTCCTAGTCCTCACACCCTCGTTAGGATTTCCTATGATGCTTTCTAATGGATGGTTCTTATTAATCCTAGAGGTCTCTATCTCATCAACCCTTAGATTATCTCCTAAGTTAGATCCTATTTCACCTAATGGGGGAACAGGCTCAGCTTCTACATTTTCCTCGTCATGGACGTTTTCCTTAGAGTTGGAACTTGATGCTTGAGTCTGATTCTCAGTGGTAGGTGTTTCAGGAACATCGACTTCTAGAGATCTATCTACAGTCGCAGTAGGCTCGGATTTGGATTCAAACGTAGTCCTCGGAATGATATGCCCATCGTCATTCAGGTGCAACGTCGCCATGTCTTTTTCGATTGTACCTGCATTATCATCCAAAGGAATGTTAAATGACTCAAACAACTTATCATAGTCAAATATCCATTCTGGACCAGTTTGGGGTTCATGTGTATAACTTGTGACTTCAATATTATACACAATCTCCACAGTACCATTTGTTTTGTTAAAAACCCGTTTGTTTGGTGAGTTCGGCACATAACCTAGGAAGTATCCTTCGTCAGCCTTTTCACCAAACTTCGGTTGATGTTTTGTACGCAATAAAGTGCATGGTACCCCAAACGGTTCGAATCCAGTTAAATTAGGTGGCCGTTTATTCAAAATTTCATAGCATGTTTTGTTCAAAGATTTGACTGTAAGGACTCGGTTTAAAATATGGCACGCGGTATTCACTGCCTCCCCCCAAAACATGGTTGGAAGCTTTGAATCCGAAAGCATAGTCCTTGCAGCCTCAATCAATGTTCTATTTTTACGTTCGGCCACCCCATTTTGTTGAGGTTCATATGGTGCATTGAATTGATGCACTATGCCATTTGATAAGCAATATACACCAATTACAGTGTTTTTGAATTCTGTCCCATTATCACTACGTATTCTTTTAACCCTTGTTCGGTAGTAATTCTCCACTTGGTCTAAGAACCCGATGAGCTTGGTAGCCGTCTCGTCCTTCGTACCTAAAAAGAAAACCCAAGAAAACCGTGAGTAATCGTCAGTGATAACTAAACAAAACCAACTACCTCCTATACTCCTTTTGTTGATAGGGCCGAAAAGGTCCATATGCAACAAATCGAATGTTGAGGATATGGAGTTTTGCTTCTTGGACTTGTGTGTCTTCTTATGTTGCTTGCCCTTCATGCACGGTAGACACTTGTCCTCGAACTGAAAGCTCTTCATAGGCACACCTTGCACCAGTCCATTTTTCGTTATGTAATTCATCTTCCTTAGGTGCAGGTGACCAATGCGTCTGTGCCACAGTACCGATTCCGTCTCCGAAGCTTTGGATAATAGAAAAATTGGCCCCATCGAAGTTTCCGGCTTGTTCATATCCAGCATGTACAAGTCGTTCTTCCTTGGCGCCCGCATCAATACCCATTCTTCAGGAATCTTGAATCCCAGCTTTAGCACTAACGCCTCAGTGTCAGTAAATAACACTGAGTTCTTCTTATCACAGATTTGAGATACACTAATGAGATTGTGAACCAGTTTATCAACGTGATAAACTTGGTCCAACTTGATTGTCCCATTAGTGACCACTCCGGTACCCGTGATATTTCCACCCTTGTTACCCGCGAATGATACGAATCCCCGATTCCCACCCTTGAAATCTGTAAGTAGACCTCTTTCCCCTGTCATGTGCCTGGAGCATCCACTGTCGACGAACCACTTGTTGTTTGGACCTGTGGTAATCTCCTGCACATGAAAGAAAATAGGTTAGTAATCACGGGGAACCCAAGCCATAACTGACTTGGTTATACCATTCTCGTCCACATACTTGAACTCTTTCAAATACCCATCTCTCCTTTCAGGTGACTTGGGTCTTTGAACTGGAGTCTGTTGTGGTGCCGAGTGATTTAAGTTCACTCTTTGCCTTGGAGTAGGCATTTGTTGTGGAGCTCTAGAATAATTCCTATTATATGGCATTTCGGACTGTGATCCCTGAGCTCTTACCGGTGCATACTGTCTAACTGGAGTATGAGACCTAACTGGAGTGTGTGACCTGCTAGGTGTTGTACTCCTATAGACTTGTTGTGGTGCTGACCTAGATTGATTAATGACACGATTCGGTGAATTTGTCCTAATAATTTCCTTTGGTCCAACCTTAACCGGTGTGTTTTTCACAACTTGTTTAGGTGCGGCCTGCACAGTTTTCTCGGTACTTTGAGAACTACTGGTGCTCGCCACACTGGTTGAGGGCTTAACAGGTGTTGGAGTCACTGTCTTAGGTGTAACATCGGCTTTCCTAAGTGGACAGTGAGAAGCAACATGCCCCTTCTCGTGACATCTGAAGCAAGACATCTTATCTATGGACTTTTTGTGTGTTCCCTTAGATCTAGGCGTCCCACTAGTGTCTTGTTCCTTTTGTACATCTATGGCGACTGGTTCATCGTCCTGATCAGCCCAAGCAATTTTCTGTTTTCCTGCAGGTGTTTCACTAGAGGAAGACACAAATTTGACTTTCTTAACCTTGACGGTTGTGTCAGCCACCTTAGGTGTATTTTCTACTATAGGCTCAGGTGTCGGTGTAGGTAGGTCCTCTAAGTCTACTGATTTATCAGTTTTCTCCTGAGGCTGAGGCACATAGTTTGCATTCAAAGGTGGAGGAATTTCGTGAAATCCTAGACCTACTGGCTTTTTAAACTGTCGTTGGGCGTCTAAAACTTTCCCTAGGTTTAGGCTTGAATTCCTAAACTTTTCCAACTTGCTATTCGCCTCTGCTACCTTTACCTTTGTTTCAGCTAGCTCTATGTCCTTGTCCTTAAGACTTTTGGTTAATGCCTCTACGTGCTCATACATAAGTTCTATCCTAACACACTGCTCACTCAGTTTGTCTTTTAGAACTATTACGTCTTGAGCATCAGCGTTAAGCTTTTCTTTAACATCTTGCTTGATATCATTTAGGCTAGCATTTTCAATTTTTAAATTCTCATTTTGAGCAGATATGGTTTTATGTGACTCTAAGACTAGATTTAACCTATCGTTAGAATTGACACACAACGCACATAATTCACGAAAAAGAGAGTAAGTTAGACTAACCTTTGAGTTATCAGATTCCACGTTGGCCATCTGAGCAGCAAACTCCAGTACTGTCTGATCATTCGCCTTCTCTACCCACATCGGACTGCTGTCTCGTTTGGTCTGCTCGTCCCCATCACACCCAGTTTCTGTGACTTCAGCCATGAAGGCTCTAGCATTCGACTCAGGATGTGAACTCCAGTCATAGGTACCATCTAGCTGTCTGTCTGAAGCGACATTGGATAGTAGACCCGCTAGGTTTGCTTGACCAGATGATGAACTTGGAAGGTATCGTTGTTGAGACTGATTTTAGAACTGTCCCTGATGCTGACTCTGCCCTTGGTATGTCTCCACCTTCGGTCTCTGACACTCCCTGGCGAAGTGTCCCAGTCCTTGACAGTTGTAGCATTTTACCTTGGACTTATCAAATCCTATCCCCTTGTTATTCATCTGCAGATTCCTCCCAGTTCTTTTAATGAATCTCTTAACCCGTTGGGTTACCATGGCCAGTAGCCATTTAAGATCCATTTCCTCAAGATCATCAGGGTCGACCTGTTCATAGTCCTCGTCCCAGAGAGCAGGATCGTTAATCTTCCCTTGAACACAATTCCCGTACGCGGCCACAAAAGAAGCAAGCAGATTCAAATGTTCTTCTGCTGATTTTGCTCTCATGGGCATCTTCGAATAGCTCTGAGATGTCGATGCCTGTTGTACTTGAGGCTGCGGTTCTTTCGATCTTCCTAATCCTAAGAACGCGCGATTCAATGTGTCATCAGACTCTGCTGGTGACGACGTTTCTCCGGTGAAAAACGCTGTAGCAGTCTTCGGTTCAG
The DNA here is from genome assembly GCA_020465985.1 of Centrapalus pauciflorus. Taxonomy (NCBI): domain Eukaryota; kingdom Viridiplantae; phylum Streptophyta; class Magnoliopsida; order Asterales; family Asteraceae; genus Centrapalus; species Centrapalus pauciflorus. The sequence goes on along the minus strand of JAANYP010009395.1, from coordinate 42,005 downwards.
CTGTCACTGAAGGTTTTGTTGTCTTTCCAAAATACATTGCTGGATTCTGGACTTGTTCGTAATCAGTTTCGGCCTTCAGTAGCTCGAAGTGATATGCCCGCAACGTTCCCACAATATCATCCAGAGATTGAGTGTAATACTTGTCCTCGTTCAGCTTGATCATTGCCACATACATAGCCCATTTGGCTGGTAAGGCATCAAGAAGCTTGTTGTTCTTGTCGGTATCAGTAAACTCAATCCCGTGACTTTCAAGTTCCGTCAACAGATGATAGAACCGGGTGATGATATCATCCAGCTGTTCATCCTTTATCGCCTTGAAAATCGCAAACTGTTGTTTCAACAGCTCAGTACGCTTTCTACGAACCCTAGGATTACCCTCACACCTCTTCTCTAGAGACTCCCAAAGTTATTTTGACGTCTTTTGAGTCTTAAATGTGTGCAGTATATCCTGAGGCAAAGCCATTCAGATCAGCGAGAAAGCTTTGTTTTCGGCTTCATACAATTTCTTATCATCCTCCTTCATCATTTGGTATGACAAGACTTTCTGACGGCCTTCAACTTCTGACACTGGTGGAATATATCCTTCGTCGATACACACCCACATGCTCATGTCATTAAAACGCACGAAATCGGTAAACCGATCCTTCCACCAGTAATAATCTTCGACTTTCATCAGCTTAGGCGGAGCGTTTGCCTTCCCGACCTCGTGGTCCATTTCAAGGAATTTTTGAAGGTTTGACATCTTTTCAAAAGTAATTGAATTGACCTTAATTAATTTAATTCGAAACTAATATGAATTAATTCGTTCGAATCTAGATAGATTCGAATGTAATCAGATTCCAATTGATTTGGGATTAAATTCGATTAAGTGTTATAATTCAATTAAACTCGAAATTATTTCAGATTCGAAGGTCAGACAAACTCGAAATTCCAGTAGATTCGAACCCTATTCGAAACTAACCTAAACTCGAATTAAACTCGAAACTAGGTAGACTCGAGATCCTATTCGAATGTAGCAAAAACTCGAAATAGATTCGAAACCCTCTGAATTAGACTCGAAAGGAGCAGAGTTTGGTTAGACTCGAGACTAAGTGTAACCCTAATTACCCCTATTAGATTCGAGCGCCGCAAACTCGAAAAACAGTAAATACTTTGATTTCTTTACGTTTTGCAGATTAAACCAGTATTTTTCCAACGAAAAATAATGGTTTCGATCAAAAACGTGAAAAACCACAAAGTATTTTCCGAATAAGAGTTTGCTAAGCTTGAAAACACGATTTTGAGAGAAAAACCGTCCAACTAGCGTCAAGAAACCTAGAATGTATCTAGATGAACACGAAGAACACCAAGAACACTCCGTAGGCTTTGATACCACTTGTAAGGTCTACCACTATGAGATCTATCTAGACGCGGAGCCGTCAACGAGTGCGGAGTCCTCGTTAATGGGTAGACGGAAACAACTCTCAACTACGAAACACGGAGACTATCAGAGGCTGAACGAACGACACACGAACGATCCTACGAACTGATTCTCTCTGAAACGGCACTAAGACTGATGATAAACTCGAGATCGCTTTATGCTTAATCCCTCACGAATTCTGCACAAAGTCTGATAATATCTCGAGTCTATCCCTAATTATAGACCCTGATTCGAGTCTGTTATGGGCCAAACTCGAATCTGGCCCTAGGCCCATTCGAGTTTGTCTACAATGACCCTCTCGAATCTGGGCTCATTCGAATCTAGGGCTACATTCGAATCTATCACAGATTCAAATGCCAAGCCTTAAATAATTCAAATCTAGCTTATCACATAAACAACTAAGTGTTGAAACTTATGTTATTAACTTATGCTTGAATTAATCTTTGAACTTTATGTTTGAACTTCTTGCAATATGTTACATCAAGTTCAAACACACATTCAATAACTGACAAACATACATAAACATATATATCAAACACTAGTTAATTTCCAATATCTTGAATATTACTTAAACCAAAATGTTAGATCGCTTAGACTGCTATCGTCACACAGGGTGTACCAACAATGATCAAGGCATACACACAATGATTATAACTTTTTGGTATTGCAAATTTTCTTTAAAAGGCAAACGTCGGACACAGTTCTGTATTTACATACAACAGAGTGTCTTAATTTGTCTTAAAGTTTATTTTAAAGCTAGCAAGACAGCGGTGACAGGTCTGTACTGACGTACAACAAAGCGACTTATCTTTCTAACTCGAGTAAAACCAGAGGCAACAGGTCTGTACTTACGTACAACAGAGTTACTTGTTTTGACTCTCAATTCAGTATCATGATTTTTCTATTCTTTTCTTTTCTTTAAGATGTATCTGATGTTGCTATACACCCCCCAGAAAATTTGCATACCTCATTTTGAATCAATGTCTGTATGTCTCTAACATAAAAATTAAGACCATTTGGTCATACATCTAAGTTAGTGATACGTCTGACTTTTTCTTGAATAATTTATTAGCCTTGAGATTCCCTTTGTGTATTATGCCTACCAACACATCAAACTAGATAATGTATAGCACTTAGAGTTTTAGGTGCATTATGTGTGAAAGCTTAACACTTAGAGATTGTATTAACTGTGCTAATTTTCGTCACTTTGAACCTATGTATCTAAGACTTAACTCATTTTCTAATATTCTCTTTTTTTTTGAACTTTTTATGGTTTTCTCTCTTTTTTCTTTTGTTTTTCATGAATAAGAGTAAGAAAATAAGTTAACCTACTAACTTACTAAAAAAGGAAAGAAAAGTTACTGCTATAAAAAGAGATAACTTCTACTAAGGTCAAGTTACTCTAGATTACTCATTCCGTTTAGTTGAACTAACAACTCAAAACGTGACTTATCAAAAGCTTTGGTAAATAAATCAGCATTATTATCTTCCGTTGACAATTTTACCAGCTTAATTAAATTCTTTTCAGCACAATCACGTATAAAATGGTGTCTTATGTCTATGTGCTTGGTTTTATTAGTATTTAACTGGATTATTGGTTATTGCAATAGTTGACTGGTTATCTATCCTAATAGGAGTATGAGTATAAGTCAAACCGTAATCCCGCAATTGTTGTATCCACAAAACCTGTGAACAACAACTGCCAGCAGCAACATATTCGGCTTCCCACGTTGACATGGCTACCGAAGTCTGTTTCTTGCATTGCCAGGAAACGAGTCTCCCTCCAAGGAACTGACAACCTCCAGTTGTTGACTTACGATTCAAGCTGCATCCTCCATAGTCTGTATCCGTGAATGCTTACAATTCCATATCACAATCTGCGTGATACCAAAGTCCCATCTTCGGTTTCGACTTGAGGTATCTCAGAATCCGCTTCACAGCTTTCATGTGCATCTCTTTTGGATTAGCTTGAAACCTAGCACAAATACATACAACAAACATTATGTCAGGTCTAGAAGCAGTTAAATGCATGAGTGATCCAATCATGCCCCGGTATAACGTCGGATCCACATCGGTATCACTTTCTGTACCCGGTCCGAGATTATGATTCACTTGAATCGGCGTGCAGAAGTGAGCTGTCAGCTTGGTTCCTTCTATCCTGAAGCGCTCTAGAATGTCGTAGACATACTTCGTCTGATGAATAAACATTCCCTCCTTCCTCTGTTCAACTTGCAAACCCATAAAGAAGTTCACCTCTCCCATAGCACTGATCTCAAAGTTAGACTTCATCACCTTCTCCAAGTCTTTGCACATCTGCTCGTCTGATGACCCGAAAATGATATCATCGACGTACACTTGTACCAAGATGAAATTTTCACCTTTTCTCTTCACAAACAGCGTACTATCTATTCTCCCTCTTTCAAACCCGTTGTCTAAAAGATGATTAGATAGTGTCTCGTACCACGCCCTTGGTGCTTGATGTAGTCCATACAAAGACTTATCTAACCGATACACTCTTTCTGGATATTTCGGATCTGTAAACCCGGGCGGCTGTTCCACATACACCAGTTCCTTCACCTTCCCATAAAGAAAAAACACTTTACGTCCAGTTGATAAACCTTAAAACCTTTGAAGGACGCAAAAGCTAGAAACAAACGGATTGCTTCAAGCCTTGCCACTGGCGCGAACACTTAATTGTAATCGATTCCTTCCTCTTGGTTGAAACCCTTTACCACAAGCCTTGCCTTGTTGCGAGTCACTATACCCCGATCATCTCTCTTGCACTTGAAAACCCACTTGGTTTTTATTGCAACTTCTCCTCGCGGTAGCGGAACTAACTCCCACACTTCAAGTTTCCTGAACTGTGACAGGTTTTCCTGCATCGCTTCAAACCAAGAGTTATCTTTCAGTGCCATTTGCACATTCTTCGGCTCTACTTGCGAGATGAAACATGAGTAGAGGCTAGTGTGAAAGGCCTCTGAGTCATTGATCATCGACAACAACACCGTGTTGTTATTCAAACTACTCCTAGTCCATACACCAGCGTTAGGATTTCCTATGATACTCTCAACTGCATGATCCTTGTTAATCCTCAATGTTTCTATGTCGTCAACCCTAAGATTATCTCCCAAATTTGATCCTATCTCCCCTAACGGGTGAACGACTTCAGACTCTACATTTTCTTCCTCATGGACACTGTCTTCGGAGTTAGAATCATTTTCTGCTGGAGATCTATCTATAGCTGGTTGTAGGCTCAGATGTTGATGGAAATGTCGTCCTTGGAAAACTTTGACCCTCGTCATTCAGATTTAATGACGACAAGTCCTGTTCGATTCTACCTGCATTTCCATCCGAATGAATGTTAAATGATTCAAACAATTTGTCATAATTAAAAATCCATTTCGGACCAGTTTGGGGTTCATGTGTATAACTAGTAACATCAGTGTTATACACAATCTCTACTGTACCATTTGATTTGTTAAAAACCCTTTTATTTGGTGAGTTCGGCACATAACCTAGGAAGTATCCTTCGTCAGCCTTTTCACCAAACTTAGGTTGATGTTCTGTTTTCATTAACGTACATGGTACCCCAAATGGTTCGAAGCCAGTTAAATTTGGTGGCCTTTTATTCAAAACTTCATAACAGGTTTTGTTCAATGATTTGACAGTAAGGACCCTGTTTAAAACATGACACGCAGTATTCACGGCCTCCCCCCATTTATGTTGTTCTTCCGTTCTGCCACCCCATTTTGTCTACCTTGCTAACTCAATCAAAGTCCTGTTTTTCCGTTCTGCCACCCCATATTGTTTTGGCTCATATGGTGCATAAATTGATGCACTATGCCCTTTGATAGGCAATATACACCAATAACCGTGTTTTTGAATTCCGTTCCGTTATCACTCCTGATTCGTTTAACCCTCGTTCTGTAAGAGTTTTCCACTTGGTCTAAGAACCCAATTAGCTTCGCAGCTATCTCGTCCTTTGTACCTAAAAAGAAAACCCAAGAAAATCGTGAGTAATCATCAGTAATAACGAAACAATACCAACTACCACCTATGCTCCTTTTGTTGATTGGTCCGAATAGGTCCATATGCAACAAATCGAACGTGGCAGTTATTGAGTTGTGAGTCTTGCACATGTGTGCCTTCTTGTGTTGTTTTCCTTTCTTGCATGGTAGAAACTTGTCCTCAAACTGAAAACTCTTCATTGGAACACCTTGCACCAATCCATTTTTAGTAATGTAATTCATCTTTCTTAGGTGCAAGTGTGCCATGCGTCTGTGTCATAAAACTGATTCAATCTCTGAAGCTTTTGATAGTACACAAATTGGTCCAATCAAAGATTCCGGCTTGTTCATGTCGAGCATGTACAGGTCATTCTTCCTTGGATCCCTCATCAGTATCCATTCTTCAGGTACTTTAAATCCCGGTTTCAGCACAAACGCCTCAGTATCAGTGAAAAGTACTGAGTTCTTCTTATCACAGATTTGAGATACACGAATGAGATTGTGAACCAGTTTATCAACGTGATAAACTTGATCCAGTTTGATAGTCCCATTAGTGACCACTCCAGTACCAGTGATATTTCCTTCCTTATTTCCAGCGAACGATACAAATCCCCTATTCCCTCCCTTGAAGTCTGCGAATAGACTTCTTTCCCCAGTCATGTGCCTAGAGCAACCACTGTCAACGAACCACGTGTTGTTTGGACCTGTAGTTATCTCCTGCACATGAATGAAAAGAGGTTAGTTATCATGGGGAACCCAAGCCATGACTGACTTGGTAATACCATTCTCGTCCACATACTTGAGCTCTTTCAAATACCCATCTCTCCTTTCGGGTGACTTGGGTTTTTGATTTAGAGCCTGTTGTGATGCAGAGTGATTTAAGTTCACTCTCGGCCTTTGTGTAGTCATTTGCTGTGGAGCTCGTGAATAGTTTCGATTATAAGGCATTTCCGATTGATATCCCTGAGCTCTACTTGGTGTTTGATGTCTTATAGGAGTGTGTGACCTAACCGGAGTGTAAGCTCTGCTAGGTGTAGTACTCCTATAGTTTTGTTGCGGTCCTGACCTAGATTGATTAGAGACTCTATTTGGTGAATTAGTCCTAATCACTTCTTTGGGTCGAGCGGACACAGGTGTTTGTTTCACAGCAGATTTTGGTGTGGCTTGCACAGTTTTCTCGGTGTTATGAGAACTACTTGTGCTTGTAACACTTGTAGAAAGTTTATGTTATTCCGGCTTTCCAGTTTTAGGTGTAGAGTCTACCTTCCTATGTGGACAACTTGAAGCAACCTGTCCCTTTTCATGACATCTAAAGCAAGACATTTTGTCAATCGACTTCTTATGCGTGCCCTTTGACATAGGTGTCTCACTAGTGTCTTGTTCTTTCGTCTGAAATATAGTGACTGTTTCCTCCTCTTGATCATTAATGTCAATTTTGGCTTGTCCTACAGGCTTATCACTAGAGGATGGCACAAAATTGACCTTTTTATCTTGACATTATAACTAGTCTCTGATACCACTTGTAAGGTCTGCTCTCTACAGATCTATCTTGACGCGACGCCTTCCAATGAGTGCGGAATCCTCGTTAGCGGCTTGACGGATATATGACGCACACCGAAACACGGAGACTACCACGCTGATAGACGAAAAACTTAGAACACCCCGACACGATGATTCTCTCCTCACGAAACTCACTGATTGCAATCAAGTTCGAGATCGCCTTTTGCTAATCCTCTGACCAATTCTGCAAAAGTCTTCAAAAGTCTAGTAATTAATCAAATTAACCCTTAATTATACTGACAGGTTCGACTTTGTCTAGGACAAATTCGAACTTGGCCAAAGGCCTATTCGAACTTGTCCTCCTAGACAAATTCGAACATAGCCTAAACTCGAACCTTATCTTTCAAACTTATGTTTGAACTTAAGTTTTATCTTATGTTTGAATTTATCTTTGTACTTTATGTTTGAACTTATTGTAATACGTTACCCTAAGTTCAAACATACAATCAATCAATATCAAACATACATAATCAAACATATATATAAAACGCTTGTTAATATTCAATATCAAGTATAATGACTTACACAAAATGCTATCTAAACTTAGACTGCTATCGTCACACAAGATGTACTAACAGTGCAACTCCCAGAGATAGTGATGGAAGATCCATATGTGCCTACCTCTGTCACTACCATTACTCTAGCTGCTGAAGGTGTTGTTCCTGAGGTCAGGACCCTTGAGAAAGCAAAAGCTCAATGGACTGATAAAGAAAAAGACTGGTGACCCTTGATGCAAAAGACTCGAAAAACCTTGTCATCTCTCTCCTTGATGATGTATTCAAACAGGTTGAGAAGATGAAAACTGCTAAAGAAATGTGGGATACATTGTGTACACTCTATGATGGCCACACTATCACATTGGATAACAGGATCAAACTGAAACCTACACCAGGTTTACTACCCTAATGAATGATCTCAAAGATGTTGGGATCAACAAGGACAGTTTAACCCTGGAGAACAAGTTATTGGACATCTTACCTGAGGAATGGAACTACTTTTCAATTATTCTCAGAAACTCAGGTACTATCAGAATCATGGATCTAGTTAATCTCAATGTATCCTTATTGAATGATGAACTATCAAGGCTACAAAAGTGAAATGCCTTGGAAATATCCAAGAGAGGTGCAGCCTTAGTGGCTAATGGGAGACAACCGGTAAATCAGGTTTGTGATGTGTTCACACAAGATGATCATCAGGTTGATGATAACTTGGAGGTAACCTCGGAAGAAGAAGAAGAGTATGAAGATCTTGCTGAACTTGATGATGAGCAAATAATTGACATGCTGGTCAGAAAATTCAACAAGAAAAGGTTTGGAAATAAAATGTCACAGAGAAAATCATGTGCTATTAAAAAGAAAGCATTTGACAAATCTAAGGTTGGGTGCTTTAAATGCAGCAAGACTGGTCATATAGTTGCAGACTTTGTGTCAAAAGCTGTTGGTTCATCTTCCAAACCATACAAGATAAACAGGGATGATGGCTACAGGGTTAAGTACCTTATGGCCATGGCCAAGCTGAAAAAGTTAGAAGACTCTGTGGCTTCTAATAAATAGAAGGGACTAATGGCTGAAACCTGTGACAGGGAAGACTCTAACTCATCATTTGATGAAGAGGATAACAACTGTCTGGTGACCAACACAAATGTTCCTTCTACAAGAAACTTCAAACAAGATTTGGCAGGATCTGAAGCTCTTAGATCTTTTACAAGGTACAAAATTTCAAAGATTACAGCTCCGAAGAAAAAGATAAAATGTTGATTACTTACTTGTGGATTTAAAAGCTACTATTGAAAAGCAGGATGCCTTAAAGTCTGAGATCATAAAACTAAAAATTGATCTTGAACTAAAATCTAATGAAATGGTTTCGGGTTCACAAAGGACAACGAACCAGATGCATTGGTGTAGGACTGCAAAGTCGTAGCCTGTGACAGCGATGAAAACTCGATGCTTGAGTGTGTCATGAGTGAAGATGCCATTAGGGAAGCACTAGGAACGGCAGAAGACACACCAGTAGTGGAGGCAGGAATCAAAGTAGAGTTCTCAGAGGAAGAAGGAGTTGTTGAGTCAGATGTGGCATTAGACTTCAAACAGTTTTCATAAGTTGAAAACTGAACTTGACGAGGTAAAACACATCAACACAATTTTGTTAGATGAAAAGAGAGGAACATACTTAAAGCATTCTAAGCTTCAAAAAATTGTTGACTCCTGGTGTCATTCAGCTTAAAGAGTCAATCAATGTATCAATGAGCAAATTCCTGCTCAAATCCAAGCATATCTTGGAGGAGACCTTGATACAACAACTTCAATTGCTGAAATCAAGAATCTGGAAACAAATCTGTCTACTCTAGGTGAACTTCCCAATACATTATTTCAAAATGTGAATGGAAAGTTGATTTCAACAAACAGGTTTGTCAGGCCTCAAAATACTAGCATTTCATATGAAAGAGTTGGGAAGTCAGATGATGGAATGTGTTCTCCATTAAAACACCTTCCTATATGTCCAATAGTTGCATATGAAAAAACTGAATGGAAAAGGTGTAAACCTGCAGTCCTAAATCCTAAACCTGTCAATAAGACAGGTTCTGGAATCAAGACTAAATGTAAGAAACATGCACCTCCATTCAATGCTGAATTCTTTGAAAAGAAATTTTCAAAAGGAAAGCAGCTTACCTCCAACAGGGGTAAGCCTCATGTTGAAGGAAAAAACTGCTATTGGTTTCAAATAAGTTTTCAATTCACAGTGGTAAACTAGTGATAAATGAATGAAAATCTTTTGTTAAAACCAAACATGATTACCATGCTACCAAAAGTCTGCAAAAGTCATCTGAACTCAGTAAAGGCAAAGGGAAAGCCATTGCTCAATTTGAGAGAATTGGAATTAAGTTTTCCAAACCTGTGGAATGACATAAGACAGTTAAACTACCTATCCTTAATCTCTGTCCTACCAAAAAGAAGAAAGAAGATACAGGTTAAGCTTTTGCAGTAGACCTTCCTGTAAAACCTGTTGTCTTACCTAAAAAAAGTGAAACACTTACAAAACCTCTTGATAAGACCAATAGAGAAAATTCGGAATGTGTTTCTGAGAGTTCTTCTAATAAATCCAAAAAGAGAAAATGTTATAGATGTGGAAAGAAAACTCATATGGCCAAGGACTGTCCTGAAACTGAGGACATAAGGCATGTTGATATTGTTATTACTAACATTGCTAGATCGAGTAGTGTTGGAATTACCATTGTCACCGAGGAAAGTATCTCAACAAATACAATCCAAATTGGAGTATTGGTGTTATCTAAGTGGTCCGTCAACAAATGTTGATGAGGAAGGAGAACTCATCCCTATGATGAGTTCCCCTAAGAAGAAATGTTTCCTCTTATTACTCTGCAGGTTAAACAACCAAGCCAGGTTTGGTACTTGGACAGTGGCTGCTCTGGCCACATGACAAGTTGCAAGGATCTGTTGAGTGACCTCAAGCTTGAAAAAGGCCCAAAATTCACCTTTGGTGACAATATCCAAGGATCCATAGAAGGATATGGACCCCTTTATGTAGGTGCTGCAATTTTCAACAGAGTAGCCTATGTGTCTGGGCTAAAACATAATCTTATAAGCATAGTCAACTGTGTGATGCTGGCTACAATGTTAACTTTGATGAGCTCCTAGGGTACATACTGGATCCTCAGGGAAACAATTGTGTTGTGTACATAAAGAAAGAAAGGGGTATACATTGTAGACATGAAATCTGCTGATCAAACAAACGAGACCTGTTTCATCTTAAGGAGCAATGCAGACCTCAACTGGTTATGGCACAAAAGGCTCTCACACCTGAACTTCAAGAATATCAACAAACTCTGTAAGAAAGAGTTAGTAACAGGTTTGCCTTCTATAACCTTTGCTAAAGATAAACTCTGCTCAGCTTGTGAGAAGGGTAAGCAAAGAAAAACATTTTTTAAGTCTAAACATAATTTCACTATTGATACACCTCTCTTCTTAATCCATATGGACTTGTTTGGACCTGTTGATGTCTCAAGTCTAGGAGGTAGAAGATACACCTTAGTAACGGTTGATCAGTTCTCAAGGTATACGTGGGTGATCTTCCTAAACACCAAAGGAGAGGTTGCAAGGAAAATTTTTGGATTTATCAAAAAGATAGAAGTTCTGAACTCTGCCCAGGTCAAGCAGCTTAGAAGTGATCGTGGTACTGAATTAAAAAATAGTACTCTTGAGGACTTCTGTGAAGAAAGAGGAATTTCTCAAAACTTTTCAGCTGTAAGAACTCCACAACAAATTGGAGTTGCTGAAAGGAGAAACAAGACGCTTATTGAAGCTGCTAGAATAATGTTGTGTGCATCAGGTCTCCCTTCATCATTTTGGGCTGAAGCTATCAACACTGCTTGCTTCACTCAAAACAGATCATTAGTGGTGAAAAGGTTCAATAAAACTCTTTATGAGTTACTCAAAGGGATACTTGGTTTAATATTTTGGTTTACGAATGTAATAGTATAGGGGGAGCATATTATAAATATCCAAAACTTGTCTTGTGTATAAATAGAAGTCAGATGTAATTGTGTACATACTGAATTGCACGAGCACTGTACGGATAGGTTAAGGTCATTGTTTTCTGTGCAAGAAAGCGTATGTAATTTCTCTCTGATCTTAATTCCATCATTCGGTCAATTATGGATTTGATTGTGTTCTAATTGTTTAATTTCTATTTGATTGTGTGATATTGGAATAACAATTGGTATCAGAGCCAAGTATGGCAAAAATTGAGTGATTTTGGAATCTGTTGTTAATTTCTTCGAACACTGTTTCATCGAAATTTTTTAAAATTCAAAAAATCATCTTATGGCTTTGATTTAGTGGATGAAATAACCTGAAAATTGGATCGAAGGTGGCGTTTTCAAAGGCGAATCAATTAAGATAAGTCTCAGATTTTAATTCGAAGCACACATAATTTTATTTGGATTTTACTGATTTTTTTTGGAAAAACCGTGTTCTTCATGTTTTTGTCTATTTTTGGAAGTTTAATCTGAAACTAGACAAAGTTTCTTTCAAAAAAGTGTTCCTGTGTGAAAACCGCACCTTCGATGTTAATTGAGATCATTTGTGAATTTTTTCGTTGAAAATATTGAATTTGAACTTGGTTTTGTTGAATACTGTGACCGAGTTTTAAAAAAAAAAATGACCAAGTTTTAGAAAAGAGTTGATGGAGTTTGATCAAATAGTTGACCAAGTTTTGATCACTCTTTGATTGAGTTTGATCACACATTGATCGAGTTTGATTGAACTTTCATCCAAGTTTGATACTTGTTATTTGAGTTTGATAATTCATTTTTCGAGTTTGTTCAGTAGGTCATCCGAGTTTGCTAAAAAGTCATTCGAGACTTATTGTATTTCATCCGAGAGTTACGAACCTTCTAAGTGTTTTAACCCACTTTCATTCGTGTTCATTCAATCTTCATTCGAGTTTCCTCACAGTGTCAACCGAGTTTGACATAGTGTCATTTGAGTTTCATAAGACTTCAATCGAGTTTGATCCTTATTCATTCGAGTTTGTTCATTCAATATTCGAGTTTGATACTCTTTCATTCGAGTTTTTTCATTCTTACATCAAGTTTTTTCACTATTCCACCGAGTTTGGTACTCTTTTGAGCGAGTTTGTTCATTGCTAAATCGAGTTGTTCTCATTCAATCCGAGTTTCAATTAGCGTTCATAGAGTTTAATCAAAAATCACTCAACATTCCATAAAAAGATCTTGGAAGTTCAATATTAGCAATTCAAAATGTCAAAGGACGCTCTTGCCATGGGTTCAGAGACCAAACCTCCAATTTTGTACACAGGGGAATATGTCTAATGGAGGGAGGTTTATTGAGATTATCAGTTTTCATGAGCTGGCCGATGAGATGTTGACATCACTGACTGATGGTCCAACAAGATTTAATGTTACCATTCCTGCAGTACCAAATAGTAATCCTCCAGTCCTTGAGAGAACTGAGGAGGTTACAACTGCCAATCTATATAAAGCTCATAAGAGAAGAAAATTAGGTGACAAGACAGCCAGAAAATTCTTGCTTCTCTCAATTCCCAATGGTATTTATATATCAGTCTCACAAACAATACCACTGCCAAATCCATTTGGGATGATGTATCTAAACTAATGAGAGCATCTGACAAGGCTACTACTAATAGAGCAAGGAACAGTTTAATGACGTTTGAGAATTTCAGAGCGAGAAAAGGAGAATTATTGGAAACTGCATACTTAAGATTTGTCAATCAAGTTAGTGAGATGAAAACAAATGGGGTCACAAAGTCAAACTTAGACATAAATGTCAAGTTTCTGAATATTCTCAACCCTGAGTGGGACAAGTATACCATGATCATTCAACAGACCAAGGGCATAGATGAAATGGACATTCAAATGGTCTTTGAGAATTTAAACAACTATCAGGAGGTTGTTTTGAGGAAGGTATCAGGGAAAAAACAAGTGGAAAAAGCGACTGTTGATCCATTGGCTCTACTAGCCGACAAAAAGTACAAGTACTAGTTAAAGAAGGAGAAGCGAGTGGTAGTCAGCAGTTCATCAGAATCTGGATCAACTGACTCTTCAGCAGACCCAAAGATTGAAGAGATGAAGAAGCAGATGACACTTCTGACGAAAACATTTCAAAAAAAGTTTTATCGCAAGCCAACGAACAACAAGATGCGATATAAAATTGAGTCCAGAAAGTATGAAACTACTGGAGACAGCAGTGGGACAAAGTATGAAAAGTTTGAAAAGCCAGTAAAGTCTGCTCAGAAGGAAGATGAGTAGAAATGCTATAATTGTGGCAAGCTAGGCCACTACGCCCGAGAATGCCGACAGGCTGTCGTCAAAAATTCTGAATACTACACTGGGTAGGCTTTGTTGGCCAAACAAAAGGAAGCTGGAAAGGCCCTGATGGCAGAAGATGATTAGTGGCTCCTTCTGGATGAGGATGCTCATATATGCTTAAAGTCAGATATCTTTAATGAATCTGAACATAGTGAATCTGCAATGATTGCTGAGGATGAAGTATGGGTCGAGCTGACATATGATGAAGAGGAAAAGAGAGACGATACAAATTCTGAGTCTGAATTGAGTGAGGATGTGGCACTAATGTCTACAGGAGGAGCTGAATGATGTAAAGATCAAGAGGATGATGGATCGAAATCAGATAATTCAGAACACTCAGAGACACCTGAGGTAGATTCTAATGCTGATTCAGATGTAGATAACTTCTGTGAGCTTGAAAATAAGCTAGCTCAAATGGCTTACATGCTGAAACGATTTAAAAAATTATTGAAAGCTGAGAAAAAGAATGCCCATTCTTTGGAAAACAAATTAAGACTTGAGCATGCGTTAGTGTTAGAGTTTTCCAAAGATAAGGCATTCGCTTAACAATCTGTTTCTAATATGGAAGAAAATTTCAATGATCTTCAACTTGAAAACAAAAAGCTGAGTAGCATTATTATTGACTTAACTGAAAAAATTAAATCAACTGAATTAGAATCTGCAAATTATTCTGTTGAATATAATTCAATCTTTACAAAAAGAACTAAGCTATATGAGAAAATAAAATCCTTAGAAGATGAGTTTTTTAAAAAAAAAGGTCAAACAGATCAAACAATCCATTTAATTCAACCAAAAGACACAGATTTTTATAACTCAAAAGCTGGAATTGGTTGTGAAAATCCTAAGTATCTAACGAAAGCAATTTCGTGTTCGCCAATACTAGATATATGAATTTGGGATTAAAATGGTGTTTTTTTAAAGCTTCAGAAGAAGTAGAATCAGGTGAAGATCTGAAAAGGTTGAGAGAAGATAAAATGCAACTCAATTTGGAGTAAAACATTCTAAATGAAAGTTATAAAAGTCCACCAAAAACTGAAGACCATATTCAGACATATTCTGATAAACAGTTGTCTGAAAATAAAATTTTCACTCAAAAGCCATACATTCCAAAATCAATTATTGAGAAGATTAATTTCAATCTTGAATTGAAAATAAAAACTTTTGAGGATGAAAAAGCAAAGCTTCAGGAAGTTATTCAAGATTTAGAAATAAAACTTAAAGAAAAGGCTGAACTGAAATCTCAACTTGATCAGAATACTTCAATTAAACCTGACTCCATTGATTCTGAAAAGGTGTTTGATCTGTTCATTAACTCTAAATTCAATTATTTAGATGAAATGTTTGTCAAGATTGATAAATTTGTAAAACCTCTTTATGACAAACAAATTGATAAAACTAAGGAACCAATAAGTATTTTGAAAAAAGTACCTACTATTCTGAAAGTTGTATCAGTTTCAACACCTTTTTTGCAACGTAAGGAGAAAACATAAGTTTCTTTCGTTCCTTCTATTTTTGAAAAAGGTAAATCGTCTTCTTTGAGGGTTACAAATGAAAAGAGGTCAAATACTTATTATGTTAAGACAGTTTTACATAATACTTCTTATTCTAATTTGACTAATTTTCGTTCTTCCTTTATGTCAAATAATTTTGTGAAAAGATCTTTGAAGCAAGCATGGAGAAAGAAGCAGGTTGCAATGAAAAAGACCAATTTTTGAAAAGAGTGGAGAATAAAAGACAGTAGTATTACGACTACTTTCATAGGGAAAACTATCTGTAATAACTCAGATACTAAACTTTGTTCTAAATATTCTTGTGCTGAACTGATGTCTTTAGATTCTGTTAATTTCCATGGTTTGAATGCCAAATCATTGTCCAATTCAAATGTGTGTGGATGGGTAGAAAAGTACAAGGTCCCAGAATTAGACAGAAAAGGGTTCCAAAGAAACCAATTCCAGAACCAGTTCCTAAAAGAACTGTACAAAAATAAATACCCAAGAAAACTGTCAAAAAGTGGGTTCCTAAAGTAAAGAATGTATCTGTTTTTCTACCTCACATAACACTACATGATTTACCTAAATCAAAAGGACCCAACTATAAGTGGGTACCTCACTGTTAACTTCGTCTTGTAGGTAGATCATTTGTGGTATCTTGATTCTGGTTGTTCCAAGCCTATGACCGGACAGCGAGACACCCTGGTGAATTTTATGGATAAATTCTGTGGGACAGTCAGATTCGGTAATGATCAGTTCTGACCGATCAGAGGCTATGGAAGTCTGGAATATGACAAGATCACAATTCCGAAAGTTTTTTATGTCGATGGTCTTGGTGATAACTTGTTCAGTACTGGTCAACTATACGATGAAGGGTTAGAAGTCAACTTTAAAGCAAACAGAAAATATCAAATCTGGGGAAGGGAAGGAAATTCTAGATGGTACTAGAATGACGAACTTGTACTTTATTGACTTAGCCAACATAAATTTGGAAAAAAGATGTTTGCCTACTGTCCAAGGCCTCTTCAAAGGAGTCATGGTTGTGGCATCGTCGTCCTTCCCATTTGAACTTCAAAGAGATGAATAACCTTGCAAAAGGAGTTTTAGTAAAAGGCCTTCCGACTCTCAAATTTCAAAAAAAGCAGTTATGTGCGGCCTATGAGAAAGGGAAGATGGTGAGCGCTTCGCACAAATCTAAAGTTGAACACTCTTCAACTAAACCTTTAGAGCTACTTCACATATTTGCGGGCCAATGAGAGTACAAAGCATAAATAAGAAAAAGTATGTTCTGGTAATCGTCGATGATTACAAGAGATATATTTTTCTTTCTGAGATCCAAATCTGAAGCTAAAGAAATCATAAATGACTTCCTGTGCAAAATTCAAGTAAAGTTGTAGCTTTCTGTCCAGACCATTAGATCTGATAATGGTATATAATTTAAGAATAAGTCCTTAGAGACCTTTCCTAGTTCCGTAGGAATAACCCATTAATTTTTTGGCGGCTCGTACCCCTCAACAAAATGGTGTAGTTGAACGTCGAAACCGTACACTTGTTGAATCTGCAAGGACGATGCTAGCATAGTCTAATCTGATGTTGTTCCTCTAGGCTGAAGCTATAGCTACTGCGTGCTTTACCCAAAATAGATTAACCGCAAATAAACGCTTCGGAGAAACGCCATACGAATTGATAAATAAAATAATTATTAACATTAAATTTTTTCATGTCTTTGGTTGCAGATGCTATATTCTAAACGATAAAGACAACTTGGGGAAATTCAATCAGAAAGCTGTGTGATGCTGGCTACAAAGTTAACTTTGATGAGCACCTGGGATACATACTGGATCCCCAAGGCAAAGTTCAGCAGTGTGCACAAAGGAAGAAAGGTGTATATGTTGGGTGCATGAAATCTGTTTGATCCCATAATTGAAACCTGCTTTATCTCAAAGAGCAATGCAGACCTGAACTGGTTATGGCACAAAAGGCTATCACAACTGAAATTCAAGAATATCAACAAACTCTGTAAGAAAGAGTTGGTGACAAGTTTTCCTTTTATAACCTTTGTTAAGGATAAACTATGCACAGCTTGTGAGAAAGGCAAGCAGAGAAAAACATCTTTTAAATCCAAACATAATGTTTCTATTGATACTCCTCTCTTCTTAATCCATATGGACTTGTTTGGACCTGTCAGTGTTCTAAGTCTAGGAGGTAGAAGATAGACTATGGTAATGGTTGATGAGTTCTCCAGATTTACATGGGTGATCTTTCTAAAGAACAAAGGACAGGCTGCCAGAGAAATTATTGGATTTATCAAAAAGATGGATGTTCTAAACTCTGCTCAAGTCAAGCAGCTTAGAAGTGATCTTGGTACTGAATTCAAAAATAGTACTCTTGAGGACTTCTGTGAAGAAAGAGGAATCTCACAAAACTTTTCAGCTGTAAAAACTCCACAACAAAATGGAGTTGCTGAAAGGAGGAACAGAACCCTCATTGAAGCTGCTAGAACCATGTTGTGTGCATCAGGTTTGCCTTCATCATTTTGGGCTGAAGCTGTCAACACTGTCTGCTTCACTCAAAACAGATCATTAGTGGTGAAAAGGTTCAATAAGACCCATTATGAGTTAATCAAAGCGAGAAGACAAAATATAAGTTATTTCCATGTGTTTGGATGTCCCTGCTTCATTCTGAATCAGAGGAATCAGCTGACTAAATTTGAACCCAAAGCTGATGAAGGTGTGTTTGTTGGGTACTCTGTCGTTTCCAAAGCCTACAGAGTATACAACTACAAAAGAAAGGTGATAGATGAATCTATCAATGTCACCTTTGAGGAGTTTAGGAATGCCTCTACCAATGTTGTTCCTAAATCAGTTTCAGGAGAGTTCAACTTTGATGATCTTATGCATTCAAATGTTGAGGAAAAAGACTCAAAAGCTTCCACATCATCCAGAGTGGATCCTGTTAACCACAATGGACATGATGATGATTTTTTTAGTACACCATGTGTGAATAAGTGTACTAATATAATTAATGCACCATGTCTAGAACCAATAAATGGTGATTTTCCTGAATCCTCTGCTGATGTGTTCAACAACAATGATTCATCCTCAATGAATGAACAGGCTCAAGACATCAGTGTGTCTGATAATCTTGAAAGTTGTTCTGCAAGACCTGATGAAAATGAAAATGGTACAGGAGAAACATCAATGAAACATGATCCTAAGTGGATCAGGTATCACCCAAATGATCAAATAATTGGTGACATCAAGAAAGGGGTACAAACAACATGGACAGCTTAGGAAACTTTTGTATGTTTTCTAGCTTTGTGTCACTAATGGAGCCAAATAAAGTAGATGATGCACTTAAAGATGCCAATTAGATCACTGCCATGCAAGAAGACTCTATCAGTTTGAGAGAAACAAAGTATGGAAGTTGGTTCCTGTTCCTAAAGGTAAAACGATAATTGGCACCAAATGGGTTTTCAGAAACAAGATGGGTGAGCAAGGTCATGTTATTAGAAATAAGGCAAGACTAGTTGCTCAAGGCTATAGGCAAGAAGATGACATAGACTATGATGAGACATTTGCTCCAGTGGCCAGGGTAGAAGCAATTCATTTGTTTCTAGCCTATGCTGCCCACAAGAGCATGAAGGTATTTCAAATGGATGTCAAGAGTGCATTTTTGAATGGTAAGCTGCAGAAAGAGGTATATGTCAAGCAGCCTTCAGGTTTTGAAAGTGAACAACATCCAGGTTTTGTCTATAAGTTGGAAAAAGCTCTCTATCGTCTAAAACAAGCCCCTAGAGCCTGGTATGACACTCTTACTGATTTCCTTATGAGCAATGGTTATTCTACAGGTAAAGTGGATACCACATTGTTCATAAAGAAGGTGAAAACTGATATTATGTTTGTTCAAATATATGTGGATGACATAATATTTAGTTCTACTAATGAACAGTTATGCAAGAACTTTTCACTGCTCATGAAATCCAAATATGAAATGAGCATAATGGGCGAACTTACTTTCTTTCTAGGATTATAGGTTAAACAAACCTCAAATGGAATTTTCATTAATCAAAGAAAGTATACATTGGATCTTTTGAAAAAGTTCAAATATGATCATAGTTCTCCCATCAAAACCCCAATGGCAACCAATGTAAAGTTTCATGCTGATACCGGTGGTAAAGTTGTTTCAGTAACAACTTACAGAGGCATGATTGGGAGCTTGCTATACTTAAAAGCCAGAAGACCATATATTATGTTTGCTACCTGTTTATGTGCTAGGTTTCAAGCTGATCATAAGGAATGACATCTAGCTACTGTAAAAAGAATCTTCAGATACCTAAAGGGTACACCAGGTTTAGGTCTTTGGTATCCCAAAGACTCCAGCCTTGAACTAATTGGCTACTCAGATTCTGATTTTGCAAGTTGTAGGCTAGATAGAAAAAGCACAACAGGTGGATGCCAACTTCTTGGTGGAAAGATGATCAGTTGGTGTAGTAAGAAGCAGAATTCTGTTTCTACTTCTACTGCTGAAGCTGAGTACATTACTGCTGGAAGCTGCCGTGGGCAGATTCTATGGATGCAACATCAGCTACAAGATTATGGCCTTGTATATAAGAAAACTCCTATTCTATGTGATAATACAAGTGCCATAGCTATCTCCAACAATCCAGTCTTCCACTCCAGAACAAAGCATATCGAGGTCAGAGGTCATTTTATCAGGGACCACATCCAGAAAGGTAATGTGGAGGAAAGTTTTATTTTTACAGAAGAACAGCTTGCAGACATTTTCATCAAACCTCTTGATGAAAACAGGTTCAATTAACTCGTAAGCAAGCTACGCATGTTATATAAAAGTGACGAAGTGTCACTGATGATCTAAAAGTTCCTTGTTCTAATCAGTCAAAATCTCTCAGAACAGCTTGGATAGGACAGGTTTTACTTGTCCTATACTTAGCCAGTTTTTGAAAATTTGAACAGCTTGGACATATAACAGGCTTGACAAAATAAGCTTCCTCCTCAAACCTGTTCTGTTGTAAAAATTCTCAACCTGCTCACTCTCCAAGTCTGTCATACAAGGCAATGCCTTGTAACCTATTCAGCTATTGAACAGGTTCCACAATGAAACCTGTTCTGACATAGCTGCACAGGTTGCATGATCAGCTTGAAGAGTGCTCAGTATGAGATGAAACCTGTTCCTCACATGTTAAAACAAAAGCTTAGATCACCAGTTTTTATTATCTTCTTCACACTTAAATTTCCTAAATTACGTATTTATTTAACTTAATTATCTATGGATAATGTTTGTTAACGTGTGTTGGTAGTTAACCGTTCTGACATGGAAATTCCATTTTCCATTAAAGAACATTTCAAATCAACTGCCCAAAACTTTCTCTCTAGTACTCACTCACATTCAAATTCTATAAATACCTAAACCACGGTTTTTTCTTCTTCTTCTTCTCTACTGCTTCCATAACTACCTGCTAAACCCTAAAACGACTAACTGTCATATATCGTGCATCACTACTACTTTCCAAATGGCTCACCAAAACAACCCCGTTCTACCTGTGTTCTTTAGTGATGATGTTAAAAATCATCATTCTGTCACCACAATGCTCACAATTAAACCCACCAACTACATTGCCAATCCGACCATTCCCAAAAACTATGTGGGAAAAGGCTATGAACCAATGGTAGAGTTTCTGCAAGCCCAACCCCTACAATATGCAATGACTGCATCTCCTGGTACCCTGTACGAGGAGATGGTTTATGAGTTCTGGTACACCTGTTCATATGACCAATCTACCAAAACCATCATTGGAACTATTTTCAATGGCAGTCAAACCAATGAGATCACTACTGCTCTTCTCAGGGAAGTACTCCATCTTCCCATTGCTGACAAATATGACAAAGCACAGCCTGAGGATTAATAGATGGGCAACCTGCTACGCTTTTGTGGTGTAGCAGAAGCAAAAGTGGGTGCTACCTTGTTCAAAAGGGACTTATCCCCAACATACGTTTCTCTATTCGCCTCAGTGGTGATGTCCTTCAGCTGCAAAGTTAGCTCATTTGACCAGCTGAGCATGGATGAGATTCCTGTAGTCCTACAACGTATGGATGAGACTACTCTGAACATGGCAAGGTGGATTTTCATGAATTTGAGAAACATGGTGCAACAGCAACATCGTCCTGCTGCTGTAAGGTACCCAAGGTTTTTTAGCCTCATCTTCAAACACGTTTGTGGTGAGCATCTGTACAACTCTAAACCTCTATTGACTACTGCTGCATTCCCTGTTATTGGGAATATTGTATTTTACACTCCAGTACTCAACAATAAACCTCCTCTGTCCACTCCAATAAGGAGGTTAGCTGGTTTGATGGAAGGACCTTCTACTCAGAAGGTGGATCCAGTCACTGCTCATAAGGGAAAATCCAAATCAAGGCCTAAACTGATCAAAAGGGCCTTGCAAACAAGTGAAGCTGAGCTTGTCCGCAAGAAGGCTAAAACAGCTAAGTTTGCCCCCATCAGCCTCAGTGGCTGAGGGGGAGCAGACTGCTCACCCTATTTCATCAGTTGAAACTTAAGCCTTCGTGGCTGAAGCCCTTGTTGCTGGAGCCTCTGTGGCACCTGAGACCATGGAACAGGTTGAACCTCTTGTTCCTGACCCAGTCTCACCTCCAGTTCAAACAGAACCCCTCATCACTTTCCCACAACATCCATCCTCTACCTCGTCCCTCAAATCCTATAACAGAAGAAAATCATTAGCCAAAAAGAAAACCATCCTCCCAAACTAGCCCCTCTGACCACTCCCAACAGGAGTTAGTTGAAAAAGAAGCAACCCCTGCTGCCTTGACTTCTTCTATTTTCGGAGTAAGTGCAGCAAATTTGGAGCATGCTTCACTCCAACGAGAGTCCACCCTGAGTCAGCCTAGGCCCTTTGGTTCCTCCCAACAGGAACCAGTTGTACAAAAGGAGACCACCCCATCAACTGTCCAAGCCTCTCAACAGGCTGAAGAAATTGAAAGACAGGAGCCCTCTCCACTCCACACTGAGTCCACACAGTCACCCCATCATATTTCTTCTCAACATTCTGAGTCTGCACAAGGTGCCAAAGCTGCTAATATAAACCAATCAGCAGATCAGCCTTTCACTTCTGATCCTAGTGATGTAGTTGTTTCACACCCAACAGCTGTTGGAGGACCAACAACCCAAGCTGATGAACCTCAGGGAATAGAACATCCCTTTGGTGAGGCTGCTCGCCAAGGGCAAATTCCATCATCAGCTTTCACCACTGATGATGTTGAAATGCACATCCCTTCTCCCCATTAAGAAGTGTCTATAAACCAAGGTTCTACTGAGGGAACCACCACTGGTCTTCATGACAATGTTACAATACCAGTAGCATCTGAAAGGCCACCAACTCATATCCCTTCACCTCATGATGCAGATACATCCACTGCTGAAGGTCCCCTTGACCCTTCCAAGTTGGGCCATTTAACTTATGCCTAGGCTATGGAATTACTAGTCAAAGTCTCCCTACCTTCACCTACCGATCCCCATACTCCTGAATCCTCTCCCTTACCATCACATTCCTCACCATCAACCCAATACAAAAAGTAAACCCATACACCTCCATCCCCCCAAAGATCTATCTTTGAAAGATCAACTATATGTGCTGACCAACAAAGTTGGCTCTTTGGAAAACTCTATGACCTCCCTCCCTTCCATCATTTCAGACTCTGTGTCTGTCCAGCTTTAGGGGTTCCTTGATTTGTTCAGGACTTCTTTCCAAACCCCTGCTCCCCAAGCTGATCATTCTTCTCAGCTGCTTGCACTCACTTCACAGCTGCAACAACCGTCCTCCTCCCTTTCATCCATTCTTTCTCATCAATAGGACTCTGTGTCCACACTGTCAACTGTTTCCCAACAGCTGTCACCCCTTGTTGATACTTTCTCAAACACTCTCCCTTTAACGTTGGACAGCCTTAATACCTTAGTGGTCTCTCTTTCCAATTCTGTGTCCTCAAACTTTGATGATATGCAAGATTCTCTTGAACTGAATCTTGCACAGCTTCAAAGTTTGGTGTTCACAGCCTCTGACAAGGAAGCTATCTCCCAGCTATCATCCCTTGCAACTTTTCGTTATCTTCTCTTCAAACCTGTATTACCCAGCTTGCAGAGGTTAAGGACATTTTGGCTTTCTTAGTGCATAGCCTTGTTGGTTCCAAACCTGCTGCCAAAACTGCTGCTACTCAGCCTGTTGGATCCGTTTCTTCAGGCAGACCTATTGTTGAAGGCTCTATCCCATCTCTTTCAAAGAGAGAGAAGATATCTGCCTCGAAGAACAAGTCTAAGGGGGAGAATTCTTCATCTCCCTCTAATGAGAAATCAGCTTCAATAGGGCAAGCAGTAGGTATTTCCCAAAGAGGTCCTGTTGCAGGTGTCTCTAAAATTTCTGAAATTGCTCAGCCTACTCAGGCTGGATCTCCAAGCCCGGCACCATCTAGGGGGAGGAATCTATTCCTGAGGACAAGACAAGCAGAAGAAGAAATCTAATTTTAGAACAAACTGAAGAAGAGGAGGAAGAGGACGCTGAAGCTTTTACAGCTAAAACAACAAAGGGCAAAGAAAAGGCCTCTATGAACACTGACTCTCTCAAAGCTGCTCAGCTCAAATTTGACAAGTCTCAAGCCAAAGAAATGGGTGTTTCACTGGAGACTTATTACACATTCAAATAAGAGCATCTTGAGATTTTTGATAGACAAAAGTAGGAAGAAGCCTCTGCCAAAGCTGCAAAGGCCGTTGCATTCAAGGAGGCAAGAAAAGTTAAAAGGCCCTCCTTGGATGTTCAAACAAAATTATTGGAAGCTGAAAAAGAGTCAGTGACTGAGAAAGAAGGAGAAAAAGAGCAGAGTGCACAGGTCTTAGTGACCAAGTCAAATCCTGTATCCTCCTCAGCAAGAGCCCAAGTACACTTTCACAACTTGGCAATGAAGAAAGTATTTGATGTGGCCAACAGAAGACTTGCCAAGGAAACCATTGTCAAAGCTGTCCCCATTTCAAAAAAAGGCAAGCAGTGGAAGATTCAGATAACCAGGCTAGGTGCTGAGGGTCTAGAATTTGAAGCTTATTAGTATGCTGATGTTTCTTGCATGGGGTACAGAGAATGGGTTGAGTTGGTAGTTTCCCTGAGTAAATCAAAATCTGAAATTGCTAAATCTATCAGGGCATATGTCCAAACGCAAAAGGAGAAAGTCAAAAACCTGGGCCTGATCTCTGAAGAACAAATCTAGGGTACCTCAATGGTGGAACCCAAGATTAAGCCCAGGAGAAAGTGAAAGGATACAGAGCTTGAAGAACTCCTTATGATGATTGTTCAAGGCATCCTAGCTCTTGAAATCAAAGGAGTGAATCACAGCCTGCCCAGAGGTGTTGAGCCTGAGGAAGGCAAACTCATAGAAGAGACTGAGTTTGGGGTATTCTTTTTGGACACCTTATCAAAGAAAATGTGTTTCCAGAGAGCATCTAATCTGCAAAAAGTTGGTCTCAAAAAGATCATAGCCTTTAGAGTCTCCGTTACTTTTAAACAATCATCAAAATGGAGAGTTGCTATCTAAGAACATCTTAAAGGTTTCTATGAGATAGGAGAACTTCAACACCTGACTTCATGTTTTTTAGACATGAAGTAGAAGAAACTGAAGTGACTATGAAGTACTTTGAACAACTGTTTGAAGGAAGACCACAGCTTGAAGGTCCATCTACTGCTGAGTTGATAAAGAATGGAAGCTGTCCATATGTTGGACACACTTACCATTACTTGCTCCCACCATCAACAGTCCAATTTGTTGAAATTTTCCTTGTACATATGTTGTACTTTATTACATTAGTTGTAATCTATCTTATTTTATTAGTAGTACATTCCTTTAGTACATCAGTTGCACTTCTGAAAAACATGTGTTGTTTGTAATCAATATTAGTGTATATATAAACTGATGTTTTACTTACTTAAATTTTGTAATTTTATTTCAGCAAATGTAATGTAAAAATATATAGTGATCATTGATAAAATCAGCTTAGACTGATTATTGCAAATAGGGGGTGATTGTTAGGCACAAAAAGGTCTTAGTCAAACCTGTTATACATCCTAGGGGGAGATTGTTAACCAAACCTATTTGATGCACTTGAAGGTATAATTTAATGCCTCTTAATACCTTATTGAAACCTGAAAAAGTGATTTGCAATATAAGTCAAAGCTGCTTACTCTGTTGCATTTGTTGCAACTAAGGCAGATTGTCCAAGCTGTTTTATTCAGTTGAACAGGCTGGACATAAACAGTCTACGCTGCTCCTACCTGTTGAGCAGCTTGGACAAATTCTAAGTGTTCTATTCTTTGTGAACAGGACATGTTCTTTGTGAACAGGCTAAACACTTTATGGAATATGTTTTCATGTCCTCATGTATTGTCTTGGACCATAAGATCAGTTTACAAAGTCGAAGACAAAGTGGAAAATGAGAATCTGCTTACACTGCCTAAGTTGTTCTAATATGTGAAGACAAAGTGGATATTTGAAATGGGTGACAAACCATCTCTTATAACAAAATGGCTATACAAGAAGATGAAAGGTCTAAAGTTGACATTCCTCTTTTGGTTAAAACCTTCTTCAACAGAGAGAAAAAGGAAAAGACAAAGATTCTGCAATGTAGAGAAAAATGCTGCTTTGTCAGAACGTGCAGAAAAGTATTTTTGTCTTTTCGGAAAGACACTCCACTATCTCTGCATCCAATGAGGGAGTTTCACTGGGATTCTCTGTTAGAGTATAAAAGGAAGCTTATAAGGAATGTCAGAAAACCAAGAGTGTGACATTCAGAATGTGCAAAAGAATTGTGTTTTCATGCATGCAAAGTCTATTTGAATAAAACAGCTGAGTGTGTCCAAGTTGTTCTTGTTCAAGCTATTTGTCTGTCTGTCATGTAATATCAGTGAGTTCATCTTTGTGAGTGTATTCATTGTAACTAGTCTAAGTGAGTCTTAAATTAGTAGTCTCTGTTGTTTCTGTCATCTCAGCTTGAACCATTCCATAGTTCAGGCTTGTTTGTAATTAACACTTGTTGATAATATACATACAAACATTGAGAAAGTGTGTTGAAATTTTAAATAGATGTATTCACCCCCTCCCCCTCTAGAGCTTAGAGCAACATACTAGGGAAACCTTTTGGGACCTACAAGTTCAAATCAGGAACTTCAATCCTTTTCTCCTTTCTTCTCTTTAATCTCTGAACTTCTTTTTCTCTCTCTGATCTTCATATCTCTTCTTCTCTGATCTTGTCTTTCCTTATGAGCAAACTCTCCCCCTTGAATCATTAAAAGCATTTGATTCCCTCCCTTGATCAATCATAGACAACTATATCATCTTTCATCTTCAAATCTTCTAAAGTTATCATATTTGTCACAGTTGTCTTGAGTTGTTGCTACCATTTTCTTCAACTACTCAACAGTTGTCTCTGAAATACAGCTTTTCTCCCCCTCATGATGATCATAAGAATTATGAACATCATGCAAAATCTTTAGAAACCAAGATACAGTGAATTTACAGTAGCAGAAATACAAAAACAAATACAATGACAATTACAATTAAAAAATATTTCAAAATTGTGTCTCTCCCCCTCAAACTGATATCCTCTCCCCCTATACTGAACAAATATAACAGTCCCCCTCAAATTTATACTTTTTCCTTTAAAAAAAACAAAGCTTTTCAACTTTCTGAAAAATGAAACAAATTCACTTTATAAGTAACAGAGTCCAGGTCCACATAGGAGTCCTGTTTGCACAATAGACCTTATCTATATGACCTACTTTCAGCGCTGGCGTGATGTTAACACTGGTAGGATTTCCAAATAGTCATCATAAAATCTTTTAGTATGAAAGAATCACTCTTATTTGTTCCGGCTTACTCACTTTGGACTAGTAGTTTATAGTCACGCAGACTGTTAAACTCGTTGTGTCCTAAAAGTGTATATAATCAAATCTAGACACAATGTACATCAATTGAAGTCGGAGACCGAAGCAAATTTCATCATCGTTTCAATATTAATAATATCCAAATGATATATCGATAGAAATGTGTAATATCTCCGTGATTATTGAAACAGAAATCTTATAAGAGATAACTGAGTGGTTGGTGGGGTTAAGTACATGCATCACTGGGTCCATGACGTCTTTTTCATTATCAAGTTGCCTAGGCCGGGCTTGAAAGATTTTGTGGATTACCCAGCCGACACAGTGTAGGAAGGATTATCTTTTCTTCAAATCCTTTCTCAACTCTCAGCTCTCAACATTTTTCAACTAAGCTCCCTCCGGCTCACTTTTGAGAAATAAATCCAGTCAGCTTTATATTTAAAGCATGATCTGATGCACCACCATCTCCTTTCAATATATCTCTCTCATTTACATTTTACCTCTGCTCGACCCTGTAAGTATCCCGTGATAACTGACACTTCTCAACTAATAGACCTATAGAAACCCTCACCCACTAAACAATAGATGATTTGCTCCTTGGGTAGGTCTTCTAGTTCTGGTTAGACAATAGAAGCGATGTTTATGCGTATCACACAATTTGGTGCATAATCGGAGTCAGCAGAAATAATCTTTAGCGTTTCAGCTCATGGGATATAACATTAAAAGAAATATTTGGATTTTCAGTTCAGAAATCCATTTGAATTTAAGATCGGGTTTTGCAATGATGTGTACAGAAACCATATCCATTGAAGTCCGGGTTCTACTCTGTTGTGAGTAGAAGCCTCTAATTTGCAAAAATCAAGATGTCTTTGGTATCCAAACCGATTTGGATCCAGACTTGTTAGCACTTTTGGGTACCCATCTCAAAATGTGTTTTGGTACCCACTAGAATCTGGGTTTTGGTACCCATTGCAGATTATATTTCTTATATTCTCTCTCAAACTAAGAAAGCAAGTTCCTTTTAGTATGATGAAATTGGATATCTGAATTACGAAAGAAACTTGAATTTGGATGATCAGAATTTTGCAAACTCTTGTTTCTATAAATCTGTCCGGTTCTAGCGTGTTTCTCATAATACTTGGTGTTTTTCTGTGAAGATGTCTTCTGATAAAAATAGCCTCTATTTTCAGAAACTTTTGAATCTTTTGATTTCGAAGATTCACCAGTGTAAACCTTGACCAGAAGATTTTCAATTAGTTTATCTTTGCCTATGTGTATCTTTAAAAGATACTTAAGTTTAACATCTGAAGGTGAATCTAGTTTAGGAGTTCAGTTAGATTCTTATCATTTTCTGAAAATAAATCAGAATGATCAACTTTATGTTTCATACAATCATTAGAATTATTAACTTCTGATTCATTTGAAGAAGGAGAAACATGGAATTTTTTAAAAATATGAAGTATTTGATCTTCTAATCCTTTGATGATGACTAAATATGAATTTCGGTTATTATCAAATGATAGGTAATCAGTTTTGAAAGACTGTTCTTTAATTAAGAACACCTTTCTTTCATCTTCAAACAATTTAGATTCCGCTTTGAAATCTTGTTCTTTAAGTAAGAACTCATTTCTTTCTTTCTTAAGTAAATCTTTAGTTAACGAAAACTCTTTTCAAGAGCAAAAATCTTCAGATTTGTTTGGATCATAATTTTGATCAGAAAGATTTGTCTTTGATAGTGTTCATTCAAGATCTTTAACTTTCTTGTAAAGGTCAGATCTTTCAGACAAAAGATATTTCAGTTGAGTTGCATTTTGAAAATTTGTTTGTTTAGAATCGTCAAGTTCTTTTAATAATTCAGATATTTTCAATTTAAGCACAGATATATCAGAATTGAAAACTTTCTGGTTTTTTCCAAAATTTAAAACTTGTTCTTTCAATCTTTTGACATCATGTAAAGCAAAAGCTTTATGTCATACCCTGCTACCCCGGTTGGCAGCGAGACGTGACGAGTGCGGAAGCGTAACCATAATCATAATGAACGACCACTACATGGACGTTTTCAGAAAATACATCGATTTAACTTTAAATAAGGAGTGTTTTACAAACCAAAAAGAAATGTAAATAGTTCGCAAAATACAGAGATTTAAAAACATAATTTAGTTTATCAAAAATGATGCAAATAAATCTCCGTGTTTGAAAATGATGCTACTCCAAATTGAACGGAAGCCTTGGAATGCTTCCGATAAATGCGCAAGTCTAAATCACCTGGAAATACATGTTTAAATACGTCAACAAATTGTTGGTGAGCTCATACGTTTACGCGAAAATACCAATTGTATGGACATTATCAGATGAGTTGAATTTATAAAGCATAAATTCCATGTATGTATTACATAAACCATCATGCAACCGAAGCTTAATTAAATGTGTTTGCCTTGTGCAGTATTCCCGACTGTAATACCGTGTGTTAAATATATATGCATTCCACTGTTAGCCAGTTAAGACTAACCCGAATGAGGGACATGACTCCCGGTAGATCATCCACAATTTATTCGCGCTTACAAATAAATGTAATTAACGGTTCATGATATGAGGGTTGATGGATCCACATAAACACATGTGTAATACATATAAGAAATAAACAGTTTTGATGTCCATATGAAAGTAGAGCTTGTATTTCCACCCCAATATATAGTGAAAATAGGAATATGAATACTCACCGTAAGTTGATGGTAAAATCGACCGTAAAAATTACGGTTTGCGTTGTTGATGAGTGATGACACCGGACGCGTTTAACCGAGTCCTAAATGATATGAGGGACTTAATAACTCCCATATATATGATAATATGTATGTATAAATGTTTTTATGTTTTAAATCACCCAACTTTACGAGTTTATAAATAAAACCCACTTAAAACGGTCAAGTTTATATATATATATATATATATATATATATATATATATATATATATATATACACATACTAGCTACATGCCGGCGCAAAGCGGCGGCGGCGACAAATATTTTTTTCGATTACTTGTTCGTTTAATAGATGACGATGATGAATAATATCTTCAAACAACGTAAAAGAAAAATACCTTAAGTTTCAATGTCAGTCAAATATCATAAAAACCATATGGTTACAGACAAAAATATGATCAAATATATTTGTGATAAAAAAAATTTACAAGCATTTTTCATTTTATGCATCCAAAATATCCAAATATGATAATGCTTCACTTGAACGATCCGTTTGTTGAACATCCTGCAAATAATAAAAGGTTGATAGTTATCAAAGATAAAGTATTGAAACATGTGGGTAATGCGAACTATAGGATTGTACCTTAATAATCACGCAAGACTTCTTGATACACCACATTTGATGTGTAGACTCCATCTCGATTGAATTTCTTGACAAGGGTCACCAATACCTTTGTAGTACCACGTGATGTACCTCTAGAAAGTGCCACGTAAAGTTGTCCATGGGAAAATACCGACTCAGGCAAATAAATTCCAACATTCGGAATTGTCTGTCCCTGAGCTTTATTGATTGTCATTGCAAAGCTAAGTCGAATAGGAAATTGCTTTCTTCTCAATTTGAACGGGAACATATCTTCTTCGGATGGACATAAAGGAATTCTCGGCAAGAATACTCTTTTGCCCGCATGTTGACCAACAGCTATTTCTGCATCGATAACATTTTGCTGAAAACCTCTGCATATTAATCTCGTGCCATTACATAATCCATTTGATGGGTCGATATTCCGTAAGAGTATTACTGGACATCCAATCTTGAGACGAAGATAATGAGGAGGCAAACCACTAACATTTAGAGAGTTTAAGAATTCTATCGGGTAGAGATTATTCTTGTCGTCTTCTGCTTCATCAAAACTATAGTAGTTTTTCTCATCTCCACAAAATCTGTCGATCAGCAAATCATTGATCTCGTCAACACTGTTGTTTTTTGTGGATAATATCGCCCTAGATATGATATAATCCGAAGACCTTCCATTGACTTGCAGAGACGGAAAAACTGCATCGATGAAATCATCCATCGACTAAGCTTTATCAGTGTATGGAATGATCATGTCATCGGGTATGCGGATAAAACTATCATCTATCACCTCCTCATCTCCATCACCGACTCTTAGGAGAAAATCAGAATACCACGGATCAGCCAGTGCTCTCATATTTATACTTAGTCATATCTTTTTAATCATGGGCCAAAGAGGAGACTTTCGTAGGCTTGAGTCAACAATTTGGGCCCGAGTGGCACGTCTCACTACCGGCAACACTTGTCTAAAATCACCTCCTAAATCATAATCTTTCCCCCAAATGGGAGTGTGACCCCTATGATGTCTTGTGATGTTCTATCAAGCGCTTCCACTGCTTGTCTTTTCGCCATTGATGCTTCATCCTATATGATAATTTTGGCATCCCGTAGCAATTGAGCAGCCCCACTTTGTTTCTTGATGTTACACACTGAGTTGTTAGCAAGATTAAGAGGAAGCTTAAATCGTGAGTGAGCCGTTCTACCTCCTGGCATGTTATTAGCTGCAACGCCCGATGAAGCGGTCGCAAGGGCAATAACACCACGGGATCGAACCTCAGCAAGTAATGCTTTGTACAAAAATGTTTTTCCGGTTCCCCCAGGACCATCTATGAAGAACACGCCTGGACGGTCATCATCCACATTTTCCAATATCGCATCATACGCGGCCTTTTGATCGACATTAAGGGAGTCACGAGCACGTAAGTGTTCTTCTTCAACAAATATAGAATATTCCTCTTGCACTTCACGAAACCCTCCACATTGTAAAATAAAAATTGTGTTTACGTTAGGAAGATCAAAGTCACCAAGATTCTTACCCATAGACAATAGAAATACAGAAATGTCTGAAAGGACCATATCTCGAACACGCACAATATTTTCACATTGTCGTTTGTAGTCTTCAGAAAGGGAGTCATAATGGTCATCCCATAGCTTTCGAACATCTCCAGGCTCACAAAAAATCAGTATAGTTGCGAACAGCCTCCTCAAAGCATTGGGAAGCTGAAATAATGATGCTTCTGCAAGACATTGTGATAAATTGTTGTCGTTCTCTATTAACCCTATTTCAAGTGCAGCTTTACGAAATGTTGAGAGTAATATACCATTAACCGTGTACAGATCATCATAGCTTGTAGGTCCGTGAACATGCACTAAAAGTAATCATAGGTAGTATCGCTCTCCTTCAGCAGGATTAGCTGAAACCAATCTCCCTTTCATTACTCCTTGTTTTCGAGGATTCCAACGACGTGAGCTCGCATTCCATGTGAAGTGTCTTGGAAAATCTTTATACAGATATTGTCTTGCAGTTTCATCGATTTTGTTTCTCTCGAAAAAGGCAGTCAACACTGATCGTTTATCTTTCTCTCTATCAACAATATCTATCATTGTATCATTATCTCTGAATCTTATCATCTGCTTATTCGGGAGGTGAATTTGTAATGCCATCACGTAAGGGAGAATTCAGAAAATGGAAAACTATAAATCCGCCACATTGCTTCAGGGGGGGAGACATAACGTGCATCTTGAAACATTTGTATCTCGTTGATAACTCCTTCTTCTCCGTCTGGATCAATATGGATCGACTGCTTGTCATGACCTTTGTAGACATATTTAAAAACATATTTCACAGATTTTATACTCGAACAAGCCTCAACATTGATATGACAATTGAACATCATCAAAAGCTTTGGATTATACGGGACCACCCATCTATTGTCTAAAGTACTACCACGTACATTCACCTTCATTCCATTATTTCTCCTTCGATATAACGGATATGAATCATCTCCTTGTGCTGTGATCTCATTAAATTGCTTGGGGTAATCAGAGCGACATCTTCTTTTCTCGTTCTGCATACACGGGCTGGATGGTCGTAAAAAACCACAGGGACCATGCATCATGTGCTTGGCGACTAACTTGTGCAATTCTGGATACTTTATCGGGTTCGGAATTTCTGCACAAACCATCTTATCGTAATGGTCCGGATTAGACATCTTGTGATCTGATCTCATTATCAAGAGAAAGTGTGCATGCGGTAGACCACGCTTTTGAAACTCAACCACATAAATGTATGCCTTGACTACGCCAATGATGTGTTTTTTGAAGAGTTGTTCCTTGAAATCTTCTAATTTGGCAGGAAAAACTCTCGTAACAAGATCCGGTCAATCTTGTGTAGACTGGGCAGGAAAGAGCTCATCATCAATCTCAGGCCACTTTGGGTTACATGTCATTGTAAGGAAAATATCAGGCTTCCCGTCATCTTGAACCAAAGTCATCGCATCTAAAAATCTACGCCGCATGTCGCGTGGACCTCCAATGAAGCTGGCAGGCAACACAACTCGTTGTCCAACTCTACTTAGTTGAACCTCACCAGCATTCATGCAATCCACAACACCTTGGTAAAGTTCTGCTCTAATTTTTGTTTGATTTAGTTAACAAAAAAGCAACCTCGAAGTCTCAATCTTGATATATGTATCTACAACAAACTGTTGTAACAATCTTCCCCCAAACAAAAGCACGTTCTCATTTGAGCGTATCTGAAATTTGTAACAATAGTATTCTCTTATAGTAACAGTATTCCTACCTCTTCATACGTTAGTCTCTGCATAATTTGTTGTTTAAAAAATTAAAAATTTTCTATGGGTACATATGTCATAACATGTGATAACTTTATTCAATTTTATAACTCATGATAACGATCATACCTTCTAAATCTTCATCGATGTGTTCACCGTCATTGACGATATCATCAATAGATACTCCATGTCTTGGTATATTTGAATGCCATCCTGTTTCGCCATTAGGGAAGAACATCGGATACGACAATGGATCGTAACAACTAAAGTAAGGTTGAATTTTTTGACTATAACCAGGCCTTCCATACAAAACAATACTTCTCTTGTATGCAGTGATATTGTCATTTCCTTCGATCCAAATACCAGCAACCTATACAAATACAGGGCTTAACATGGTCTACGGTACATTTTGAAATGAACAAATAAAACTGAAGTTGTTATATTCAAACCTCAGATGTAGTCGGTCGGCTGTACACCCTCTGGTCAAGTTCCACTGATGCATCCAAAGTGACCCTGTAGTTGTCGAGCGGTCCCAGCTCAGCAAGGCTTCGAAATGTTCTCACATACGGGTTTGTAGAAAGCACACGGGTCAATATTTGAATGATGCGTCTATCAAGATTTGACCATTGTAGTCTATGTGAATGATCAGATTCGGAATCATAAAAATATAATTGTAAGTATCTAGGTTTTCCATCCTCCGGAACTAAATGATCTATTTTATGATATATTCCTCCATGTGCGCGAAAAGTATATACTACAGATGACATATTAGCTGTTGAATCATCTAATGTTACACCCATTGACGTGAAGGAAAAGTTCGTGTTGTACGCACGTATATTGTTTCTGAATATTTCACCTAATTCAGATTGGGAGGTAAATAGATAGTATAACTCTTGAGGAATAGTTGAGTGTGCCAACACTGTCTTTCCACTCATGCAACAAAAGGTAGGGAATTCAAACTGTACGCGTTTTGCTCCACAATGAACACACGAATTCTGCACCTTCAAGACACGATGCTCTTTAGGGATACCATCGTAAACAAAATCATATGGATCCTCATTGTGGATCTCATCTCCTATCATTGGGTTATCATTGACCTCAGTTGAACATCCTAAATCCATTCCATTAAGTGTAAAAGTGTGATTATAAATAAATAAATTATCTTTACATAAAACTAATGGGAAACTTTTATCGATCATAACATTGATAATTAAATTATAAACTAACCTATTGAAACTTGAACTTCTACTTCATTAAAGAGAGGTAGTAGGTTAGCACATGGACTTCGGTTAACTATATTAGATCGGGAACAATTATCAAGATCATAATAATAAATGAAATTTCATATAACAAAAAACTATATAAACTGTGTGATTTTTACCATTGAGATTTTCATGTGTCAACGCTGAACACATCTGGCTTATTCCTTCTCTGCTTGAGTTGGTCAACGATCCAATGTCCTTTCTGGTACTTTCATCTGATGTTCGTTGATGATGTCTATCTCGTTTTTGAAAAACTCGTGTTTGATACGATGTAACATTTTCTTTGTTTCCAGTTATCGCATCAAGTGAATGTGGTGTTTTCTCCACATCGAAAATCATTGCCCTAGTTTGACTATTCTCTGCAATATATGGAGAAATATTTATATCTTGATGTCGTAATATTCCCAATGGTACCCTTTGTGGTGTCTCCGTATCCATTTCAGTTGACTCTGCTATCGTTATATTTGTCATCGGTGGCGTAGATTTACTACTTCCTTCACCATTAGATTTTTTTCTTTCCTTGATCTTCTCTTTTTGTCGTGCATAATATTGTCGGTTGTATTCTTTTTGCATTTCTGAAATAATAATAGGTAA
Organism: Centrapalus pauciflorus; assembly: GCA_020465985.1. Taxonomy (NCBI): domain Eukaryota; kingdom Viridiplantae; phylum Streptophyta; class Magnoliopsida; order Asterales; family Asteraceae; genus Centrapalus; species Centrapalus pauciflorus. Next base: position 6,223 of record JAANYP010009395.1, on the reverse strand, counting down.
CCGATAACTCGTTTTATGATTATGATAAATACAGTAAAAAAATATGATACTCATTTTTATGTATTTCACATACCTTTCTCTATATCAACTTGGGATACATCACCATTAACATTTTTTCTTAACTTTTGTCGTTCATAGTACGCTTTATTTATCTTTCTACGATTTTCTGTAATTTTTAGAAAATATATGTCATATACTTAAACAATTAAACTACATACCAATAAAATAAAATATACATGCCTTTTATTATATTTAATGTACATACCTTTTTGTATATTTACATTTACTTGAGCGACTTTACCCATGGTATCAATGCCTCCGGACATCAATACACACTGTATTACACATTGTCAAAAAATGAGTATATATCTTTTTAACTTGATATAAGTAACTCCGTGGAAATCAAAATATTCTCTAAAAACACATATATAACTTATTATATATAATATATAATTTATATTATATATAAAAGAAATATTCACCTATTTGTTACTTTATTGAGAACTTTCTTAATGATTCATTCTTTAGATTATTGGCTTTTATTTTAATGTTAAACTTACAAATATATAACAGTTTTTTAAATACAAATATACATATTAATACATGGATCTGATTTGTTTCTGTTGCTAATATACGATTAGATATGAATAGATGAAGCCTCCCTGTGCAAATGATCATATACAAATTTTAGATTTTAGGAATGTTTTTGATTTAGTTTATTTTCTTCAATGTTCGTATGAACAAACTATAATATGATATGTTTTTGATTTTTGGCTTATTATTTAAGCCGGTTTAGTATATATATATATTAAGTGTTCATTGGCTTTATTAGACATTTGGGCATATATATTATAGAGATTAAAGTGTTATATGATAGCGACTAGAGTGTGTGTGTGTGTCTATATATATATATATATATATATATATATATATATATATATATATATATATTGTAGGTCCCGAGAGGTTCCCAGAGTATATAGTTATAAGCTGTAGAGGGGGGGTGAATACAGCAATTTAAAAACTACACACTCTTTTCTCAATGTTTGTATGTATTATCAACAATTTGTTAATTACAAACAAGCTTGAATGCGGAATAGTTCAAGCTGAGATGACAGATACAACAGTATGCTTACTAGTCTAAGACAGACTCGAACTAGTATACAATGAATACACTCACTCAGATGCACTCACTGTGTTTACAAGACTTTAAGGAACAGCTTAGGTAAAACAGCTTAGACACACAAATGCTGGTTTACAGAAGACTTGCATGCATGAAGATCACACTTGCACGTTCACTCTTGGTTTAAGCACTTAGCTTTCTTCACCTCTCTTTCTGACCTTAGAAGCTTCCTTTTATACTCACTTAGAGAATCTCAGAGAAACATCTTCATTGGACAGAATGAAAAGGAAAAGTCTTGTTGAAAAGACAACATAACCTTTTCTGCACTTTTCTGAAAAAGCAGACTTGTCTTCACATGTGCAGAACTTTTGTCTTTTTACTTTGTCTACTGTTGCATTGCCTTTAACTAATTTAGGAATGTCAACTTTGCGTCTTTCTTCCCTGTAAAGGCCTATTTTGATATAAGAAAAAGGTCTGTCACCCTTGTTCAAATATCCTTTTGTCTTCATGTTACAGAACAGCGTGGGCAGGCTGAGCAGTTCTGTTTTCCACTTTGTCTTCGACTTTGTAAACTGATCTTGTAGTCAAAAACAATACATGATGACTTGGAAACAAATTCCATAAAGTGTTTTAGCCTGTTCACAAAGAACAGGTTCTGTTCACAAAGAACACTTTAAAAATGCCCAAGCTGCTCAACAGTGTAGAGCAGCGTAGACAGTTTATGTCCAGCCTGTTCAGCAGACAGAGCAGCTTGGACAAACTGTCTTAGTTGCAACACATGCAACATATAGAACAGCATTAGACTGATATTGCAAATCATTTTCAGGTTTCAATAAGGCATATAACAGGCCTTAAATTCAACCTTCAAATGCATCAACAGGTTTGATTATAAAATATCCCCCTCAGATGTAGAACAGGTTTTACTGAGGCCTTTTTGTGCCTAACAATCTCCCCCTATTTGCAATAACCAGTTCAAGCTGGTCTTATCAAAAATCACTATATATATTTTTACAGTACATTTGCTGAAATAAAATTACAACATTACAGTAAAGTAAAAGATCAGTTTATATATACACTGATTCTTGACTATACTAGAACAACACATGTTCTTACAAGAGTACAACTAATGTACTAATGTATTTTACAACTAATGTAAAAGCAAAAATTACAACTTATGTAATAATGTACAACTAATGTACAGGATGTACAACTAATGTACAAGGTGTTTGGACTGTTTGAGTTGGGAGCAAATAATGGCAAACCTGTCCAACTGATGGACAGCTTCCATTCTTCACCTACCGAGATGGTAGATGGACTTCATATCAGTGGAGAAGGATCCTGAACCATCTTTTCCAGTTCTTCCCTTGTATCCTCAAGTTCCTCAACTTCACTTCTGATGATCATGAACTTGGGATCATTGAGCTCCCCTCTTTTATAGAAGCCTCTGAGCTGTTCCCAGATGGCTGCTCTCCATTTGCTAGACTGCCTGAAAGAAACTGCAAGTCTGAAGGCGGTAAGTTGTCTCAGATCAACTTTGTGTAGTTCTGAGGCCCTTTGGAAGCACTTTTTCTGAGTTAGGGGATCTACAAAAAATGCCCCCAGCTCAGGTTCTTCAATAATCTTGCCATCCTTAAACTCTATTCCTTTAGGCAGACTATGATCAACTCCTTTTATTTCAAGGGCATAGTCGCCCTGTTCAATCAGCATGAGGAGTACTTCCATCTCTGTATCCTTCTTTGTCCTTCTGGCCTTTATTTTGGGGTATGTCACAGAGACACCCTCTTTTACTTCTTTTGGAATCAGGCTCAGCTCACTTACTCTTTCCATCAGCTTCTTGATGTATGCCCTGATAGTCTTAGCCGTTTCTGACTTAGACTGGCTCAGGGCAACTGCCAGTTCCACCCATTCCCTGTATCCCATCTGTGCAACATCAGTGTGATCGTATGTGATTCCATTTCAGGGCTGTTGCCACCCATCCTGGTATCTGAAGTTTCCACTGTGTGCTTTTTCTTGAAATTGGGAACAGCTTGACAATCGCTCCTGGCAAGCCTTCTAGTAGCAAACATCATTGGAAATTTTCTTTCTAGCCAAGTTGTCAAAGTGGAATTTGGCTCTGGCAGAGGGTACTGTTGATTTGGTCACAGAGACCTGAGTACCTTTCTCTACTTCCTTTTCTTTTTCTCCTGCTGATTTCCTGGCAGCTTCCATTATTTTCTTTTGCACCTCCAAGGTAGACATTTTAATTTTCTTTGCTTCTTGGAGGGTAAAGGACTTAGCAGCTTTGGCAGATTTTTCTTCTTTTCTTAATTCCTCCAGAGCTTGAAGCTGTTCATCCCTAAACTCAAAGTATTTGTGCATAGGGAGGCCCATCTCTTTGGCTCTGGTCTTGTGAAATTGCATTTCTGCCTGTTTCTGCTGCATAGGATCCTTAGCTACCGTTTCTTTTCCTTTAGCTGCTGCTTTAGTGACAACAGCTTCAGGAATTTAATTTCTTCTTCTCTTCTTCTTCTGATAGAAGAGAAGGTGCCTCCTTTTGCTGCAGGCCTGTCCTCAGGAATGATTTCCTCCCCCCTTAGACTTAGTAGGGTCTGGAGAGACAGCCTGAGTAGGCATAGTAGCTTGTAGAAGCACCTTCAGCAGCACCTGTTTTAAAAATCCTGCTGGCTGACCAGTGTGAGTTGCAGACACTGGTATCTCCTTAGGAAAGAATGTCTCCCCCTTAGACTTAGTCTTCGAGGCAGAGGATCCCCCTTTGAAGGAGATGAATCAGCGAGTTCAAACCTAGTCTCCTGAGACAAAAAGTCAGCAGGCTTGCCAGCAGGTTTAGAGGATTTGAGACCAACAGGCGTTCACTAAGTAGCAAGTATCCTCACCTCACAGTTGGGAAAGACAGGTTTGAAGAGAAGATGTGTGGGAATCAGCAAGAGTGTCAACTTAAGAAGTTTTCCCCTATCAGACTGCTGTGAACAGCAGATGCGCTGTTGCAAGATGAAGTTCTAGAGTGAACTCGCATATCAGCAGGTCTGATGATACAGAGTTGGATAGGAAACAATGATGGTCGTAAGGCGGGCCAAAGTGTTAGGAAGAGTAGATTTGCAAGACAGTGAGGATAGATGACAGCTGTTGGGAAATGGCTGCCATGGAGACACAGAGTCCTGTGTAGTAGAGGATAGAGGAGATAGAGATGGATACATTTGCAGTGTGGCAGTGAGTGCAATAGCTGTGGAGAGTTGTCTGTTTGGGAGTGACTGGAAGATTTCTTTAAACATTCAAAGAATCCTTTGAGGCTGCTCAGACACAGAGTCTGAGATGAGGGATGGAAGGGAGTGCAATGGTGTTTTCCAAAGACCAACTTGTTGGATGTCAGCAAAGAAAGCTGCATCCTTCAAAGGCAGGTCTTTGGGAGATGGTGGTGTGTGTGGATTGTTTGGAGTGGGTAGAGGGGCTGGATGATGGGCTGGTGTATGAGGTGTGGGGAGGGTAGAGGCTTGGGATGGCTCCATCGCCTGGGCCCGTGTGGCCCAGGTTGGGGTCCGGGTCCCTCACAGCCGGCTGGGCTGCATCCCCCGGCGGGTGTGGTTTGGGGCCTTTCGCTGCTGCTTGTGTTGCCACCCCATGTGGCCCGGGTGGTTCCCTCTCCGTGCCTTGTCTCGGCACCTCTCATTGGGGAATGAATATGCATTCAAACATCAGCAGTGGGTGAACCTGCTGATGTTTGCATTGAGGCGCAGCCTCACCAGAGGGATGGTATGATCCCTGAGGTTCATCAGCTGGGATAGTGTCCCTCAAGCAGTATTTGGTGTTGAATCAGCTACATCATGGGGAACAGAAGTTTGCAGGCTGAGCTGCTGATTGGTCTATATCAGTAGCGTGGGCACCTCGTGCAACTCAGGGTGTGAGGAGATAAGAGTGGGGGACAGTGTGGACACAGTAGGGAGTGGGAGAGGACTCCTGTCTTTCAATATCCTCATCTGTTGGGAGGCTGGGATAATTGTGTGGATATCTCCATGTGTACAACTGGTTCCTTTGGGAGGACAGAGGGTCTAGGCTGACTCAGGGTGACTCAGATTGGAGTGAAGCAGAGCCCCAAATGAGCCTGAACCATTCTCCCAAAATAGGAGAGAGACAGCTGGGGTTGCTTCTTTTACAACTGAAACCGCGTTAGAAGTTGACAAGGAAGTGGCTTTTGTGGGCTTGTCTTATTTTGGCTGTGAGTGTTCTCTTGGATTGAACCGGATTGATGTGGGTTCGATTGTGGAGTAGGGAGAGTATCTGTTGGGACGCGATGTGAGACTGGGCATAGGAACAGTGGGGCTGGCCTGTTCCATCGGCTCTTGTGCCACAGAGTGCACCAGCCACCAAAGGCTTAGCTCAACAATGACCAGGGTGAGGAGTCTGCCTCCCTCAGCAATAGAGGCGTAAGGACAACTCAGACTGAGCGTTTTGGCCTTCTTCGTCACAGCCCAGCTTCATGCCAAGGTCATATTTGACACTTGACCCTGGCTTTGGAGTTTTCTTGTGGACAGTCTCTGGATCCACTCACAGTAGAGGGTCCTCTCCACCAAACCTCGCACTCACGTTTCCCCCAATTTTGGTGTTGTAGAAGGAGGCTCATGTCTGCAGGACTGGAGTATAGAAAGACTCATTCCCTATAACCGGAGAATGCAGCAGTCCCTTAAGAAGGCTGAGAGTTATAGAGATGCTCACCACAACATGCCTTTTGAAAAGGAGGCTCAGACCGGGATAATCGAACAGCAGCTGTCTGTGATCTTGCTGCACCAGGTTCCTCAGATTCAAAAATCCAGTTTGGCCATAGCCATGGTATTCCATCCACAAGCGTGCAGCTACAAGGGATTTCATCAAGGCTCAGTTGGGCAAAGGAACCAACGTTACAATACTAGAAGCACATCACCACAGAAGGCGAATAAGAAGCGGTAGTTAGGAAGGTCCTTCCTGAACAGTGGTTGGCTCCAACTTTGGGTTCTGCCATACACAGAGCGTCGCAGATTGCCCATTTGATCAGTTTCAGCTTCACCTTGGGGCTCATGTAAAGACATCAGTTGGGTGATGAAGCACCTCCATGAGCAGAATCAGTGTTAT